>CM061133.1:129973948-130089948 GCA_030789695.1 Scilla litardierei | reverse complement strand
CAAGAAGGATTGCCGACCGACTGGATCGTCATCTAGTCGGTCGGTGGCCCTTCTTACACCGGCTAATGAGCACCAAAAGTACCGATACGGAGCGCGGGGCCCCGGGATCGATTCCTAAGACTCCTAGGCTTGATCTAATAGTTAGATACGACCGTTATGAAGTCCGTCACGAATGACATACTTCGAAATCGACAATCCTAAGGAAGAAACGAGTAAATACGACGAATCGATCGAAAATGAAAACTACGGAGACGAAAACCACATATGAGGAGAAAATTCACCAAAACATATATTATATTATAATAAATCCAGATACATGAAAAGCAGTCGTTACACCTAAGGTCGCCTCTGAGGGCACTCACTGCCCCCTCGAGAGCACGGATGCTCAGAAGTACAGTGTCGGGGGGAGGTGGTGCAGAGGGACGCACCTGTCTGTGCTGTGCAGGACGAGGCTGGCGTACTCGGGTGGCGTAGGTGATGGGCTCAGCAGGCATGTGGAGGTTGGGAGCTGTGCTCACAAGTGTGGGCCTAGCCTCAGGGTGAGGCTGGGACGCAGGCTGGCGTGAAGTGGAAGCAACATCAGCGGAAGTGGAGTATAAGAGTGGAGACGAGGCGGCCACAGAGGTCAGTGACACAGACGTGTGGACAGACGTCACGACACTCTCAGAAAGTATGGCTGCGGTGGGGACAGAAGTGAAAACCGCTGGGGAGGAAGCGTGGGGTCCGAAAGGCGAAATCCCAGCGGAGATCATGCTAGCCATGGTCTCCACGACCGCAGCAAAAGAGGGCTCTCCACTCTCAACGAAGGTCAGTGGGCGCTCGGGAAGTGCAGAACAAAGGGGCTCAACGGACAGAGGGCCAGCAGGGGTGGAAGTGGTGGTAGTGGCAGGGGTGGTGGTGTCGGTGGTGGCGGCTGTGGTGGTGGTGGGCTCAGCAAGTGTGCTCCTGACACTGGCATAAGTGGGGACAGAAGTGTCAGGAGCTACAGAAAGTGTAGGGACAGGCTGAGGGGCCACGGGGTCAGCGGGTGCAGCGGGTGCAGCGTGGGCCTGCTCTGCCTCCTCGGCCTCGAGCACGTAGGCGACGGGGATCAGGAGATCCATCGCCGGGAGCCAGTCCACCTGTGCTGGTGCAATCTGTGTCCGAGCTGGGCTCGGAAGAATCATGTAATCGGCACCGTAGGGACCATGCAACCAGACCCAGTGTCGCTCACCGTGCGGACAAAGCATCTTCATCCGGGCCATGACATCTATGGATAGTGAAGTGGGGCCCGGAGAACGACGCAAATCGGCCGGTAGGTCCTCACCGGTCATCAAGGTGAGCAGTGTGATCAGACCGCCGCAGCATATCGGTGAGCGAGCGCCCACCGATACGATGGTGCGGTCCAAAAACCAGCTCGCGATGTCAATCACGACGACGGGGACCAACTCGTCACTGTCCCTAGCTAGAACTCTGGGACGCGTCATCGCATAGAGCATATAAAGCTCTGGCGTGGACATCGTCCCAGGCTCATACCTCGCCAAAAAGGTAGTCGCCATAAGGCGCTGAGCTATGCGGAGGCAGGGATGGACGATGGCCGAGGCCTTGGCCCTACTAGGGTCAAAGGCGGTAGGTAGACCCGTGATCCGGGCCCAGAAGGCGCCGGAATCGAACGAAGGTGGGGGAATGTGAGTGGGGGCGTAACCACGGTCGGCCTCGGGGACATCGGGCCACGAAAAGAATGCTCTCATCATACCGAGAGTGACCTGGCACTCCCGGTCCATGAACCTAAACGAGCACCCCTCGTCGGTCCGGGCGATAGAACTAAGGACCTCAAGTGTCGGACGGAGAAACGTGTCCGCCGACACCTGTAAGAAATCTCGCCAGCCCACGTTGTCATACAACGTGAGCATCCCCTCGAGTACCCCCAGGCGTCCTAGGTCTGCAAGGTGTGCGAACCTGGAGGGTACGATCGAGCGCTGGGAAATGCGCTCGAAAACGACGCGGTGTGCGTCGTCCCGGAACGTAATTCCCAGCGGCCCGACATGCGGAACCAGTGGTGGTGGCTGTGGGACGGCAGGGAGTGGCTGTGCGGGGTGAATGGGCTGTGCAGGCTCTGCAGGCTGTGCGGGGTGTGCGGGGCCTGCAGGCTGTGCTGGGTGAACGGGGTGTGGTGGAGTAGGCGGAGGAGAGTCCTCCACCTCGTGGGAGGGGCCGGCATCGTCCGACCGCTTCTGCTTGGCGGAAGCTCTCCTCGACCTCGGCCGTGTCCGGGGCGGCATATGGCCCCCGGGTTCTCACCAAAGACGTGAAAAATGCGGCGTGCGTAAAATAAAGGAAAGAGTATACCGCGACATGCCGTGAGAGCAAAGTAATGGAAGCGTGCGAAGGCGATGCCTCCACGTAGCCCAAAACGATCCCCGGAAGCTCCCTTGGGCTCCCCTAAGCTCCCCAAATTTACCTGCGCATAAAACGAAGAGATTAGCGTGTAATATTCAAAACGTATGGGGGGTTAGGGGTATAATAGATAGAAATTGAATTTAATTTGGGTTTGGGGTTCGTTAGACACATGGATCATCGAAAAATATGCAAAAGAGGAGAAATAGGCAAAAAATCGGGTTACCGGAGCTCGGCCGGCGAGGTGACCGCCGGCGGCGACTCGGCCGAGGGGCGGCGGAAGTTCGGCCGGCGGTGGGTGGCCGAGCGCCGCGGCGAGGGTCGAGGTCGGGCGAGTGAGGGGGAAGCTACGGGCGAGGGATACAGACAGTCACAGGTTTTGGGATTTTTTTCGTTTCGAAAACCGCGCTGTCCCGCTCCCCCCTTTTATAGAAAAAGTTACGACTCGGCCGAGTGACTAAGTCGCTCGGTCGAGTGATCGTAACGGAAATATTTTGAAAATTTCCTCCCCGCTTACGACTCGGCCGAGTGGCCTTGCCATCCTCGGCCGAGTGGAGTAAGTCCATTCGGCCGAGTGGCTCAAGCTACTCGGCAAGACTCGCCCTAGGAGTGTATCAGTTTTACTCGGCCGAGTGAGTATATATACTCGGCCGAGTGACAATTATATTGAAATCAAGAAAAGAAACAGAGAGTTGGGTACATCAGACTTCCCTCGTTCGTGAGCCGCTCGGACGGACGAACTTATGTACTCGACCGAGTGACTAGTATACTCGGCCGAGTGAACCCTTTTTTCTGCTGTTTGGCTTCGTTTGGGCTCTAAACTCTGTTTTTCTTCCTCCAGTCGATTTCATCTTCCTCCTAAGCATCAAGCGCATTCCTGGAGCACTCCTTGTCGCCTTGTTCATCCTCCTCATGATGGATTTCCCTATCTCCTCTCCTGTCAAGAAAAATAGGACACGTTATCACGAAATTTTTGGGCGAACGACTCAAAACACTAATAATTTCTAAAACAAAAGAAAAGAGAAGTAAAAATAAAGCGATAACTGTCGGGTTGCCTCCTGACAAGTGCTCGTTTAAGGTCTTGAGCTCGACCCCCTTTGATTTTCAATTAATGCGGGATATTGGGTGCATATGAGATGCACCCGTCAAATTTTCCGGGGAGAACGCTTAAATTTTGATGTTGTGGCGGGGCGTCCTTCCTCGGTGCTCCTTTGCCTCGGGTAGTGTTGGGGGGTGGCTACCCCAAGCTAGAGCTTTCTCCGGGCCTCGGCTTTACCGGTGACACCGATTTCCGTATCGACGGAGCTTTCTTCGGAGACTTCAATTTTAAGAGCTTGCAGAGCTCTCGAATCCTTGCGACATCAGCGTCGCCTTCATCAATTTCAGCGGAGAAGTCGGGGGATTCATTTATCTTTTCATCTTGGCCTAAGTCCGGCCCTTCCTCAAAATCTTCTTTGAATAGAGCGTCGATCGAATGGGGGATCGCCTCCTCAATAATCTCGTCAAGGAGGTCCATATAGTCCAGCTCCTCGTTATAAGGCATGTGTTTCATTGCCTTGGGAATATGAAGCTCCACCTCGATGTTGCCGACGTTCAATGTTAGGGTCCCTTCTCGTACGTCGACAATGACACCGGCGGTGGCGAGGAACGGGCGTCCAAGTATTAGCGACGTATCTCCCTCCTCCTTGACATCCATGATCACGAAGTCACATGGCAAACATATGCCCCCCGGGACTTGTAGCGGGATGTCCTCCGCGATCCCTACCGGCCTTGTGATCCGACCATCGGCTAGTTGTATCCGCATGTCGGTAGGCTTCAATTTTGTGCCGGTATTTAGCCTATGGAACATAGAGAGAGGCATGAGGCTAACACTAGCCCATAAGTCCACTAGTGCCTTTTGAAGGGGGACGCCGCCTAAGGTGCAAGGAATTCGAAAACTCCCCGGGTCTTTGAATTTAGCCGGCTCCTTCTCTCTCTTGGTGAACCAAGTCCCCTCCTCAGCTAGCATTATTTTCTCCTTCCTCTTTCTCCCCGAAATCAAATCCTTTAAAAATTTTGCGTATGTTGGGATCTCAACGATAGCATCAAGAAAGGGAATATTGAGGCTTACCCCTCTCAAATATTCGAGAAACTTTGCTAGTCACTTCTCCATCTTTGCTCTTGCAAGCCTCTGAGGGAATGGGACCGGTGGCATAAAACGCCTCTCTTCAAGCAATTGCTCCGCTCTAGACTTTTCTTCTTCTTGCGGCTCCTTCTCCGGCTCAACTTCAATGATAGGTTCAATTGGCTCTACTCTCTCCACCACGGGCTCCTCGGTTGGAATCATGATGGGAGTGGTATCCTTCCCGCCTCTAGTTGTAACCGCAACCACGGCATTGATGTGGCCGGTGGCGCCCCGTGGGTTTTGCTCGGGTTGAGCTGGCAATTGTTGAGTATTTCGATTGAGCAACGCCAATTGCTCTGAGATTTGGGCCACAACGGTTGTAAGAGAGTCTTGGCCCGCCTTCAAGGAAGCATTGATTTTCTTTTGCTCGACCATAAACTCCTCCACCTTAGCTTCAAATTCGGATCGTTGATGAGCTTGCGGGGGGTTTGGATTTCTCCACCCTTGATTGTATCCGGGCGGCCTATAGGGTCCAACTTGTTGCTTTGGTGGGAAATTATGTTGCGGAGGCCCCCTCGGTGGATAATGTTGTTGTTGTGGTGGCGGTCGAGCTTGTTGAGGTTGTTGTTGCGACGGGTTGAACGCTCCATCATTGTTTGCATATGAGAAACCGGGATGGTTTCTAGTGGCCGGATTGGCCCAATATCCTTGGTTCCCCGCGATGTATTGGACTTGCTCCAAAGATCCCTCTCCTTGTTCTCCTCCCAAATACATAGCTTGAGATTGGTCTTGCCAATCACACATTTGATTCGTTGGTGCGGGTGTGGAAGGGGTTCCTTGGGGCTCCGTGATATACTTCTCCAGTCTCTCCACTACCTTGTGGAGAGAATCAAACTTGTTCGTCAGCTCCACTACGGCCTTTGCCTCATAGATGCTAGATGGCTTCAAGGAGGACGAAGAGTGTCCTCGCTCGTCGCCCCATTGTTGATTGTTTGAGGCCATCTCCTCAATTAGGGCCGTAGCTTCGTCGGGAGTCTTCGATAGGATGGCACCATTTGCCGCCGCATCAATAATCTGCTTGGTCCCCGGTTGGAGACCATTGTAGAAGCTATGGACTAGCTCCCAATCTTCGATGCTATGGTGGGGGCATTGATGCTGCAGATCTTTGAAACGCTCCCAAGCCTCGTAGAGTGTCTCTTGGGGTCCTTGCTTGAAGGACATAAGAGCACTCCTAATCTTTACCGTCTTGGAGGGCGGATAGAACTTGTCAATGAACGCACTCGCCAACTCGTCCCATGAGGTAAAGACTCCGTCAGCTTGCGTCCTCAACCAATAAAGAGCTTTGTCCTTTAATGTGAAGGGGAAGAGGCGCAGTCTGATGGCATCTAGGGTGACGCCCGGCATCTGCAATGTGGCGCACTTCGACAGAAATAGCTGGATGTGGTAGTGAGGATTTTCATGGGCGTTCCCATGAAATGGATCCTGCTGCATCAGAACCACTAGTCCGGTCTTCAGCTCAAAATTCTTGTCGGCCGCCAACTCTGGCACGGCAATGGATGAGGTCGTAGAAGAGGTCTTAGGCCGAAGCCTATCGCGAATGGAAATGATCCTCGCCATCCTTGCCGCCAATTGTTCCGTAGTTTCCGGGTTGGTCATAAACCTCCCTTCCGGATCTTGTCTCCTCTCCGCTCTAATTCTCCGCACAGTACGTTCAATCTCGGGATCAAATAATATAGCTTCAGGGTCCTCCGTTGATCTCGTGTACATGCAATGAGAAAACAGAGTTTCAAAGAAATGATTAGCACAGTGGAAGGGTTAGATAAAAAATAAAGAAATAAAACAAAAAAGAAGAAATAGCTAGGGTGATAAGATCAACACTATCGCCTCCCCGGCAACGGCGTCAAAAACTTGATCGCTTCTGGATGTAACCCAAAAAGAGCGACCGTGTAGTTTTACCGCAAGCGCACGGTGTAGCGGCGAGCGGGTTATCGAACACAGGGAGGACGAATGATGGTGTCTTCTCCGAACAACCTGGCTATAGGAACAGAAAAGATGGAATTTGCCTTTTGGCGATCCTGTCACAATCGTCAGACAAAGTATGGAGATATAAAATCAAGTAAAGACGCCTGGGGAATAGGGAATCCCCGCTACTCACCGTATCTCGTCAATGTGATTCATTGATATCACAATTGCTAGGGTAGAATTTCGGATGAACTAGTTGCAACTGAATGTAAAACCTAGCTCACGCTCTCGCGCTGTTGCCGGTCTATAGCTAAGCTAGATTTGGGTCCAATCTCTTGCAAACCCTAGCCTAGGCAGGCTAGCATTAGGGTCAACATCATCGTTCAATCGCGCCCCCAGCCCACTCTCGTGCAAACTCGGGCCGCGACCTAGGTTGGGATAGTTCCTACCAGTCCAATCTCTTGCAAACGGGTATCGGCATGGAATTGCAACCGAGAACCCTAGTATCGGTCCAATCTCTTGCAAACCGATACTACGGAAACTCGATTTCAACCCAATTCGGATTTCTAGGGTTTCCTATCGAATTGGGATCCAATCTCTTGCAAATCCCAATCGATATGAACTCCTAGCTATCCATAGTAAATCGATCCCAAACTAACCCTAATAGAAATTCTAGCAATATTTCTACCAAATCATCACAAATCAGAAATTGGGCTCGTAGGGTTCATCCCCACGTCCCAAGACGTTAGGACTACTCACAATTCATATCACAAATACAAAAATAATCAATGGAAATAACAATAGGATTCATCACAATATTCAAATAAGTGCCTCTCTCAAAACAATGTGAGCTTTACTCCCAAGCGCAGGAGATCGTGCAAGTAGTATCTGGAGAGTCCAGATTCGAATCCTCGGGACAAGTCGACCTGAGATAACACAAATTCAACTAATCAAATAAAATATACGGTTAAGAAAACAACCACCTTTGTGAAGGTGAAGAATAGTGTAAGGATTTGTAACAAAGAAAGTGGTTCCTACAAGTATTACGGTATCACGAAAGTTTGGTATTCGATGAGACAAGTATGCTATGGTTGTGAGTTCATTAGGAGTTTATGGTCGCTAAAATTTCACGTCTTTTAATATCACACAACGCTTCACCCGGTCAAGGTGTGAAGGCGTCGGAAGATAAATCGATGAAAACTAGTCAAAATAGCCTTAAACGTATTACTAGCAATGTTGATCTCATTAAACAATAATCGCAGCGATAAGTTCAGATTAGAGAACACAAATTAGCTAGACTTATCAGGGCCTAGCCATAGGGCACATCAACAATATCGATAGTAAGCAAATACCCATCAAATACGTTGTAGAAATCAACATTACTAGCAATTTAGACATGAAAATAGGGCTAAAGACATGAGATTTAGCAACTACATACTCCTAACTACATCACAACCATAGCACAAAGAGATTATCCACGCATGGTGCAATAAAAATCAGATTTGATAGCAAAATACATCGTTTAGGAAGCAAAATACAAAGAAATACACCAAATACGGGGTATAAGTTCAAGAAATTGTCACCAAATCTCCACTTTAGAACCCAAAACTCTCTGAGAATAGGAAGAATAGCTTCTGGAAATTTTCAGAATTTTCTCCTGGAGAAATACGCACAGTAGCCGCTCCAAAAGTCCCAAAATACGCCAGAATACCCCCAAAAACCCTAGAATACGCTTATATATTAGCATTGCGGGTTTAGAGAGCTTAACGGGTCGAAATCCGCTATCCGATACACCTAAACCCAAACCTGCTTGGCGCTTCAAATATCAGTCGTCGGATCGTAGCGTGATCGAGCGTGGGCCTGCCACGTAGGCGTCAAAATTCGCGACCGCCCGCTTCGCGTCGAACGATCCGCGTTCGAATCGGATTGATCTTGCACCGTCGGATGGTGATCGGGCGGCTGAGAATCGACCGCTTCTTCGCCCGTCTCCGCTTCGCGCTAGATCGTTGGATCATCATCCAATGATCGACACAGCGCCGCATCGACCGCCTCATTGATGCCGTTGGATTCTCGATCAGCGGTTCAGATTGCGCCGCGTCACCGGTTGCTTAGTGCGACAGCGGGAGAGACGCTGGCCGTAGGATTTTGATCCAACGCACACGAATAAGCCACGTCGTCGCTTGCTGAGCACCGTTCGATGAGGCGGGAGCGGTCAGATATCGGCCACGTGGCGCTTCCGATGGATGCCGCGCAATGCGTCAAGATTCGTGCGTCGTATTTTCGTATTTCTTGCGTATTTCTTCAATTAAATGGTATTCTGCATTCAAAAATTCATAGAAATTAGCACAGATCTCAGAAAAATACAAATAAATAGTTGTTGGAATCGTGAGATCGAGACGATGCTAAGAAAAATATAAAAATGCAGAAATACTCAATAGAATTCGTGTTTTGTGCACAAATAATGTGATTTCTCTAATAAATAATGGTGTACAAAATACGCACATATTAGAAATTAATTAAGTATCATATAGGCACATCATAGGACTAATTAGGGGGTTAAATACGCAATATTCAACCCGAATCACACCCCCCAACTAGCGTTTTGCTAGTCTCTAGCAAAATGAGCGAGATACGATATCAAGTATACACCTAGATCACCTTATCAGGTCTCAAATCATTCATCACCATACTACAAAGACGAAAGAAAATGTCCACACACTAATGCCAAGATTTCATGCTCATTATATAATGGTACTCATGGGTTTACAATGAAAAGCAAGTATCTCTAAAATGGTCATTAAATCAACTTAACTTCACTTTACATTACTTCATAGCGAATGGTATGCAAAATCAATGGCTCACACCTTTCAATCAAAGTTTACAACTTGGAGCGTAGATGTATCATGCAAAGCAAGCAAAAATAGATTGGCATCAAGACATACACATGTCAATTTCATTCATAGGAAATCACACCATATCTTGTGCTTTCTTTAAGCTTTGGAAGTTCTCTTGCCTTGCTAATGATGCACACTTTTTCTTGCTCTTCTTTTCTCATTTTATTGGTTCTGCGTAACGCGCATCAAGCAACATTTGCAGAAAAAATGTATAACTTGGATCGCTCCATCAAATGAATGAGGTTCCAGTCAATGGCTCCCAAATCAGACGATAATAGGGCATTAGGCCAAGAAGGACCCCTTGGACTGTACTAATCGAGCAAACCAAGTTATTTCTTTAATGACACATTTATTCGTCCATACATTTTTCTTCATTCATCTTATTTCATTCTTTCTTTTGCGTGTGCATAAATAACTTAGCAAGATGGCTTCCGTTTCTTTATTCTTTCACAAGAATGGGTTATCCTAATCATTTCAAAAGACAGTGTAGACTTTCACCCAAAATTACACAAAGCATGCAAATAGCACTGAATATGAGATAAAAAGTACTGCTCCAGTCATTTTGTGATGGTGTGTTCCATTGAAAACATACGACTTGCTAATTCATAATTTCAAGATTCATTAAGTCATCATTCAATCCTACCATAGAGATATATCAAAAGAGATTCACCATGAGTACTAGCATTCATGTCGAATGAGAATGAAATATGTAACAATAGTGGTGGAGGAAAATAAATCATATGTGCAAAGTGGTGAATGGATTTCGAGAATTTTCATCACATGAGGTTCATTTCTAGGTGTAATAAGCATTGGTGATAAATCTTGACTCAACCCCCTTTTTTTTAAAAAGAAAAAAATTTTTTTTGCAAAAGGGAACTACTAAAAGAAAAAAAAAAGAAAAAAATAAAAAAAAATATCCTAAAAATTTATACCCTCCCCCAAACTTAAAATAGGCATTGTCCTCAATGTTAAGGAGAGGGAATCATGGAAAGAACACACCTGATTAGTTACCACCCGAAGGTGGATCTGTGAGGTCAATGGTGGTATCCTCTCTGGCCCAAAGCTCTTGAAAGTGTTTCAAACGTTGTCCATTGACTTTGAATTCATGGCCATCCTTCTCATTCACTAAGACCACCGCTCCATGTGAAAAGACTTCTTTGACAAAGTATGGTCCCGTCCATTTTGAGCGCAGCTTTCCTGGAAATATATGGAGTCTTGAATTGTACAACAAAACCTTGTCTCCAATTTGGAATTCCTTTCGCAGGATCATTTTGTCGTGCACAGCTTTCATCCTTTCTTTTACGAGCTTTGCATTTTCATATGCCTCACGTCGTATCTCATCAAGCTCCATGATCTGCAATTTACGAGAAACATTTGATGAGTCATCAAGCAAATTAAATGTTTTAATTGCCCAAAAAGATTTATGCTCTAATTCAACAGGAAGATGGCAATTTTTTCCATAAACCAAACGAAACGGTGACATCCCTAAGATAGTCTTGTATGCTATCCTGTAGGCCCAGAGAGCTTCATGCAAGCGAAGACTCCAATCTTTGCGTGTTGGATTCACTGTTTTCTGAAGGATATTCTTTATTTCCTTGTTTGCCAATTCCGCTTGTCCATTTGTTTGAGGATGGTAAGGTGTTGAAACTTTATGTGTCACCCCAAATTTCTTCATTAGATTTGCAAAGAGCCTATTACAGAAATGAGAACCTCCATCACTGATAATGGCCTTTGGCACTCCAAAGCGCGAGAAGATGTTCTCTTTCAAAAATTTCAGCACAATGGAAGCGTCATTGGACCTGCAAGGAATAGCTTCCACCCATTTAGAAACATAATCAATGGCAACCAATACAAATATATATCCAAAAGATGGTGGAAAAGGCCCCATGAAATCAATACCCCAACAATCAAATAATTCTATTTCTAGGATGGGATTCAATGGCATCATGTTCTTTTTTGTAATTCCCCCCAACTGTTGACAACGCACACATGATTTACAATAAGCATATGCGTCTTTAAACATTGTAGGCCAATAAAAACCACTCTGTAAAATTTTGGCAACAGTCTTATGAACTGAAAAGTGCCCCCCACATACCCCATCATGGCAAAAATGTAAAACACTATCAAACTCATGGTCGGGTACACATCTCCTTACAATTTGGTCTCCACAGTATTTAAAAAGATAAGGATCATCAAAATAGAATGATTTTACCTCATGCTTGAAGCGTTTGAAATCTAAGGAAGACCAATGTGGAGGGGTTCTACCTGTCACCAAATAATTAGCTATATCTGCATACCATGGTAGGGTAGAAATGGCGAAAAGCTGCTCATCTGGGAAGGAATCTCGTAATGGAATGGTAGGCGACTCTGTTCCCACCGTCAATCTAGAAAGGTGATCTGCGACATTGTTTTCAACTCCCTTCTTATCCTTGATCTGAATATTGAATTCCTGCAAAAGAAGAATCCATCGTATGAGTCTAGGTTTAGCATCCTTTTTAGATAAAAGATATTTCAGTGCAAAATGATCTGTAAAGATGAGAATAGGTGATCCCAATATGTAGCTTCTGAATTTCTCCAATGCAAACACCACCGCTAGCAACTCCTTCTCCATAGTAGTATAGTTCCTTTGTGCTTCATTCAACGTTTACTGGCATAATAGATCACACAAGGAACTTTCTCTTTCTTTTGCCCAAGCACTGCCCCCATTGTGTAGTCACTTGCATCACACATGATTTCAAATGGCATACTCCAGTCTGGAACCTGCAAAATAGGGGAGGAAACAAGTGAGTTCTTTAATTTATCAAATGAAACTTGACACTCTTGTGTCCATATGAATTCAACATTTAAAGTTAATAAGTGGCAGAGGGGGCGGGAGATGGCGCTGAAATCCTTTATGAATCTTCGATAAAATCCTTCATGGCCTAGAAAGGATCGTATGTCCTTGACACATTTTGGTGTAGGCAACTTCTCAATCACCTCAACTTTTGCTCTGTCTACCTGAATACCTGCTTTGGAGACTAGGTGTCCAAGAACCAAACCTTCAGTTGTCATGAAATGACACTTTTCCCAGTTTAATAACAGGTTCTTTTCCTGGCACCTGTGCAAGACAAGAGCTAAGTTAGATAAACAATTTTCAAATGAAGTGCCATATACAGAGAAATCATCCATAAACACTTCCATAATCATCTCAACCATATCGCTAAAGATACTCAACATGCAACGCTGAAAAGTAGCAGGTGCATTGCATAATCCAAAAGGCATTCTCCTAAAAGCGAAAGTTCCAAAGGGGCAAGTGAAGGTAGTCTTCTCTTGATCCTCTGGAGCTATCTCTATCTGATAATAGCCAGAATAACCATCTAGAAAACAATAAAATTCGTTACCTGCTACTCTTTCCAAGATTTGATCAATGAAAGGTAATGGAAAGTGATCTTTTCGTGTTTTAGCATTTAACTTTCTGTAATCAACACACATCCTCCAACCTGTGGTGGTCCGCATCGGTATAAGCTCATTACTCTCATTTCTTACCACTGTGAGGCCTGATTTCTTTGGAACCACCTGTATGGGGCTAACCCATCTGCTGTCTGAAATAGGATATATTATACCTGCAGCAAGTAACTGAAGAATCTCCCCCTTAACAACCTCTTTTAATGTAGGATTTAATCGACGTTGCATCTCACATGTAGGTTTGGCATCATCCTCAAGATAAATATGATGAGTGCAAATTAAGGGATTTATACCTGTAATGTCTGCAATAGACCATCCAATGGCCCCTTTGTGTTCCCTAAGCACATCAAGCAAAGCACATTCTTGTTCAAGCGTGAGTTTAGAGGATATTACCACGGGGAAGGTCTCCTCCTTTCCAAGGAAAGCGTATTTCAAATAGTCTGGCAGAGGCTTCAATTCCAGCTTTGGATGCTCAATCTCTGAAGGTTGTTGTGGTGGAAATTCCACTGGCAATGTCTCGAACTTTGGCACCCATGCATCCCTTGATCTTTCATTTTTGCCCTGCACAAAATAAAATTCATCAATATCGTCGAAATTATAATCAATAAAATTGGATGAACATTCATACTTAGCATCAAAATAGTCTTCGATTAAGCTCTCAATAAAGCATACCTCTTTCATGTCATCAACATTCGCAGGTAACTTATATGATTTAAAAATGTTCAGCTCAAGTTTCATGTTACCAAAGCTTATCTTCAATTGTCCATCCCTACAATTTATCATAGCATTGCAAGTTGCTAGGAATAGACGTCCTAATATAATCGGAGTGCAATTACCTGATTGTGGCCCATGAATATCAAGGACGATAAAGTCCACGGGATAATAGAATTTGTCAACCTGGACTAACACATCCTCCACGCATCCTCGTGGGATTTTTACCGACCTGTCTGCTAACTGTAAAACCATAGGCGTCGTCTTCAGCTCCCCCAATCCTAACTGCACATAAACAGAGTAAGGCAAAATGTTAACACTAGAACCCAAATCAAGTAAAGCATCTCCAAATTTCTTAGTTCCTATAATGCATGGGATAGTAGGGGAACCTGGATCCTTATATTTAGGAGGAGTGTCATGTTGTACCATTGCACTTACCTGTTGTGTTAAGAATGCTTTCTTTTTCACATTTAGACTCCGCTTTACAGTGCATAGCTCCTTCAGAAATTTAGCATATGCAGGCACTTGGTTGATTGCATCAAGTAATGTGATATTAATTTTTACCTGCTTGAAGATATCTCTTATCTCTGCCTGATACCTGTCTTTTGATGGTGGAGCAAGTCTGTGTGGGAATGGAGCTGGAGGTACATATGGTTCTGGCTCTTTTTCTGCTACCTCTTCCTCAACCTGCAAACTTTCAGGTGCTTGTGCCTCCTCTTTCTCCTCAGCTGGTTGTTCATGTCTAGGCATTTCTGGTTTTTCAATTTCACGTCCGCTACGCAATGTAGTCACTGCCTGACATGGGTTGACGTTGTTTCCTGAAAAAGAAGAAGAAGGATTCGTATTAGGATTTGCAATAGGCTGGGCAGGTAATTTACCTTTCTCTTGTGATGCTATAAATCTCGAAAAATTCTAAGTGAGCTGTTGTTGCATCTGAGCCATCTGTTGAACTGCAGCAGTGAGACTTTGAATTTCATTGCGCTGCTCCCTTTTTCCTTGATAGTTGGAGTGGTTGGGATGGTAATAGAGAGTGGATGTCTGCTGCTTCTGCTGATATGAAGCACCTCCTTGGTTTGATTGGTTCTTCCAATTGGCGTTGTAGCCTTGATTTGCCACCCAATTCACCTCTGATTCTGGATTTCTGCCCAATTCTTTAATTGCTGGGATCAGTGGGCAGACGGTAGTATCGTGAACTGGCTTCTCACATATGACGCAGTATAGCTCTGATGTAACTGCCTTTGCTGCTCTGAGATCAATATTTTGTAGCTTTTACGTCACCAATGCCTCCACTTGTGCCATCAATGCATCTTCAGGCTTCAAAGCCTGCAAGCCACCTTTTGTTTGATGTGTAGACATGGACCTGTCAAATTCTGAAGGTGGCTCCCATCTTCTTGCATTCTCTGCAATGTTCTCCAAATATGCCCAAGCCTCCGTCGGGGTCTTCTCAAAGAAAGCTCCATTGCACATCATCTCTACATATTGCTTCGTATTCGGCTGCAATCCATCGTAAACGAATCCAATGGTGCGTCCCTTGTCAAAACCGTGATGTGGGCACGCCAACAGAAGCTCCTTAAATCTTTCCAAAGTTTGATCGTAGGCTTCAGTTTCCTTCTGCGAAAAAGACATGATGTGCCTCTTTAAAGCCTGCGTCCTGGCCAAAGAAAAGAATTTTTTTTGGGAAACTAAGTTTACATTGTTAGCCAAGAAGTAATAGATCTAGGAGGCAATGCATTGAACCAATTCTTTACCTTGTCTTTCAATGAGAACGGAAAAAGTTTAAGATAAACAACATCATTACTAACTTTTCCATCCAACTGTGTAGAGCATGCTTCTTCAAACGTTTTAATATGCAAGTAAGTGTAGGATCCTGCCAAAACAGAGTTAGGATCGATAATTAAAGTTGAGACTTACGCTTGCGTATGTAGAACGGTAGTCTCGGAACTTTGCCTTCGGATTCGCCACGACGGATCGAGTCTTCTCACGAACGGAGTAAGGCTACTAATCCACAATCTAAATCTCTATTTTAGATTAAGAACTTGGAAAGAGGAAGAGAAAGGATTTCTGCAGAGCTTCGCTAGGATGAAGATGCATGCATGAATTTCATGCAAATGGTGTAAGAAATGGCTTACCCTTGGGTCTTATTTATAGCCCCCAAGGTAGTTATTTTAGGGTAAGTTGTTCCTTTGGAACAACTTAATTAAGGTGTACCATGATACATGGCACATTATAAGCTTAAGTTGTACCATATGCATGGTACAACATAAGCTTAAGATATTCCCCCTTTATTAGCCATATGTCGCATGCACTTATGCATATATAATGCGACTTTCCCACTCATCCAGAGATCCTCTCCGCAAGGGAACAGATTCCCTTTGCACACGACTTCGTGTACGCGACGTTCGAGGTCCGTATTTCCTCGTACATCCCCCACAAGGGTGTACAAACGTCTTCCATATCCAACATCTCCCACTCACACTTGAGGGGATTGTAAGAGAACATCTTTCCCTTAGTTCTTTCATCTATCATACCGAGAAATAGACCGTGCGACCGTCATGCGCGTAGAGTCTGTTGTTGTGCACTTGTTAGAGATACACAACGACCTCGAAGGTGCAAAGTTGAGTAGTTCAACGCATGCTTTACCCTAGATTATTTCTTCACATTTCTTGTACTTTATATTCAACAATTGAATCCCATCTGGATTACAATTGGCTGGCCAGCTTTGAATCACTAAAGTCCAAATGCGAATATGAAATCAATCTTCCTCTTCTTGCGAACCTTCTGATCTTGACCTGATTCGCTTTTCTAACGTGCCCCGCCGAGCCGAATTACCATAGGCCATTAGTAACACGCTAAGATAGCGATCATCTCGTCAAATCTAAAGGAACCAATTGGAGTCCTTGAGGGTAAGAGTTAAGACCCGTATGGCCTTTGAGTCTCACATAATAGCAAACACTATTGCTACTAACTCATTGGTCGAAATGCATACGTGGTATGAACACGTATTACACCATCACTCCTTTCCCAGGGAGAGTATGTCTTAATGATGTTGTACGGATGAAAAGATCAGACACCACTGTGCCTATCTTTTTGAGTCCCCTTACTACTCGTGAAATATTCACGGACTCTCATCCTGCATAAGACAGATAGGATTTTAAAAAATCCTACGAGATCTCTTTCAAATATCCTTGTGATACAGATCTCAGATCTTTTGTAAGCATCCATATGATGCAGATCTTTTATTCGACTATCTTGTTTAAGTCATGACTCTAAATCATTTAATGATTTTGACTTTAAACTAGTCTCATCTCTATCTTATCCATCTGATAAGATAAGGCGGTTGCTCATGTGAGAGAGCCAACCTTAATCTGTCCGACATACACACAATAAAATAGCTGAGACTTAAACACAAATGTACATAAAATTATTTGTAAGAAACTTGTATGCAATATATAAAAGAACTTCTTTCTTTTATTAAACTTTGATCTTCTATAGACATGGGAAATATTACAAGATACAGCTCAGCACCTACGCATTCCCATAGATGATAAGTGTTTGTAGAACACATCTCTGGGGATCGCCTTCGTAAGGGGATCCGCTATCATCTCATGCGTGGATATGTATCCAATGTCTACTTCCTTCCGTTTGTCATAGTCTTTTGCAAACTTGAATCGAATGTCAATGTGTTTGGTCTTACAATGAAATTTAGGATCTTTGACGTAAGCAATCGAAGCTTGACTATCACTGTATATAGGAACAGTGCTTGAGTCAGTGGCATTCGTCAGCCTGTCTAAGAATTTCCTAAGCCAAACAGCTTCTTGGACCGCCATGCTGAATGCTACGAATTCTGCTTCCATTGTTGATAGGGCAATGCAGGTTTGCTTCTTGCTGCTCCAGGATATTGCACCATTCCCGAGCAAGTAAACAAAGCCTGAGGTAGATCTTCGCTCGTCAAGATCACCCGCCCAATCAGCATCGGTATAGCCTTCGAGTCTCAAGGTATTGCCTTGATAGCATAACGCATAGTCCACAGTCCCTTTGAGGTACCTTAATATCCTCTTCACCGCTTTCCAGTGTGCCTGTCCTGGGTTGGATTGGTAACGGCTTACCATACCAACACCATAGCAAATGTCTGGTCTGGTACACATCATAGCGTACATCAGACTCCCGACAGCACTGGAGTATGGAACTTTTTCCATAGCTTTCCTTTCTTTTGGATCTTTGGGACACATTTCCAAACATAGACCCTCGCCTTTGCTTATTGGAGTATCAATTGGCTTGCAGTCCTGCATATTAAACCGTTCCAAAACTTTCTTTATATATGTCTCTTGAGAGAGAGAAAGAAGTTTCTTGGAACGATTCCTTGAGATCTTAACCCCAAGGATATATGCAGCTTCACCCATGTCTTTCATCTCAAAGACGGATGAAAGCCAAGCTTTGATATCCACGACAAGACGCTTATCATTTCCGGCTATAAGTATGTCATCTACATAAAGAGACATAATTACATACTTGTTTTTAATCCTCTTAATATATACGCAGTTGTCTTCGTCGAGCATGGAGAATCCATACGATAAAACAACTTCTTGAAAGCGCATATACCACTGCCTTGAGGATTGTTTAAGACCATATATGGATTTACGAAGTTTACAAACCTTATGTTTGTTTTCTTCTTGTACAAACCCGTTTGGTTGTTCCATGTAGATCTCCTCATCTAGTTCTCCGTTAAGAAAGGCAGTCTTTACATCCATCTGATGTAATTCGAGGTCCAAACAAGCCACCATTGCCAGAATTAAGCGAATCGAGGTAAAACGCATGACAGGAGAGAAAGTCTCTTCGTAGTCTATTCCTTCCTGTTGCGTGAAACCTTTCGCAACAAGGCGAGCTTTATATTTCTCGATGGAGCCATCAGCCTTATGCTTGATTTTGAGAACCCACTTGTTCCCAATGGCTCTACGTCCCTTAGGTAAATCAACCAAGTCCCAGACTTAGTTTGTTTTCATGGATTGAAGTTCTTCTTCCATTGCCGCTATCCATTTATGTTTAGCAGGGCATGTGACGGCCTGTTTGAAATTTACAGGTTCGTCATCATCTTGTAGTAATGTCATGAATGTTTGAGGAAATTCATCCTCAAATCTCAGAGGTGTTAGCCTCGTTCGATTACTACGTCTTGTTTGAGTTTGATCACTCCAACTTGGAATGACATCACTCCCACTTGGAATAATATCACTCCCACTCGGAATAGGATTGGTATCGTTCGTATCATCCATTGGTGAAGTTTGAAACGTATTTTCTTCTTCACCAAGAATTCTCCCACTCGAACGTTCCGATCCTTCTTGATCCCAAGTCTCAAACAAGGATAAGTCTTGACTTATCTCACCCTGTCTTGGAAACTCGTTTTCCAAGAAGACAACATCCCTCGATTCGAATTCTATTAGACCCCCATTGTCCTCTTGACCGACGAAAACATATCCTTTGGAGTTTTCAGCGTATCGGATGAAGATACACTTCCTCCCACGTGGCCCAAGTTTGCCATATTTGTGAGAGGATAAATGTGCGTAAGAGGCACAACCCCAAGGTTTTAGAATGTTTAAGTCTGGAGTTCTATTGTTCCACAACTCATAAGGAGTAGAACTTACCGACTTCGAGGGTACACGGTTTAAGATGAATGCTGCCGTCAATAAAGCGTCACCCCAAAAGGTGATAGGCAAATTTGCCTGAGACATCATTGATCGGACCATTTCCATCAATGTCCTATTTCTTCTTTCCGCAACACCGTTTTGTTGCGGAGTATAAGGCATAGTTATTTGATGAACTATGCCTTTTTCATCACAAAGTTCCTTAAAACTTATTGATTGATATTCACCGCCCCTATCGGTTCGCAAAACCTTAATCTTGCGATCTAATTGATTCTCCACTAAACTCATATAGTTTTTAAAGCAAGCCAAAGCTTCACTTTTGTGGGATATCAAATAGATATGTCCGAAACGGGTGAAGTCATCAATGAATGTGATGAAATAGGACTTCCCGCGTCTTGTCTTAACATTCATTGGACCGCAAATGTCCGAATGGATAAGCTGTAATGGAACTTCGGCCCTTGTGCCAGTTCCAAACGGCTTGCGACAAGTTTTCCCTACAAGACAATGTTCGCAAGTCGACATTTCAACTTTTGAAACATTAGATAGCAAGCCACTTTTGGCAAGTCTATCCATTCTAGTTGGTCCAATATGACCAAGTCTTGCATGCCAACAAATGATCTCAGAATTAGAGTTAGAAGCATTTGTCAAATGAAAACTTTCATTAATGGAAGAAGAATCATCATACATTGTGTTTAATACAATTAATCCATTACAAACATTACCAGAACCAATCAAAGAATTATTACAAACAAGGTCAACAAATTGTTTATAGAACCTCCACTCATAATCTAAAGACATTAACATGACCACAGATACGATATTTCTTCTAATATCTGGAGCAAAGAGGACGTCGTGCAATAATAATGTCCGGCCGTTGTCGAGAACTAGCTTACATGTTCCGACGCCTTTGAATTCAACACGAGTGTTGTTGCCGACGTATATCCACTTTGTTCCTTGAGTTATCCTTCGATACTCTACGAAGAACCTTCTGTCCTTCGCAACGTGGTCTGTGGCCCCTGAATCAATCAACCAAAAATAGTTAGATTCAGCAAGAAACATGGAACTAGAAACACATATGTAACTAGCCCTACAAGTTACCTTATCACTTCCATCCGTACACTTACGGGCGAAGTGACCGTACTTGTTGCACTTAAAGCACTTGATCTTCTTCAAGTTTTTCTTCTTTGAGTGCACATTCTTTTGCCACTTTTTGTTCTTAGTCTTCTTTGAGGTTTCCGGTTCGTTCACAAACCTTAAGCGTTTCCGCTTATTTCCTCCATGTGAGGAACTAGCGGCCACGTGCACTTCTGCACTTGGTTTTGCGGCTTGAATCCGCTCTTCCTCGAGTTCGAGGTGTTTCGATACATCGCTTAAAGTTTTAATGCACTCATTATGAGTGAGGTGCATTTTCATGTTATCCCAGCTATCTGGGAGTGAACGAATGACTGCTTGGATCTGCTGTTCGTCAGACAGCGTAACACCCGCATCCTTTAATTCAGATATTAGATTCGCCATGTGGCGGAGATGCTTTTTCATAGAATGATCTCGCCGCATCTTGTACGAATCAAATTGAATATTCAAGGAGCGGAGTTTGGTAACCGAAGTTCCACCAAACTTTACTTCTAGCTCAGACCATATGTCTTTGGCTAGATCGAATTCCCGAAATAGACGCATTATGTCATTGTCCATCGCGGACAGTAACGTAATGCGTGCTATTTTGTTCTTTCGAGTCCAAGTGTCATAAGCTTCCCGGTCCCTCTTGTGTTGGGCCGTATTGCCCAACTCAGGTTCTACCATTATGTTTTGGAGTGTTTCGAGCACATCTTACTCCTCCAAAACATATTGGATTTTAATTGACCAAAGTTTATAATTGTCGCCGTTGAGCTTTTCACCTTTGTTAAGCTCTGCGACAATATTCTTAGAAGCGGTAGACATATTCGATTCAAAAAACTGCAAAGAAAATGGAAAAACGCGATCAAAATTCAATGCATAAAGTTTCGATTCTTTAAACACTTGATAAGTTCCTTGGATGCGTTGAAATGTTACTCTAGAATCGAGAAGTTCACTACGTTCCCAACTACCATCTAGAAGTAACTTTCAAAGTATCCCTCTTACTTATCTTAAGTAAAAAAGGAATCAGAAATAATACCCGTATGGTATTAGCAGCGGAAAATTACTTTGAAAAACATATCTTTCAAAATAGAATAGGTGAGAATTAGCGCAAAGAATTTTAACGCAACAATTGCCAAGCCACGAGACCTGTTCTACACACCCATGGGTTAGATAACCATGGCCGGATCGTGGTAGGACTTGGAATTCTAAATTGCGCTGTCCTGATTTAAGGACGGGACATAACCTATTTGAAAAACATCTTTTTCCAAAAATTTGAAAGCACGTTGGCTAATCTCCGTAGAGTAGAACACAACGTCACAAGTACATTGGCTAATCTCCGTAGAGTAGAGCACAATGACATGGCTAATCTCGCATGAAGTAGAGCACTATGGCTAATCTTCAAGGAGTAGAGCCCAAAAAACTTCATTAAAACGTTAGTCCCGTATGAACTAGTCGGCACTGTGGTTAGCCCCGTATGGGCTAATCGACACATTCGAGTTTGACCAATGCCTTTTGTCACCCCGTATGGGTCAGTTGGTAAGTTTGCAGTCGACTCAGACCTTCTGCCAGATTGGTCGACCAAAAACACAAAATTGGTCGACCAATTTTCGAAATGCAAATTCTCCCGGCCAGGGCCTCTGCCCTGGCCGGGGCTTGGCCAAGGGCCGGCCAGGGCCTCTGCCCTGGCCGGCCAGGGGCCCTGGCCCCCTCGGCCAGGGGCGGCCAGGCCCTGGCCTCTGCCAGGGCCGGCCGGCCAGTCCACTGGCCGGGGCCAGGGCTCCTGCCCTGGCCTCGGCCAGGCCCTGGCCTGAGGCCAGGGCGCTGCCCTGGCCTCTGCCAGGGTGGCCTGGCCGCTGGCCGGGGCCAGGGCTCCTGCCCTGGCCTCGGCCAGGCCCTGGCCTGAGGCCAGGGCGCCGGCCCTGGCCACTGCCAGGGCCGGCCTGGCCGGCCAAGGGCCGGCCCTGGCCACTGCCAGGGCCGGCCTGGCCGGCAGGGCTTGGCCATGGCTGGTCATGGCCAAGGCCATTCGGCGTTGGCCGGCCATGGCCCCTTTGGCCATGGCCGGCCACCCCCTTTAAATGGGGTTGCCGCACTCATTCCTCCCCCTTGATGGGGTGGTCGCCGGTGGTTATTGGCCGTAGCCAACCCCCTCCGCATGGGGAGAGGGGGTGCATGGCCTTCATAGCCCATTTGGCCATGGTGCACATGCACCAAATTTACTCTTACCCGATGGAAATAACTACCATCATCTTCCTCGATGAAGCACCCGTTCGTCGATGAAGCACCCGTTCGTCGAGAAATTAGTTATTTTCTAATGGCCGTGTGCCAAAAATGAAAAATAACATACTACGTGAACGGTCGGTTCTTCCCGTCACGGAGAGTTCCTACCATATCCGTAATGATAGGAGACCCTACCGTGAAAAGAACAACCGCTGCGTTCTCTCCGTCACGAAGCGTTCCTACTATATCCGTAATAGTAGGAGACCCATTCGTGAAAAAGACAACGACTCGTTCATAGTTTCGACGGGGCGGCGGTTTGACCGGGGCGAACCCATATGGCTCTGATACCAATGTAGGATCCTTCGAAAACAGAGTTAGGATCGATAATTAAAGTTGAGACTTACGCTTGCGTATGCAGAACGGTAGTCTCGGAACTTTGCCTTCGGATTCGCCACGACGGATCGAGTCTTCTCACGAACGGAGTAAGGCTACTAATCCACAATCTAAATCTCTATTTTAGATTAAGAACTTGGAAAGAGGAAGAGAAAGGATTTCTGCAGAGCTTCGCTAGGATGAAGATGCATGCATGAATTTCATGCAAATGGTGTAAGAAATGGCTTACCCTTGGGTCTTATTTATAGCCCCCAAGGTAGTTATTTTAGGGTAAGTTGTTCCTTTGGAACAACTTAATTAAGGTGTACCATGATACATGGCACATTATAAGCTTAAGTTGTACCATATGCATGGTACAACATAAGCTTACGATATTCCCCCTTTATTAGCCATATATCGCATGCACTTATGCATATATAATGCGACTTTCCCACTCATCCAGAGATCCTCTCCGCAAGGGAACAGATTCCCTTTGCACACGACTTCGTGTACGTGACGTTCGAGGTCCGTATTTCCTCGTACATCCCCCACAAGGGTGTACAAACGTCTTCCATATCCAACAGTAAGGGTTTTCCCTATCCTCTCCATGGTAAGAGGGAAGGATCTGGATCACCCCAGCTTTAAGCGAAAAAGAATGAGCACCCTCAGGCAAAACAATACATGATTCAGAAGCAACTCTAGTGGGCATATAAGTAGCACTCAATGGTAGTTCTTGTGGGTGTGCAAGAGGTTATGCATTATTATTATCAGCCATGTTTTCAATTCTTATCAATCTGTGTGAAGTGGAGGTCCTATGCCACATAAACTAGCAAAGAGATATTTTTTTTGTTTTCAATAATAAAACTAAGCTATAAAGTGGAAGGATCTCACCGAGTACTCCTCTGAAAAGCTGAAAATGTGGATCAAAGATACCGTTGTCCCCGGCAACGGCGCCAAAAACTTGCCTCTCTCAAAACAATGTGAGCTTTACTCCCAAGCGCAGGAGATCGTGCAAGTAGTATCTGGAGAGTCCAGATTCGAATCCTCGGGACAAGTCGACCTGAGATAACACAAATTCAACTAATCAAATAAAATATACGGTTAAGAAAACAACCACCTTTGTGAATGTGAAGAATAGTGTAAGGATTTGTAACAAAGAAAGTGGTTCCTACAAGTATTACGGTATCACGAAAGTTTGGTATTCGATGAGACAAGTATGCTACGGTTGTGAGTTCATTAGGAGTTTATGGTCGCTGAAATTTCACGTCTTTTAATATCACACAACGCTTCACCTGGTCAAGGTGTGAAGGCGTCGGAAGATAAATCGATGAAAACTAGTCAAAATAGCCTTAAACGTAATACTAGCAATGTTGATCTCATTAAACAATAATCGCAGCGATAAGTTCAGATTAGAGAACACAAATTAGCTAGACTTATCAGGGCCTAGCCATAGGGCACATCAACAATATCGGTAGTAAGCAAATACCCATCAAATACGTTGTAGAAATCAACATTACTAGCAATTTAGACATGAAAATAGGGCTAAAGACATGAGATTTAGCAACTACATACTCCTAAATACATCACAACCATAGCACAAAGAGATTAGCCACGCATGGTGCAATAAAAATCAGATTTGATAGCAAAATACATCGTTTAGGAAGCAAAATACAAAGAAATACACCAAATACGGGGTATAAGTTCAAGAAATTGTCACCAAATCTCCACTTTAGAACCCAAAACTCTCTGAGAATAGGAAGAATAGCTTCTGGAAATTTTCAGAATTTTCTCCTGGAGAAATACGCACAGTAGCCGCTCCAAAAGTCCCAAAATACGCCAGAATACCCCCAAAAACCCTAGAATACGCTTATATATTAGCATTGCGGGTTTAGAGAGCTTAACGGGTCGAAATCCGCTATCCGATACGCCTAAACCCAAACCCGCTTCGCGCTTCAAATATCAGTCGTCGGATCGTAGCGTGATCGAGCGTGGGCCTGCCACGTAGGCGTCAAAATTCGCGACCGCCCGCTTCGCGTCGAACGATCCGCGTTCGAATCGGATTGATCTTGCACCGTCGGATGGTGATCGGGCGGCTGAGAATCGACCGCTTCTTCGCCCGTCTCTGCTTCGCGCTAGATCGTTGGATCATCATCCAATGATCGACACAGCGCCGCGTCGACCGCCTCATTGATGCCGTTGGATTCTCGATCAGCGGTTCAGATTGCGCCGCGTCACCGGTTGCTTAGTGCGAAAGCGGGAGAGACGCTGGCCGTAGGATTTTGATCCAACGCACACGAATAAGCCACGTCGTCGCTTGCTGAGCACCGTTCGATGAGGCGGGAGCGGTCAGATATCGGCCACGTGGCGCTTCCGATGGATGCCGCGCAATGCGTCAAGATTCGTGCGTCGTATTTTCGTATTTCTTGCGTATTTCTTCAATTAAATGGTATTATGCATTCAAAAATTCATAGAAATTAGCACAGATCTCAGAAAAATACAAATAAATAGTCGTTGGAATCGTGAGATCGAGACGATGCTAAGAAAAATATAAAAATGCAGAAATAATCAATAGAATTCGTGTTTTGTGCACAAATAATGTGATTTCTCTAATAAATAATGGTGTACAAAATACGCACATATTAGAGAGCAATTAAGTATCATATAGGCACATCATAGGACTAATTAGGGGGTTAAATACGCAATATTCAACCCGAATCAATAAGCAATAAAAATAAGATTTTTAATGGAGAGGGAGACAAACCAATAGAGTTCTCCAAGAATCCAACAAAAATAAACTTTTCTCTCCTCTCCAATCAAAAGAATCAAAAGCTAAAATGTTTAATCTAAAAAGCTGCCAAAAGTAAAGGAAAAGCTCTCTAACCTAGGTCAAAAACTGGGGTTAAATACCCCCCAAAATCATCCAAAAAACTGTGACCAAAATGCCCCTGCGCAGCCTGAAAATCGCAATTTACGCTACAGGCAGCGCGGCTCACTCGGCCGAGTGACAAAAGTCGCTCGGCCGAGTAAGAAACCCTGAGAAATTCCAGTAAGTCTGGGTCTTCGGGGGTCTTCACTTCGGGGGTCGCTCGGCCGAGTGAGTTGTCGTCACTCGGCCGATGGCTTCTCTTCACTCGGGCGGTCGGTAATTTCCACTCGGCCGAGTGGGTCTTCTGAAGCTCATGCAGACGAAAAACAGTAAGTTGGCTCTTTTGGATGGGCGTCGTCTGAGTGCCACTCGGGCGGACGGGGTCTCGTCACTCGGCCGATGTGGCTTTCGATGCTCGGCCGAGTGCACATATGGAGCGTGTTCGATCTGGCCGGCCGAGCGGTGTCTCGCTGGTCGGCCGAGTGACTCCTTCACTCGGCCGAGTGAGACACCAAAAATGCCCAAACAGCTTGTTTTTGCCTTCTCGTCGCTCATACGACGTTCTTTCTTCTTCCGCTCCTCTCCATTGGCAAAATACCCCTCGGGGAGGTCGTCAGTGACACTCTGGAGTATGTGTATCTCGGAATCACTCCAAATCGCTCCAAATCTCCTGAAATACGACAAAAACAACAAATCGTGAAAAGCATCACAATATCGTCGATATATCGTGAAAAACATGATTTGAGCGATCTAAATGGCATGTAAACATGCGGGAAAAAAGTGTAAAATATGGAGTGATCAGCAAGTTTCACTTGCCTGCAAGTACAACGTCTTAGCACACCGTCCAACGAGTCCAAAGTCACAATTATCCTACATGCACAAGTCCACCGGCCTAAAGTCCGTATTATTAATCTTGATTAGTGAATTCTAAAACATTTAAAATACTTTAAAAACATTGATTTTAGTCTTGATTAGCAGTCAATGAGTTGGGGGTCCTAGGGGTGTAAAGCGTTACCTTAACACGACGCGAAAGCTACACTGGCGTCGGGTAGCGACGCCAGGGGTTGGAATAAGAGAACGCGCTCCAAGTCCAGATTCCAAAATAGATTCCTCGCTGGAAAGTTCAGAGCAGCAACCGGAGCAACGAATCCAGATTCCAAAGCTAGCACATGCGACGACGGGCTACGACGTATCGCAACATCGTAAACGTCCAATCCGCGAAGTGGAGACACCTAGGTGGGGCCCACAGTAGTCCTAGGGACCAATGGGGGACCCACAATACCTCTGGAGAACTTGGGGGGCCCACGGTGGCAAGCGGTGCAACGGATGCGGGATTGCGACGATTGACTCTCGGTCGGACACAGTCGGATGCGGGGGCTTGGCTCGGTCGGTGCGGGGGAACGGGCGTGCACAGCTGCGGGGTGCGGAGCGGGGGTCGGGCTCTCGGTCGGTGCGGGGCGGCCTCTCGGTCGGTGCGGGCGGACGGGCGTTGGAACGTCTGCAACGTTGCAACGAAGCGGGCTTCGGTCGGTGCGGGCGGGGGCTTCGGTTAGACACGATGCGGAGCGGGCGACAGGAGCAGGGCAATGCGGGGTGCGGAGCGGGCGCTGAGCGGGCGGGGTCTCTCGGTCTGACCGAGAGATCCTCTCGGTCGGTGTGGGCTTGGTGCGGGGGCGATGCAGCGGTGCGGTGCGGAGCTTGGTGCAGGGGCGGCTGTCGGTCGGTGCGGGGAAACAGAGCTGTTTTCCCGGTCGGACACTGGCGACGGCTGCAACGTTGCGACGAAACGTCGCAAGTGGGTTTTGGGGTTTTAGAAGCGGCTAGGGTTATTTTCTTGCGAAAATGAGTCTTCCTAGGGGTTGTTTATATATTGTAGAGGGGTTGACTTGGTCTAGGGCTAATCCTAATGGGATTAGGAGTTTAAAATAATTTAAAATTCAAATCTCTATTTCCTAATCACATAGGGATTGGGTACGGCCAAGATAGGGGCTAAGATTTGGCTCAAAAATTGTTTAAAATGTTTTAAACTTAAATAAATTTTATTTGGCCGAAAATAATTTAGAACCTAATTATTAAATATATTTTAAACCTTACTAAAAATATAAAGTAGGTCAAATAAACTCTAAAAATTATAAAATAAATATCGGGGTGATCGTGATGATGAAAGAAAGCTAACTAAGAAGACGGATCTCAATTTCGACGTCGGACGATGAAACTAAAAATAGAAACGTCTCCCGTCAAAAGTGAAAATCGCAACGTCTCATCGGATAAGATTAAATTGTGGGAAAACGACTCGAGAAATATCGTTCCAAATTAGTGCCACAATTTACTACTCTCAGAGACGTTAACAACGGGATAACACACTAAAGTGTTCGCAAACAAACAAAGTCTAAAATAAACACGTGCACGGCCAAAAGCACGTGCACGAACAAAGTACAACGAAAAGTGGTTGTTACATTCTCCCCACCTTAGAAATGATTCTATCCTCGGAATCAACATCAAGCACTGCTCGGGAAGAGGTGCAGGAAGCGCTCTCTCATCTCATCCTCACGCTCCCAGGTGGACTCACCAGGGGAACCGTGACGCCACTGCACTCGAACCAAGTCGACGGTCTTATTCCTCAGCTGCTTCTGTCGACGATCCAGAATCTCAACTGGCTGCTGATCATAAGACAGATCCGGATGAACCGTAATCTCCGAGAAATCCACAGCATGGGACGGATCACTAACGTATCGACGTAACTGAGATACGTGAAATACGTCGTGAACTCCCTCCAGCGACGGCGGTAACACCAAGCGATAAGCCACAGCTCCAACTCTCTCCAGGACATCAAACGGCCCAATGTACCTCGGACTCAGCTTGCCTCTCTTCCCAAATCGAATTGTCGACCGAGAAGAGGACATCAATCTTCTGATCAGCGACAGGGACGGCTAACAAATTGTCGACCGCCTTGGCTTCTGCATCGGTGAGACCCCCCCAACTCGAGGGTCAACGAGCTCGTTTTCCCCCATTGGACTGGAAAATCCACATCTGAAGGGAAGCCCACAAAGACATACTCCCCCTTCCAGTGCTTCAAGGAAGTGGGCAACCCCAACACCAAGCTCTTCTTCAGACGGGCATTGATGTAAATCCAGGCACCCAACTTGTGATGGCTCATGCGAAAAAACTAGGCGAAAAGGTGAAGGGTCGGCTCTATCCCATTGAGCATGCAGTGCCCCACGAGAGACCCGACGGCATTGGGGCAGAACAGGCACAGGGCAAGCCCATAAGCCCTCAGAAACACGATGACGAAGGGATGGAGGGGGAATCACATCCCGAACCTGAAGCTCTGTTCATACACCCCAACTTGGCAACGACCCAGGAAGCAGATCCTCTCATCCTTCTCTGGGGCCCGGGCATGACACATGGGGAGGAGATATTTAGAACGCAACGACCTGATCGAGGTAGCACAGACCGCCGATGGCCACCCCACCACCTCGGAAGGCACCCCAGAGAGATCACCCCCATGGCAGCGGATCTCAGTGACCAATCCTCTGGGCTGAACGGATGTGGCGATAGCAGCCAGCCAACCTGCACCAGAGGAATAAGAGGATGATGAAGGCGTAGCCTTCGTTTGCAAGACGACTGCTTCCCTTTATACCGTTCCCCCAGAACCATCCGCTCCTTCGCAAGCCGTCCACCTATGCACACGCGTCGATATCCCGCGGGGCATGACGCTTCAAATTCCACTCCCAAGGGCAATGGAATTTCAACCTGGCAGTGCTATAATGATCTTCATTAAATGCCATTGCCTCGACTGACGCGCCTGTCAACTCTACACAAATCACATCCCTCGGACCGAACCGTCAGAATCCGAACGGCCCGAGCGATATGGGCAATTGATACGGCCCTCCCAGGACGGTCCGAAACTGAGTAGCCCAGGCCCGTATCGCAAGCCAGTAGCCTTGAAGAGGAACGGGCTAAGCGACAAGGCCCCCACGAAGACTTGGAGTCGGGCCGGCCTCGGACCTAAGCGAGCGCCACCACTGGCCTACGTCAGCAGGAGTTAACCACTCCCCTTAAAGCGAGTCCCCTTAATCACCATTAAGGGGCCCCATTA
Source organism: Scilla litardierei (assembly GCA_030789695.1). NCBI lineage: Eukaryota > Viridiplantae > Streptophyta > Magnoliopsida > Asparagales > Asparagaceae > Scilla > Scilla litardierei. The sequence goes on along the minus strand of CM061133.1, from coordinate 130,060,151 downwards.
TGCCCACCTTCATGACCCATGAAGGTGCCATCAAAGTGGTGGATCATCGGGATGGAAATGGGAGAGTTGAGGAGACGTGGCCGTGGAAGGCTCCTATAAAGTGACTCGAAGAGCAACATGCAAAGGGATCACTTCCTGGATACCCAAAATACTAAGGTATTCCTCTTACATGACCTTGTCTTTCACCCTATACTTCTCGTCCATAGCTAAGCCCGAGGACTTGTATATCGGCCTCCATGTGAGCCATACCGAACCCACCGAGCATCCTTCAAATCCGTTCTGACTTAGGCATCAGAGGTGACTTAGTCGGAACCAAGGACCGATACCCCTGACGAGCTCTCTCTTCTATTCAGGGCAAGCAGATCCAGCCGTACCAAGGCTACCTTTCGGCGCCCAGCTAGCCCGCAACCAGATGCACTTGCTTCTGAGTCCGTTCGTCTACACCCCTACGTAGTCCGTCGCCTTGTCGAGGATTCCCTTTGGCATGCCGACGCGCAGACCCGCAAGCTCTTCGTCGAAGCTGAACGAGCCGAAGCCCGCTTCTGGAGGCTGCACATGATCCCCATGAGTGCATTAACCTCCAGCCCTCCAGTCAACAAATCAGTGGTGAGAAAACACCCCGAAACCGTTATTTAGATGTAATACTGTCCATGTATTTTATTGTGCAACAATATGCAATAATGATAGTATTTTTACATTGAATCCGTATTTTTTATGCTCACAGGCACCTACTTAACATTAACAAGGTGGAACAATGACAACGATGCTGAAAAATTAATGCAAATTTCCGTTCTTGAGGTGCTTGACGTCTCTTTCCATCCCCTGCATAGCCTTATCATTGACATTAGGGAGTTGGCCACAAATTTCCGTTCCTGCTCCTTTCAACATGTCTTCCAAGAGGCAAATGATCGCTCCTTATTTTACACCTTTTTTTGCATGTTTGCAAGCCATTTTGATCGTCCATATTGCGTTTTTCACGATTATTCGACGATATCGCGTTGCTTTTCACTATTTCTTGTTTTTGTCGTATTTCAGGAAATATGGAGCGATCTGGAGCTTAAATGAGATCAAGGAACTTGCACGCGCACCGAAGCATCACCCACGGCCTTATTGAGGAGCTAACAGTGCTAGATAATAAGCGAAAGAGGAAGAAGTTCGATAGAATCGATGAGGAGACGAGGAGGAGAAGAAAGAGCCCCAGAAGCAGCTCACTCCGTCGACCAGGCAGTTCACTCGGCCGAGTGAAGGATGTGCTCTACCGAGTATAACGGATACAAGAGCACATTTAGTCAAAGTCCACTCGGGCGAGTGAAACATCTCACTCGGCCGAGTGAAGAAATCCACTCGCCCGAGTATGACAGGGTTTTTCTCCTGAGAACTCAGCCGACTTACTGGAATTTGGAGAAGACTCCCTCGGCCGAGTGGCAAAGCCCACTCGCCCGAGTGAATATGTCCACTCGCCCGAGTGGAACAGGGTGACAGACCCCCGAAACCCCCAATATCTCTGTTTTTCTTTGGGTCTGTCACTCGGCCGAGTGACATGTTCCACTAGGCCGAGTAGTGCAGTCCGACTATGTCGCGAATTAGGGTTCTGGGCTGCGCCAGGGGCAAATCTGTCAGGATTTTCTGGATGATTTTGACTTGTATTTAAGGCTAGTTTTATTCCTAGTTTTAGAGAGACAAAATATTAGTTTTGACGGATATTCGAATTGTAATTCTCAGCTAGAGATCAAAGACTCGCAATTTGGTTTGTTCTTTCTATCTAAATTTCTTGTTTTTATGAATTGTCTTCTTTCAAACATGAATTGCCATATGTTTTTATTCGTTGTTTCTGTGATTGCTATGATTAATTGTGAGTAGTTTCGCCGTTCTAGGGCATGGGGATGAACCATATGGATCCGATCTTAGAATTGTGATGAATGAATTGAATTGTTTCTAGGATTAATAGACGGTTAGGTTATGATTGATTTACTACGAGTAGCTAGGAATTTCCATTGATTGGGGTTTGCAAGAGATTGGATTTCAATCGATGGGAAGCCCTAGATATTCGATTTAGGTTTATAATCGAGATTCTCTAGACTTGGTTTGCAAGAGATTGGACCAAAGCTAGGATTTTTATTATAAATCTATATCATATTCGTTTGCAAGAGATTGGACGAATACGAACTATCATAACCTAGATCGTAGCTTGAGTTTGCACGAGAGTGGGCTCGAGGTGCGATTGGACGATGATGTCGATCTTCATGCTAGTGGCTTAGGTTAGGGTTTGCACGAGAATGGGCTCTAATCTAGGATGCTATAGACCGGTAATAGTGCGAGAGCGTGAGCTTAGTTCTATATTCAGTTACGACTATTTCACCTCAATTCAACCCTTGTAACATTGATATTCACGATCCACAAGGATAAATGACGATCCGTAGTGGGGATTCCCTAGCCCGAGACGATTTTATTATATATAATTCTATTTGTTATTTGAACGACTGTGACATCATTCCCGAAACCATTCCATTCTTCCACCAATAGCTAGGTGATCAAGATAGAGTACTGTTATTTGTCCTCCCTCTGTTTGATACCTGCTCACCACTTACTGTGCGCTTGCGGTAAGACTACAGTCGTTTTCCAGGTGTATACCCGGGTGCGATCAAGTTTTTGGCGCCGTTGCCGGGAAGGCAACGGTATTTTATTTTCTTTACTTAGCTATTTATTTTTATTTTTTTCACTCTTTTATTCTTCTATTGTGCTAACAATTCTATCTAGACTCTCTTTTTCTGTGCATGTACACGAGATCGAAGGCATCACTAGAAGATATATTATTTGATCCTGTGATCGAGCGTACGTCAAGGAGGTTTAGAGCTGAGAGGAGATTTGCTATAGAGGAAGATCATATGGCCGCACCGGAAACACCATAGAAGCTAGCAGTGCGTATGGCTAGGTTTGTCTCCATCCGAGATAGACTACAGCATAAGACCACGTCTGCCACCTCTTCTATAGTGATGCCGGAGTTGGCGGCCAACAAGAACTTTGAGCTAAAGACAGGACATGTAGTGTTGATGCAACAAGACCCATTCCATGGGAACTTGCAAGAAAACCCGCACTACCATCTGTAATCGTTCTTGGCTAAATGTGCTACTTTCCAGATGCCTGGTGTGCCGGTTGACGCTATTCGACTGCGCCTCTTTCCATTTACTCTTTGAGATAAGGCGTTTTATTGGTTGAGGACGCAAGCTGAGGGGATCTTCACCACTTGGGATGAGCTGGCGAGTGCATTTGTCAACAAGTTTTATCCGCCATCCAAGACTATTAAGATACGAAGCGCTCTTATGTCCTTCAAGCAAGGCCCTCAAGAAACTTTATACGAGGCATGTGAGCATTTCAAGGATCTCCAACACCAATGCCCCCACCATAGCATTGAGCCATGGGAGCTTGTGCATAGCTTCTACAACGGATTGCAACCGAGCACAAAGCAAATAATTGATGTAACCGCCAATGGAGCTATCTTGTCAAAGACACCGGATGACGCTACGGCTTTACTTGAAAAGATGGCCTCGAATAATCAGCAGTGGGCCGACAAGAGGGGACATTCTTCGTCATCCTTGAAGCTGGCAAGTATTTATGAAGCAAAGGCCGTGGCAGAGCTCTCTACAAATTTTGGTTCTCTTCACAAAGTCGTGGAGAGACTAGAAAAGTTGGTTAGTGAATCGCATGGAGCCACCACCATTTCTATACCGGGAGGAAGCATGAGCGACTGGCAAGATCAAGCCCATGTTATGTTTGTTGGAGGGGAGCAAGGAGACGGAGCGATGGAGCAAGCTCAATATGTTACGGAAATTACCGGTTATTGGGTGATCCCGGCTACAAGGGGTCACCCCGGATTTTCATACGCTAATAATGATGGAGCCTTGAATCCACCGCCGCAACAATCACACGCCTGACATCCACAACAACCACAATATCAACAAAGAGCACCCCAACAACAAAACTACCCACCGAGGCAACAAGCGGGGCCCTATAGACCCCCGAGATACAATCAAGGATGGAGGGCACCTAACCCATCGCAAGCGCCGCCGAGGTCGGATCACGAAGCAAGGGTTGAAGAGTTCATGGCCGAGCAAAAGAAGATCAATGCAAGATTGACGGCCCAACAAGATTCACTCAACACCGTCGTGGCACAGTTATCGGAGAAACTAGCATTGCTCAACAAGAACAATCAACAAGTGTCAACCGGAACAAAACCCACGAAGCAACACCGGGCACATCAACGCGGTTGTGGAGGTGACTACAAGAGGCGGGAAGAATACTACTCCCGCCATGATTCAAACTAAGGAGCAGAGGGAAGAAATTTCGGTTGATAAGGAACCGGTCACTGAAGAGGAGGACCCAAAGGCACCAAACGACGGTGAAAAATCTGAAGTAGAGAGGCCACATGAGGAGCAAACTTATAAGCCATCAGTACCATTCCCACAATGGTTGGCGAAGGCGAGGATTGAGAAAAGGCTCGTCAAATTTCTGGAGTATTTGCGAGGTGTGAGTTTGAATATCCCATTCTTGGATGCCATCATCGAAATCCCGTCCTAGGCAAAGTTTCTAAAAGATTTGATGTGGGAAAGAAGCGAAAAGATATGATCATGCTCGCTGAGCAAAGTACGTGGTTTACTAGAAAGGAGAAAGCGCCGACCGAGTTCAAAGATCCCGGTAGTTTTCGAATTCCTTGCACGCTTGGAGGAGTCCCACTTCAGAAAGCTTTGGTAGATTTGGGAGCAAGCGTGAGCCTCATACCCCTCACGATGTTTAAGAAATTGAATACGGGAACTGATCTCAAGGCCACGGACATGAAGATACAACTCGTCGATGGGCAAATCACTAGGCCGGTGGGGATTACCAAAACATACCACTACAAGTACCGGGCGGACTTTGCTTGCCATGCGACTTCGTGGTGATGGATATTAAGGAGGAAGATGATACGTCACTGATTCTTGGACGCCATTTCTTGGCCACCGCCAGAGTGATTGTAGATATGAGGGAAGGAACCTTGTCCTTGAACGTTGGCAATATTGAAGTTGAACTCCACATTCCGAAGGCAATGAAGCACATGCCTTAGCCAGAGGACATGGATTACGTGGACCTCCTAGACAAGGTGATTGACGACGCCATGCCATTTGCCACCGTGACCAAGCACGATGACGGCCTCGAAGAGGGCCAACTCACCAAAGATGATGAGATGATGGGAGACCCGTCGGACCTTCTTACGGATGAGGAGAAAGACGACGCTGATGTCGTCAAGATTGGAGAGCTACGCAAGCTCTCTACGGCGAAGCATATGAAGAAAGCTCCACCGGGCAACGAATCTTCGCCGCCTGCTAAGAAGAAGGATGTCAATAGCTCAAGATTGGGGGGACTCATCTCCCACTACTACCCATGATGAAAGGGAGCCGAGGAACACCGAAGTAAATCAACAACTAAATCCAAGCGACCTTCCCGATAAGTTTGACACGTGCATCTCACATGCACTGAATATCGAGCTCTAATTGCGAATCTTAAGGGGTCGAGCTCAACACCTTAAACGAGCGATTGTCGGGAGGCAACCCAATGGTTCTATCTCATTTTTAGTTGAATTTTTCCTTTTATTTTAGTTTTAGATCTTTATTAGTGTTTAGAGTCAAGTGTCGAAGAAAAACCTGACAACGGGAAACATTTTTCATTTCAGGAGAAGGAGAATAGAAGACCATATAAATGAAGGACGACCATGGAAAAGGAGAGCTCTCCAGGGATGCGCTCCAGCGTCAGGAGAAGGAAGAAACTGACAGGGAAAAGAAAATCAGAAAGTGGAGCAATAACAGAGGGTTGGAGCTGAAAATAGCAGCCCACTCGGCCGATTGCTATTTTCACTCGGCCGAGTGAAGACTCTACTCGGCCGAGTAGGGTACTGATCAGGGAAGATTCGAAAACCCCTCTCTGTTAATTACATGCCACTCGGCCGAGTGACTTTGTCACTCGATTGAGTGAATCTGACACTTTCAGTACTTGAAAAGCTCTAAGTGGCCTTGCTACTCGGCCGAGTGACTTTTGCCTACTCGCTCGAGTGGGAAGTGCTACTCGGCCGAGTCAGTACTTGCACGAATAATTTTAAAAACTTAATAAACTGAGCCACTCGACCGAGTGGACACGCATCGGCCGAGTGACTTATCCTATATATTCGAAAGCGCGTGGCCCAAAAATCAAATTTCCCAAATTTCCCAATTCGACGCCTGAGCTTCCCCCCAATCTCCCGAACGCTCCGATCCTTCACTCGAGATGCACCACCTCGCGCCCGAGTGGCGCAATCGCACGCTGGCCACTCCGCCGCCCAGGCGCCGCTAGCGCCGCCTCTCTCACCGCCGTTCGTCCCCTATTGAGCCCAAATATCCCCCTTTTCTCCCAATCTCCATTTCGTAAGCCTTTTCCGCCCCGAATCGAAATTAAACTTTCTACATATGTATTTCTCTTGATTTTACCCCAAATTTATTGATATTCATTGCTAATTAATCAATTTGTGTTTCAGGATAGCTTGGGGGAGAATCGGGGGCAGATTCGGAGCTTCTTAGGGGAGGCGTCTCTTTGAGTTGCTTGCATTCGCGTCGTGCTTGGGTACATTTGCTCCTTTTTACTAGCACTTCGCATTGGTTGGCACATCTCAGTGCCTCAACGCATGCCTCCATGCACTAGATCACGTTCGCGGGCGCCGCCTCTAAGCGGAGGAAGACTAACGAGCCTGGCTCTTCCTCTGCTAGAGTGGAGCCCCCGCCGCCTAGCCCACCACCACCCACACTTCCACCTCCTACCGCACCCATTCCACCCCCACCGGCATAGCCCGTCCCTGCTTTCGACATGATGGTGATCACTTTCAGAGATGACGCACACCACGCCAGATTTGAAAGACTCTCCCATCGATCGATTATCCACTCTAGGTTTGCACACATTGCAGATTTTGAGCGCCTAGGGGTATTTGAGGGCCTACTCCAGTTGTATGACAATGTGGGGTGGCGTGATTTTCTATCTGTGTTGGCAGACACCTACGTCCAGACGATACTCGAGGTCCTTAGTTCCATCCGTAGGACTGCTGGGGGTTGCTCATTTCGTCTGATGGATCGCGCGTGTGAGATTACCCTCTACATGCTCCGAGCCTATTTGCAGTGGCCCCCTGTCCCAAACCCCGACCGAGCTTATGGTCCCACGCACATCCCCCACCGTCATTCGATACGCATGCCTTCTGGACATTCATCACGGGATCATCTCTCGCCTTTGACCCTAGCCGGGCCAAGGCCTCCTCTATCGTCCATCCATGCCTCCGCAATACTCAGCGCCTTATGTCGATCACTTTCCTCGCGAGGTATGAGTATGGGACGATGTCTACGCCTGAGCTTTTCATGCTCTATGCAATGACTAGAGCAAGATCCTTGGAGGTCAGTGGAGACGTCTTACTCCCCGCTACTCAGATCGATATAGCCAGTTGGTATCTAGATCACATCATTATTTCTGTCGCAGTCAGGACGCCTATGTGTTGTGGCGGTCTGATTACCCTTCTGGCTCCCATGTGCAGGGTTGACCTCCCAATTGGTTTTCTACGACCCACGGGCCCCACTTCCCTTTCCATAGTTGTCATGGCTCGCATGAGGATGTTGCGTACACATAGTCATCACAACTAGATTTGGCTGCACGATCCATTTGGCACAGATTATATGGTGCTTCCGAGCCCCGCTCGAACCCACATTGGACCCATAGGAGGGGTGTGGAGACCAGAGATGGACCTCTCATCCCAGCTGCGTACATGCTTGAGCCTGAGGGCGCTCAGCAGGAGCCCCTTCTCCTACCTCTGGACCCAGAGATCCCTATCCCTCAGCCTGCATCTGATTTGACCTCTGCTCCCAACACCTCTGTCCACACTTCTGTCAGTGTCGGGAGCACAAATGCTGAGTCCACCACCACCACCACCTCTGTGCCGTTGACCATTGATCCCATCTCTGCTGTGAGTTACGAGAGCGCCCCCACCACTATTCTTGAGAGCGGCGAGCCTTCCTTTATTCCGACAACTGAGACCTTGTCATCACTAGATTTGTCGACCACTGGGGAGTCATTTTCTGTTGATCTCACAACCTCCCCAGTCGTCGACCCTTCCATCTCTGCTGCCGCTGTCTTCACCGAGAGTGTCGTGACGTCTGTCCCCATTTCTGTGTCAGCGACCTCTCCACCATTCTCGCCCTCAGTCACTGCTTCAGATTCTGCCGCTGCTCACACTTCTGAGAGCATTTCTACGTCTGATTCGGAGTGAAAAGTGTATATTTATACCCCTAACTACCCCCATTTTGTGCTAAAGATTATACTTAATCGTGCTCTTTTGGGTATATTTTCGCTTTATGTCGTTTTAGGGCTTAATCTCATTCTTGCCACAAAATATAGATTTTATCGTCTTTATTGGCTTCCTAATATTTTTCAGTTGCTCCTGGCATTATTGTGATCATATTGACAAATTTTGAGAATTATTTGAGCATTAGATTATTTTATAAGAATTTTGGGAGGTCAATATTAATTTATAATAGTCATTATATTAATTTTCTTATCAAATGGACTAATTTCTCCTTCTCCTATTTTTCAGGTACTTCTGGGAGTCTTGGGGATTTTCCAGAATTTTCTGGGATTTTTCTGAGATTTATAGGTATTTTTTGGAATTATTTGGAGGGGAAATGTGTGCTTTATATCAGAAAAGGGAAATTCACTGGGGGCGCCACGCGGCGCAACCACGCGGCGCCACGTGGCGCCAAGAGCTGGGCTCATTCCGAGCGGGGGCCGCTGCTTGTATTTTATAAAAAAATATATAATAATTAAAAAAACTCAGCGGCCCGCTCTTGGAGCGGGCTGCAATATTTTATTTTTTTTATAAAAAAAAATCGAAAATCGCTTCGCGGGCCGGCCCGCTCCGCTGCACGCGCAACAATTAAAATAAATAAATAAATAAAATTAAAAAAAAAGGAAACGAAGCGGGCCGGCCCAGCGGATCGCCCGCTCCGCGAGTTTTGCAGCAGCGCGCGCATATTGGAGCGGGGGCGGGCAGCGGGTGCCCGCCCCCCAAAGTCCGACCCGATAGGGCGTTTTCAAACCCGATTGAGGGTTTATTGCGGGCTGGGTTGCGAAAATTGAAGGGGATTGGTTTTCCTTGCTGTTTTTTTACAGATTTGAGGGGTTGGAGCCCCCTCTTCTTCCCAAAGAGTTAGGGCAAGGGCTTGGAGGCCATTGGAGGCTAGGAAAGCTTGGAGGAGGAGCAAGAGAAGGGGAAAGCTTGAGCTTCTAGGGTTTCTATTGGTGATTTCTCCCCATTTCTTGTAGATATTAGTTTCTAAATGATTTGTATGAACCTTTGAATGATTGTTGATTGAATGTGAAAATCTTTGGATAGTTATTCAATTAATGGCTTGTAATGAATGCTCATTAATGTTTTTCATCTTGCTATTCATTATGAAGGCCTAGAGCCAATAATGTGTGGAATTCGACTAATTAGGGTGTGATGAGATTGATGAAAATTGGTTCATTTGGATTTAATTAATTTTTATGTGGCGTAAATTTAAGTTTCTAAATTAGCTCTCTAATTGAACCCAAAAGATTTTATTAGAGAGCCGATCATCCCAAAAGGATGAGTTTGCTCTTCTCAAAAGGAAGTATCAACTTAACTTTCATGAAACCTAAATCTTAAGCCACTACCCTTTTCCCATTGTTTTAACTCCCAAAAGGATATCCCCGATGACGCTTCCCCAAAAGGGATGTCATTGAGTCATAAAGAACCTTAACCCGTGACCGCTATCACTTCCAATTGTGACCCCAAAAGGGATCCACAATTGAATCACATTTCACACTTATTTTCACCTCCAAAAGAGTATTTTCCGATGATGCGTCCCCAAAAGGGACATCATTGAGTTATAGGGTTATTTTCTCATTTCACAACCCTAATAACATCCTACCCCACACACTTCTCCTTGCTTGACTAGCTCCCTACTTTGGTCTCCACCCTACCTACCTTGGGTTTGGCTCGACCGTCTTACCACCACACGCCCTCAAACGATACTTGTTAGTTTAGTTGGTTGTGCTAACATCTTTAGCATTCCATAACCAATTGAGATTGTGAAAGTGAAACGAATTGTCTCTGTGGATTCGACCCCGTACTTACCGGGATTATATTGCTTTGACACTCCTACTCTTGGGAGGTGAGCGTGTGCATCCTACTTGGATTGTGCACGTTTCACAGTCAACCATTTTGGCGCCGTTGCCGGGGCCAACGGTTTTCACACTCATATTTTTGGTTGGTTTTGGACACTTTAGGTGTAGTACTTCCAGCTTAGTGTTGAGTCTTTTTGGTTGTTTATTTTATACTTTTTTTGAGTCGTTTTTCTTTCTTTCTTTTATTTCAAAAATCTTTTGTGGATAATTTTTTATGGATTCATTTTCAAACTTTAGCGATGCTTATGTGGAGGATTTCCAACTTCCACCATTCTTTCACGGTTTGGGGTTGGAAAATCCTAGTTCATTTATACAAAAGTTTGAAAAATGGTGTAGAAAAGAGTTTTGTGATTTGTTTGATGAGAACACTTGTGCAGATTTTATTTATTTTAAAGTATTCCCATATACTTTGAGAGATGATGCTAAAGTTTGGTTTGATGCTTATCCTCGAGATTCTTTTTCTACATGGCTTTCTTTTCAGACTGATTTCCTTCGAACTTTCTTTCCTATTTATTACAGGAATCAGGTACAGATGCGCCAGGCATCTGAGCAGCTCATGGAGAGCTTTGTCCAGTTTGACAGTGAGACTTACTGTCAGGTTTTGGAGAGGTTCGATTGTTTAGTGCTTGGGTGTCCACGCCATGCTTTCAGTGCAGAGGATTTACTTCGGATTTTCTACACAGGGTTGCAGCCGTCTACGCGTGATTTTGTGCAGATGAGCAGCAGTGGAGAGTTCTTTGCATACACTACAGAGGATGCATGGTTGTGCCTGAGAGACCTTACAGAGTGGGAGCAGACTGTACCATCAGGAGAGCCGTCACTGGGATATGAGGATGATGGCCAGTCCCAGCTTCTACTTCAGGATACAGAGCAGGTCCAGTTTCAGTCTGATGAGCCATCTTTGGGCTCTTTTTCGTGTGACCCCATGGGATACAGAGCAGAGCAGGAGGATGGGTTGCATGAGATCCAGGTAGAGGATATTGACAGATTATATATTGAGGATCAGGAGGAGATGGATGATGGAGTGTGTGCCACCCACGATGGAGACACGATGCCGTTTCGTTGGGTTGGTGGTGATGATCATATGGAGATATATCCAGGCGAGAGTGAGATAGATGACATCGGAGAGCCTGAGTCACATTGCCTGTCTGATCCATTTCCACAGCTAGAGGTGTCCGAGCATCTTGGATGGACTGCTGAGATGGTTTACTATGGTGATATTGAAGAGGACGAGTGCACGGGACACAGCCTACAGACTACTTTGGAGCCCGAGCCCATCCTCCCTTCAGATTCAGTTCTGCAGCCATCACTTCAGACACCTCAGGACACACATCAGTTCATCATCCATGACGAGGATATTCAGGGTGGACCACAGAGTCCAGGGATGACTGCAGAGGCCATTACCTTCGATGGCGAGGATTCGGCAAGCGACAGTGACTGCGAGATGATCTACATTGAGTCTACGCTGCCTTCTCCTCCACACTTGCCCCTGCAGCCATTTCACCCTCCTCCTGAGGAGTCGCATCAGCCAGGCGATAGCATCGCCATTCAGGGAAGTGCTCATCACACTTTTCCCTTCATTTTTGAATCTCATACTTCATTTCCATAAATATTAGATTCAGATAGTCGTCATATATATATTCATATCCTCATTTTCATTATGACGACCCTTTTTGGACTTCCTTCATTGGAAGTCAAATTTATTTTCCTTGGATTGACACAGCTTGTCTCCCGTAGGACACAGGAGTATATTCTAGGGAGATGCTGGGAGCTGTGTTGCTAGGATCCATGGAAAGTGGAGGAGCGGCATTTCCAAAGCAGCTGGCTGAGGACCGCTAGGATATGATTGATCAACTACCTCCACCATTACACATTCGGGATCCGCCTTTTTCTAAGGTGTATTCCTTCCTTTCTTTAGTGTAAATATAAAAAAATAAACTTTTTAGTTTAGTTTGCTTTAGTATGTGTGTTTTCCCTCTAGCATCATTGAATAATATCTAGTTTCATTTCAACCATTGAGGACAATGCTCATTTCTAGTTGGGGGGAGTTGAACTATGAAGTTGGATGCTAGTTTTCGGTAGTTAAATTTTTTTTAAATTCATCATCATCATTCATTCATTTTGAGAATATCATTTTGATGCCTCCATCCTTGCTTCCATCACATTTCTTTTGCTTAGTCCCTACATGCTTAATGCAAGGCAATTTTTTTTGGATTATTACTTTAGCATCAAGTTTATAGATGTTTGATTGGCGTATTTTAATTTCTTTTCCATTTTGGAGTCAAATGCTAATATGCCATGTATGAAACGATTTTCTATGTTTTGATGCTCTCTTTGAAATAATTCGGGAATAGTTTGGTGTAAGTAATTGCATGAATTGGGATGAATGGCTTAGTTTTTAGTTGGATTGGATGTGGCCATTGGTGTATGTTTTGTTTTCCTCTTAAGGAGTGGGTGGATGAGTTGATAATTCATGTTAGAATGAGAAATAGATTAACATAAGTGAATGTTTTTCCTAGTCAAATTGAGTAGCCGGTGCCCCACGAAACATTGGGGAGGAAGCCAAAAATGAGATTTAGGGGATCATTCCATCCATTTGCCTATATAGCGTCATCGCGTGTACGCAAATGTGGCCGTGTTTGCATTTCATAGCATCATTGCGTGAATGCAAAACATAAACATACTAAAACAAAAAGAATACAAAAAAGAGAAAATGAAAAGAAAAAGAAAAAATGAATGAATAAATGAAAGAATAAGCTTCATGAATGATGCAATCTCATCTCCCACAACTTAGAGAAAATTTATTTTGTTTGGCCATTTCAATAAAAATTGGAAATTTTGTCATTTGCGATATATCCTATTGAATGTGATACGGTGCTTATTACCTTACTTTTCTTTGAATTGGATTGAGGGGAGTGTCATTTGCTATTTGCTTTCATAAATTTGGTATATTGGCATTGAAATCATTTGCAAATATCATTTGGGGTATGCCATGAGAATATCTTGAGTTTGGTGCATGTTTTTCAATTTTATCTGAATTTATCGCATATTTTTCTAGGGACTAGCAAAAAGCTAGTTGGGGGGTGTGATTCGGAGTGAAAAGTGTATATTTATACCCCCTAACTACCCCTATTTTGTGCTAAAGATTATACTTAATCGTGCTCTTTTGGGTATATTTTCGCTTCATGTCGTTTTAGGGCATAATCTCATTCTTGGCACAAAATATAGATTTTATCGTCTTTATTGGCTTCCTAATATTTTTCAGTTGCTCCTGGTATTATTGTGATCATATTGACAAATTTTGAGAATTATTTGAGCAATAGATTATTTTATATGAATTTTGGGAGGTCAATATTAATTTATAATAGTCATTATATTAATTTTCCTATCAAATGGACTAATTTCTCCTTCTCCTATTTTTCAGGTACTCCTAGGGGTCTTGGGGATTTTCCAGAATTTTCTGGGATTTTCTGAGATTTCTAGGTATTTTTTTGGAATTATTTGGAGGAGAAATGTGGGCTTTATATCAGAAAAAGGGAAATTCACTTGGGGCGCCACGCGGCGCCACGCGGCGCAACCACGCGGCGCCAAGAGCTGGGCTCATTCCGAGCGGGGGCCGCTGCTTGTATTTTATAAAAAAATATATAATAATTAAAAAAAACTCAGCGGCCCGCTCTTGGAGCGGGCCGCAATATTTTAATTTTTTAATAAAAAAAATCGAAAATCACTTCGCGGGCGGCCCGCTCCGCTACGCGCGCAACAATTAAAAAATAAATAAATAAAATTTAAAAAAAGGAAACGAAGCGGGCCGGCCCGCTCCGCGATTTTTGCAGCAGCGCGCACATATTGGAGCGGGGGCGGGCAGCGGGCGCCCCCCCCAAAGTCCGACCCGATAGGGCGTTTTCAAACCCGATTGAGGGTTTATTGCGAGCTGGGTTGCGAAAATTGAAGGGGATTGGTTTTCCTTGCTGTTTTTTACAGATTTGAGGGGTTGGAGCCCCCTCTTCTTCCCAAAGAGTTAGGGCAAGGGCTTGGAGGCCATTGGAGGCTAGGAAAGCTTGGAGGAGGAGCAAGAGAAGGGGAAAGCTTGAGCTTCTAGGGTTTCTATTGGTGATTTCTCCCCATTTCTTGTAGCTATTGGTTTCTAAATGATTTGTATGAACTTTTGAATGATTGTTGATTGAATGTGAAAATCTTTGGATAGTTATTCAATTAATGGCTTGTAATGAATGCTCATTAATGTTTATCATCTTGCTATTCATTATGAAGGCCTAGAGCCAATAGTGTGTGGAATTCGACTAATTAGGGTTTGATGAGATTGATGAAAATTGGTTCATTTGGATTTAATTAATTTTTATGTGGCGTAAATTTAAGTTTCTAAATTAGCTCTCTAATTGAACCCAAAAGATTTTATTAGAGAGCCGATCGTCCCAAAAGGATGAATTTGATCTTCTCAAAAGGAAGTATCAACTTAACTTTCATGAAACCTAAATCTTAAGCCACTACCCTTTTCCCATTGTTTTAACTCCCAAAAGGATATCCCCGATGACGCTTCCCCAAAAGGGATGTCATTGAGTCATAAAGAACCTTAACCCGTGACTGCTATCACTTCCAATTGTGACCCCAAAAGGGATCCACAATTGAATCACATTTCACACTTATTTTCACCTCCAAAAGAGTATTTTCCGATGATGCGTCCCCAAAAGGGACATCATTGAGTTATAGGGTTATTTTCTCATTTCACAACCCTAATAACATCCTACCCCACACACTTCTCCTTGCTTGACTAGCTCCCTACTTTGGTCTCCACCCTACCTACCTTGGGTTTGGATCGACCGTCTTACCACCACACGCCCTCAAACGATACTTGTTAGTTTAGTTGGTTGTGCCAACATCTTTAGCATTCCATAACCAATTGAGATTGTGAAATTGAAACGAATTGTCTCTGTGGATTCGACCCCGTACTTACCGGGATTATATTGCTTTGACACTCCTACTCTTGGGAGGTGACCGTGTGCATCCTACTTGGATTGTACACGTTTCGCAGTCAACCAACGTCTTAGCCTTCCACAGAGGCTGAGCGTCTTTAAGTGAGCACAGCACCACACCCTCACCCCGTAGTGGCACCACTAGTCTAAGATAGCTGTGCTCGACAGCCCCGATCCCCACCTGTTCGACCCTCTCCCCTCCCACCGACACCCTAATTCAGCACCTGCGTGCTCTAGAGGGGGCTGTTAGTGGGCTCAGAGGAGATTTTCGAGCTCTTACCGCGACGGTTAGCTCTGTGCATTCTCGCGTCGCTCTACTCCCTGGTATTCAGGTCACCCTGAACTAGATTCTTGCGCGACTGTCACAGCCTCGACCTGCCGCTATCCATCCCATTTCACAGCAGCCTCCGCCACCCCCACTACCCCCACCACCGGGCAGTGCTGGTGCTCCACCACCTGCTTAGGCATACACTTGATGCCTCCCATCTTTTTTCCGCTGCCGTAATTGATATCATCTTTTCTGCCGATTTTGCACCCCTCATCCCTACACATTTTGGTCACTTTTTGTTCAGTTTGTCTATATCATCTTGGGAGAGAGGAGTCATTTCTGGGACCGTTATATTGCACCATCTTGATCTCTGCACGCATCACTTGCATATCCATCACATTTTCTTTCATTTTCATCCTTTATCATGCATGCATTCTCACTCACCCCACCCATATCATATTTCTCCTTGTGCCACACTTAGCACATTGAGGACACTGTGCAGTTTATATCTTCATTTATTCATTTTTCGTTTTCTTCGTTTTTATCTTCATTTTTCCACCTTTCTTTATTCTCCACTTAGTTTCACCCGCTTTTTCATGTTTTTCTCATGCATCATGTTTTCTTATTTTTTGTGTGCGCTGCATATGTATAGTAATACTTGTTTTTCCTTTATCCTTATTTCTTTTATCCTTTTTGGCTATAGATGAATTTTCTGTGATGACGATGACCTGGAGCTAGTTTACTTTTATATGCATATTCGCTTGTCATGCCATCATTTTTATTTCAGATATCATATGCTATACTTTGCCATGCATTCGAGAATAGTAACCTGCATCTTTATTATATGAATATGAATGAAATTCTACCATTAGCTGAGTCTGAAGATTTATATTGTATACTTTTCATAGAAAACACACCAAGCTTCACGCATTGATTGCCTATATTTGGAGTACTGCTTTGTTGTCTGCTATCACTTCTTTTTGCATGAAAATTGTACGCTTAATTTCCCGGTAGATTGAATGTATGCCATTTTGATGTAACTGGATTAGTTTACTTTCTGAATTTGAACCGAGTATATTATGTTACTCTGCTGAAAGTTTACATGCACATTCAAAAGAGTGAACTGAGCGTTGCATATTTTTTCTTTCTCCACATATCTTGAACTTTATTTCTATACTTAAAATCATTGGTGAATCTCCCTTTAGCAAATCTTATATTGGCATCTTCCACTTGCTATAAAGTCCAAGCTCCAATACCCCAAAATAAAAAAAGAGGGAGGCGCTAGATCATTTTCTCAAGACGTGGAGCTGTTTACTCAAATAGCATATGACGAATAAAAACATGCCAATGATTTTTATCTCGATATCTTGATCATATATAAACGCATTCGATATAGAAACCAAGAATATCAAAACAATATGAAACAGAAATTATTCTAGAATTAGCATCGTCTGAGGCATCCAAAGTAATATACATAATCATAGAGTGCACACTTTTCAATTGATCACTTTTTATTTGGAGTATAAGAGGCATCACACGATATGGAGCCATAAGAACAGAAAGAAATGGTATTCATGAAACCCCTTTTTTTCTGCATGTTTGCATGGCATTTCGATCGCCCATATTGCGTTTTTCACGATTATTCAACGATATCGCGTTGCTTTTCACTATTTCTTGTTCTTGTCGTATTTCAGGAAATATGGAGCGATCTGGAGCTTAAATGAGATCAAGAGACTTTCACGCGCATCGAAGCATTGCCCACGGCCTTATTGAGGAGCTAGCAGCGCTAGATGATGAGTGGAAGAGGAAGAAGTTCGATAGAATCGACGAGGAGGCGAGGAGGAGAAGAAAGAGCCCCAGAAGTAGCTCACTCGCTCGACTGATCGCGCCCGGATATACACCCGGAAAACGACTATAGTCTTACTGCAAGCGCACATCGTAGTGGCGAGTGGGTATCGAACACAGGGAGGACAATTTACAGTACTCTATTTTGATCACCTAGCTATTGATGAAATAAGAGAGGTTTTGATAATAGTGTCACAATCGTTCAAATAGCAAATAGAATTCAATATAGTAAAACGTCTAAGGATAGGAAATTCCTACAACGGATCGTCACTCATCCTTGTGGATCATGAATCTCAACGTTGCAAGGCATGACTGTAGGTGAACTAGTCGCAACTTAATGTAGAACCAAGCACACGCTCTCGCGCTATTGCCGGTCTATAGCAACCTAGATTAGTGCACACTCTCGTGCAAACCCTAACCTAAACCACTAGCGTGAAGATCGACATCATCGTGCAACCGCATCTCGAGCCCACTCTCATGCAAACTCAAGCTACGATCTAGGTTATGATAGTTCGTGTTTGTCCAATCTCTTGCAAACGAATATTAGTATAGATTTGTAATAAAAATCCTAGCTTTGGTCCAATCTCTTGCAAACCAAATCTAGAGAATCTCAATTATAAACCTAAGCCGAGTATCTAGGCCTTCCCATCAATTGAGATCCAATCTCTTGCAAATCCCGATCGATGGAAATTCCTAGCTACTCACAATAAATCAATCACAACCTAACCTTTTATCAATCCTAGGAACAATTCAATTCATTCATCACAATTCAAAGATCGGTCCATAGGGTTCATCCCCATGCCCTAGAACGACGAAACTACTCACAATTCATCATAGAAATCTCAGAAATAAAGCAATAGATCAAAGCACAATTCATTGTAGAAAGAAAACAATTCATAAAAATAAGAGTTTTAGCAAGAAAGAACAAACCAAATTACGCGTCTATGATCTCCAGCTGAGATTTACAAAAGGAATAGCCGTCAAAATAATATCCAAGTCCCTCCTAAAACTAGGGATAAAACTAGGTTTAAATACAAGCCAAAATCGTCCAAAAATCCTGACAGAATTGCCCCTGGTGCAGCCTAAAAACACAATTTGCCTAGCAGTCGGACTACGTCACTCGGCCGAGTGACAATATCACTCGGCCGAGTGACAGACCCAATAATAAAATAGAGAATCTGGGAAAATTGAGGGTCTGTCGCTCTGTCTGACTCGAGCGAGTGGGCTTCTTCACTCGGCCGAGTGAGCAATCATGCTCGGCCGAGTGGGCTTCTTCAAATTTCTAGTAAGTTGGCCACTTCTCGGAAGAAAATCTCTGTATCACTTGGGTGAGTGGTCTTCTCCATTCGACAGAGTGGACTTTCTTTCTCGGCCGAGTAAACTTTGAAAACTCAGCAGTACGTATCCGTTTCACTCGACCAAACGCAGTCCGTCACTCGGTCGAGTGAACTCTCTGTTCGGCCGAGTGAGCTGCTTCTAGGCTCTTTTCTTCTCCTTGCCTCCTCGTCGATTCTATCGAATTTCTTCCTCTTCTGCTCATCCTCTAGCGTTGCTAACTCCTCAAATAAGCTGTGGGCGATGCTTCGGTATGCACAAAAGTTCCTTGATCTCATTTTCGCTCCAGATCGCTCCATATCTCCTGAAATACGACAAAAACAAGAAATAGTGAAAAGCTACGCAATATCGTCGAATAATCGTGGAAAACACAATACGGGCGATCGAAATGATATGAAAATATGCAGAAAAAAGGTGTAAAATAAGGAGCGATCAAAATCCCCCAAGCTTACCTCTTACTCATCCTCGAGGAAGATGAGTAAAAAGTGAACCCGGCGGATAAAAATAAGGAAAAAGGAAAAAGAAGATAGAAAAGAAAACGAAGAGGGAGGTGCTAGATCATTTTCTTAGGCCGTGGATTTGCTTACTCAAATAGCGCACAACGAATAAAAACATGCCAAAGATTTTTATCTCAATATCATGATCATGTAAGGATGCATTCGATATAAAAACCCGAGAATATCAAAACAATATGAAATATGAAATCATTCTAGAATTATCATCGTCTAAAGCGTCTAAAGTAATATACATAATCGTATACCACACACTTTTCAATTGATCGCTTTCTATTTAGAGTAAAAGAGGTATCACACAATATGAAGCAATAAGAATAGAAAGGAGCGGTTTTCATGAAATGCATGCCAAATCTCAATTCCTGGGTTTCGTTATACTTCTAGTAATCTCCCTGAGTATAGAAAATTACCTAGCTTAGGTTGTCATGTACAGATAAGTAGTCACACTCTCACACATCATTGGATCCACTCCCCCAAGCTTATCCATAAGCGTGGTGGCATCAGATAAAACAATAAGGCTTTTCCCCTTTTTTGAAGCTCCAAAAAATAAAACAATAAAAAAATAAATAGAAGAGGGAAGAAAGAAAGAAATGAGATGGGATCATGTATGAACTTCTTTTCTGAATCTCTTTATTCTCACTTTTATTTTCTTTTTGTGTGTTTTTTTGTAATCACGTATATACACAAGGATCCCAAATCAAAAGATAAAGAGATATGCATGTATAATTTTTTTTTGATTTTGGGGTGTTGGAGCATGGACTTTTATAGCAAGGGGGAGATGCCAATTTAGGATTCGCTAAAGGGAGATTCACCAATGATTTTAGATATAGAAATGATGTTCAAGATATGTGGAGAAAGAAAAATATGTAACGCTCAGTTCACTCTTTAGAATGTGCATGACAACTTTCAGCAGAGTAATGTAATCTATTCAGTTTGATTTCAGAAAGTAAACTAATCCAGTCATATCAACATAGCATACATTCAGTCAACCTGAAAGTGAAGCGTACAATTTTCATGCAAAAAGAAGTGATATCAGACAACAAAGCAGTACTCCAAATATATGCAATCAATGCGTGAAGCTTGTTGTGTTTTCTATGAAAATTATACGATATAAATCATCAGACTCAGCTAATAGTAGAATTTCATTCACATTCATATAATGGAAGTGCAGGTTACTATTTCGTATGCACACCAAAACATAGCATATGATATCTGAAATAAAAACGATGGAATGACAAGATAGTATGCATATATAGATAAGCTAATACAACGTCATCATCATCACAGAAAATTCATCTCTAGCAAAAAGGGTAAAAGAAATAAGGATAAAGGAAAAGTAAGAACTACTGTACATATGCAGTACACATAAAAAGTAAGAAAACATGATGCAAGAAAAAAAAGAAAAAAGTGGGTGAAAATAAGTGTGAAGTAAAGAAAGGTGGAAAAAATGAAAATAAAAATGAAGAAAATGAAAAGTACGTGAGACACTCACTCCCCAAGCTAAACGGCACAGTGTCATCAATGTGCAAAGTGTGGCACACCGAGAGAAATGATATGGGCGGGGTGGGTGAGGATGCATGCATGATGAAAATAAAAGAGAATGAGATGGATATGCAAGTGATGCATGCAGAGATCAAGATCGTGCATTATAAGTTCCCTAAAAATACCTCCTCTCTCCCAAAATGATATAGACAAATATGAGCAAAATGTGACCAAAATGTGTGTGGAGGAGGGGTGCAAAATCAGCTGACAAAATGACAGCATAGCAGCAGCAAAAGTATGAGAGGCATCCATTGTGTGCCTAAGTGGGTGGTGGAGCACCAGCACCGTCTTGTGGTGGAGGTGGAGGTGGCGGCTGCTGGGTGGTGGTACGGGTGGTGGCAGGTGGCGGCTGTGACAGTCGCACAAGAATCTGGTTCAGGCTAGCCTGAATGCCAAGAAGTAAAGCGACGCAAGACTGTACAGCACTAACGGTAGCGGAGAGAGCCCGAAAATCTCCTCTGAGTCCCCTAACTACCCCCTCTAGAGCACGCATGTGCTGAACTAGGGTGTCGGGGGTGGTGGGGCAGAGGGTCAAACATGTGAGGAATGGGGCTGCCTCGCACGGCTACCGCAACTGGTGCAACTACCTGGTGGGGCTGTGGTGCTGTGCTCGCTAGGACTCGCTCAGCCTCTGTGGGAGGCTGAGACGCAAGAATGGTCGAAGAAGAAGGAGCAGCAATAGAAGCTGAAACGGTGACATAGGGCGAGGAGGTCGGAGAGGTCGGTGACACAGAAATGGGGACAGACGTCACGACACTCTCGGTGAAGACATCTGCAGTAGAGACGGAAGGGTCGACAACTGGGGATGCAGTGAAATCTGTAGAAAATGACTCCCCAGGGGCCGAGAATAAGAAAGTGGACAGGGTGAGACCCTACGGAAGCGAAGGATGGCTCGCCACTCTCAATAATGGTGGTGGGACACTCAGGACTCACAGCAGAAATGGGAACGATGGACATCGGCACAGAGGTGGTGGTGATGGACTCAGCAAGTGTACTCCCGACAACGGCAGAAGGGTGGACAGAGGTGTCGGGAGGTGCAGGCAGATCAGGTACTTGCTGAGGAATCTCCGGGTCCAGAGATGGAATGAGGGGCTCCTGCTGAGCGCCCTCAGGCTCTAGCATGTACACAGCTGGGATGAGGACGTCCATTGCTGGAATCCACACCCCTCCCGCGGGTCCAATATGGGTCCAAGCGGGGCTCGGAAGAACCATGTAATCTGCGCCGAAAGGACCGTGCAGCCATACCCAGTGGTACTGACTATGAGGACGCATCATCCTCATGAGGGCCATAACGTTTATGGAAGGGGAAGTGGGGTCTGGTGGTTGCAGCAAGCCAGCTGGTAGGTCTACTCCGCACATGGGAGCCAGAAGAGTAATCAGACCGCTGCAATGATAGGCGTCCTAGCGCCGACAGAGATAATGATGCGGTCCAAGTACCAGCTAGCTATGTCAATCTGAACTACGGGGAGTAAGAAATCTCCACCCCTCTCAAAGGCTCGCGCTCGGGTCATCCCATAGAGCATGTAAAGCTCAGGGGTCGACATCGTCCTCGGCTCATACCGCGCTAAGAAAGTGGCCGTCATAAGGCGCTGTGCTATGCGAAGGCATGGGTCGAGGATAGCGGAGGCCTTGGCCCGGCTAAGGTCAAAGGCGAGGGGTGATCCAGTGATATGTGTCCAGAAGGCGTGGGCATCAAATAACGGCGAGGGGATGTGCGTGGGACTATAGGCTCGGCGTGGGTTCGGGACCGGGGGCCACAAAAAGTAGGCTCGGAGCATGTCGAGAGTGATCTCGCACTCACGATCCATCAGTCGAAAAGAACAACCCCTAGGAGTCCTAGCAATAGATCTCAGAACCTCTAGTGTCGGACGGATGTAGGTGTCCACCGATACCGATAAAAAGTCACATCACCCCTGTTGGGAGCAACGATCTAGGATCTTAGTTAGATGATGACAAACATTTCGTTATATCTAACGTGTGTGCTTAGTGTGTTTCAGGCTTGGCGAAACACTATACTTTCACTATTTGGTGGAATTGCTATTCGTATAGCATATTGGGAGAGAGGGAGTGAGTGTGCACAAAGAATTTAGACTTGGTCAATTGAGAAGAGATGTGATTAAATCCATATTCAAATACCTAAAACCTTAATTAATGGGATTCTAATTGATCATCCGCTTCTCTATAAAAACCCCTCCTCCTAAAGATGAACGGCGCGCGGCAACCAAAAGTCTCCAAGAGCCCCAGCCGAAAAAAACTCCCCCAAGAGCCGTGACCTAATTCAAGAGGCCGAAATTTCTCTTTGCCAAAAAATCTGTAGAGGTGCCGCAATTTTTTCTCTGGCCGTGGCTCCATGGGAAAAGCAAAAGTGCAGAGCCATCAAAAGGGAATGTTCAACTATGTCGGCTACAAAGGAATCAAGGATTAAGGGGAAAAGGCAGTGAGGACTTGCTAATTAATTAATATTTAATTATTACCTTTATCCTTGTTTTTTAATATGCAGGTGGAACTATAAAGAAATAGCTTACGGCTGAAAGTGGATGCACATTTGTTTTGCAACAAAGCATTAAATCAAAGAGGCACATCATTATTTTTTCGGCAATCATCAAGAGGCGACGTACCCCTCAAGAGCCAAAACCCAAAAATAAAATCCCCGAGAGCTGATCTTCTTCACAGGCAGAAAACAAGGCCGGCCTGAACAAACAATTCCCGAATGCCAAACTTACTTGTTTACGCTTTTGCTTGTTTACGTTATTGTGTGCAGGTGGGCCGGCCAAACTTAATTTCCAACAAAAAAAGGAAATAGAGCTCCTTGCCGAAATATATGCAAAGCTCAGCAATGTCTTTGTTCGGCAGAGGTCAAAGAAATATCAATTAGGGAACCTGGCACAAAAAGGCAAACGAAGAGGACATCTAAATATTTGTTTTGTTAATTTTTTAAGAGCTCATGCCCAGGCAATTTGTTTTGATTGGTTTGGTTGACAGGGCGCACAAACTCGTGAGACTCCAAAATAAAGACAGGAGCATCCTACCTTGATTTCTATTGAAAAGTCTCAAATCAACAGAGTTTCTGCCTTTGTTGAAGAGGCCAATTTTTGTTGCTCCTTTGACTGCATCATCCAAGGAGAGGAGTGCCGCAACTTGAGGTGCCTACGACGAGACGATGACATCTAGTCAGATACAGATCTGACCCGTGCTGATTGACGAAGACATCGCTGCTACACAATCTGAGCTTCCTAAAATCTATACTTTATTATTTTGTGTAGCAATTGTGATATATCTTCGTAGGGGAAACTTTACCATTTATTTTGGGACTATTTTGGGACTTGTCTAGTTGGGACTAGACAAGTGGGACCCAGCTAGTTTGGGACTAGCTGGTAGAAAGCTTTACTAGGATTGATAGTGAGAGAAAATACTGTGTGGGGTACTGAGAACCTGGCGAGTGTAGAGACGTAGAGGGTGCTCTGAGCGTGCTCTAACTTGTGGTTTTGTACCTATTGTGCTATTCAATACTAGTTCTGCTTTGGGGGCTGGAGTAGGTCGTTGGGACGACCGAACCAGGGTAAATCTGCTATGTACTCTGTGTCTGCATTTTATTTACCCTATTACTGCTATAACTACGTGTGCTTATTCGTGAGTTGCGCGAATTATTTTTATAAGCCTATTCACCCCTCCCTCTAGGCTAGGATCCAGATCCAACAAGTGGTATCAGAGCAGGTTTTAGGCTCTAGCCTAAGTTTGACCATGAATAATCATATGGATAGTGCTTTTGCTGAGGGTCAGTCTGTTTCCCGTCCCCTAGGTTTAATGGAGGTGATTATGCTTATTGGAAAAATCGAATGAAAATCTACCTTATTTCTGTTGATTATAAAGCTTGGCAAATAATTGAAAAAGGTTATAAACTGCCTGTTATTAAAGTAGATAATGTTGAGATTGAAAAACCAAATGACAAATGTGATGATAATGATTGGAAATCTTATTCTTTAAATGCTAAAGCTATGAATGCTCTCATTTGTGCACTTGATAAATCTGAATATAATAGAATCTCACATTGTTTAACTACGCAGGAGATATGGCATACTTTGGAGGTGACACACGAGGGAACGTCACAGGTAAAAGAGTCTAGACTGTCTCTTTTGAGTGCAGAGTTCGAGTGATTTCGCATGCAACCATCAGAGAGCGTATCAGAGATGTATGCGAGGTTCACCGACATAGTCTACAAGTCTAGCTCACTTGGAAAGCCATATGATAGCCTCGATCAAGTGAGGAAGATCCTAAGAGCATTGCCAAGCTCTTTCAGACCAAAGGTCACCGCCATCCAGGAAGCAAAGGTATTGTCACAATTGAAGGTGGATGACCTTATTGGTAATTTGATGTCCCATGAGTTGGAACTGCAAAATGTTGAAGCAAGAGAGAAACCTGAGGAGAAAGAGAAAGCCATAAAGCCCCTTGCTTTGAGAGCTAGCGAAGAAGAGGATGATGATGACGACATATCGCTAATGGTGAGAAACATCAGAAAGTTCATCAAGACCAAGCATGTGAGAAACGAAATGGCACCCAGGTTTAATCGTTCTAACTTTAATAATTCTTCCAAGCAATTTAATGATCAGAAATCTACTGATAGAATGCAATGTTTTAAATGCAAGGGAAGATGACATCTGATGAAGGATTGCCCAAATGAAACTGCTCAGCTCGCTAAAGGAAAAGGAAAAGCGAAGATATTAACATGGGATATGGATAGCGAAGCTGAAAGCGAGGAGGAACATGAAGCCCATTCTTGCATGGCTTTGATGGGCATCCAAGATGAGAAACCATCAGGTAGCAAAGCTGAACTTCTTAAAATTTGTGAAGAAATGCAAAATCAAATAGTAGATCATGAGTTCACTATTGAATGTCTCCAAAATCAGAACTATGACATGCAAGTTAGAGATGATAAGGTGTTTAAAGAGAATGAAAAGCTTAAAATTGAACTTAATGCATGTAAGTCTACTATTGAAATCATGAAGAAGGAAAAAGCTAGCCTTGATGAAATTGCTCCTTGTATTTCTTGTTCCTCATTATTAAATCAAAATATCATGCTTAAACAAGATTTAATGAAGCTCGAAGTTGAAAAAGAATATGAAATAAGAGAGCTTATGGATAAATTTTGCATGCTAGATAACGATCTTAAAAAGAAAACAATTAAATATGAAAAGAAGGAAAAAGATAACAAGTTGGCTTTCGTTAGTAAATGCACGATGCTTGTGGAAGAAAATAAACAATTAAAAATCAAAGTCTCTCATCTTGAAGTGGCCATTAAGAAATTCTCTATGGGAAAACAATCGTTGGACAATATTTTAGAGAATCAATTATATGGGAATAATAGAAGAGGACTTGGTTTTGGTCTGAAAAATGTTGAAAAGAAAAAATTCAAGAAATTCCACAATGTACCCTCTATTGCAAAGAACAAATATGCAAAGTGCTTTACTTGTGATAGTGTAGGCCACACTTCATATTATTGTAAATTTAGGAACACAAATATCAAGTTTAAACAAGTGTGGGTTCCTAAAACAATAATGGCTAACACTAGTGGACCTTGTTGGATTCCAAGGTCACACTTAACACCTTTCATGTAGGTAAGGTGGAGATTTGGCGAGGAGCAAATTTTTCAATGACTCATTCTTTTAACTCCTTCGTCAAATAGCGACGTGAAGGTATAATTTTTATCTCGCTTTGCATTCCATTGCATACCTTCATAGATTGTTTTGTGTGCTTGTTTTTATTTTGTTTTGTGTGCTTGCATGCATGATTTTTAATGTTTTTATTTCTGAAAAAAATAAAATAAAAAAATGTGCTTAAAAGAATACCTTTTATGATTTATCTTAAGTGGTATTGTATGAATGTTCAAGTCTATCCCTTGTAGAAGTTAATTCATTATTGTTGTAGCTACATGAACATGTTGTTCTCTTTTTAGTAGCCATGACATGTCTCATAAATTTCAAATTTGACTTCTACACCTACATTTGCACTTTCACGATAATTGACTCTTTAGTGCTTTTGGAGATTCTTTTGAAGAATAATGGAAAGTGAATGTAGGAATGATTAATTTCTGATTTTTCTAAGGGATATGAAGTGTTTAGCCATGAATTAAAATTGAGCACAGAAGAATTGAAAAAAAAATAAAATTTTTTTTGCTCCGTATGAAAAATGGATACATTTCATGGCTAATACACAACCCACAAGTATCCAACTTATGCTACATGGGTAATCATTAGTGTTGGTGTATATAACTCGTCATGCAATGCCACCCCACATTTAAAAGTCCTTTTAGGCCATGCTTTGGGGTTCGGCAACTTGAACTCATCTTTGATGAGGTGGGAAAATTCAATTCTAGCGATATTCATGAAAATTGGAAACTGTGGATTGATTTGGTTGATTTTCTAAAATTGAATCTCCCTTGGTACTTTATTGTCTATATTACTATACTTACACAAAGGTGGGAAGTCGTGTTATGAAACTCTATGAGCTTGAATTGTCTATTTTTGGAGAACTCATGCAAATTGCATGCTACATTTAATAATGGTTTATTGTTGCATGGAATAGTGTTGTGACTTCATTAACCCACTTTTGGTGATTACAAAGGGGGAGAAAGAGAAAGTGTTGTTTGTTGTCGGTATTATTTGTTGAAGGGGGAGCTTGAGAAAAATACTTGAATAAATATTGAAGGGGGAGCTTGAGAGAAGGGGGAGCATGCTGCTTTTATATTTGAATGTTGTGCATGCTATGTTGTAATGCTTGAATATTCATTCCATGATTCATATTGCATTACACCCTTCAACACACTTCACACACCCATACCTATTGCTCAAATCTTTTATGTGTTTGTCATCACCAAAAGGGGGAGATTGTTGGGAGCAACGATCTAGGATCTTGGTTTGATGATGACAAACGTTTCGTTATATCTAACGTGTGTGCTTAGTGTGTTTCAGGCTTGGCGAAACACTATACTTTCACTATTTGGTGGAATTGCTATTCGTATAGCATATTGGGAGAGAGGAAGTGTGTGTGCACAAAGAAGTTAGACTTGGTCAATGGAGAAGAGATGTGATTAAATCCCTATTCAAATTCCTAAACCCTTAATTAATGGGATTCTAATTGATCCTCCGCTTCTCTATAAAAACACCTCCTCCTAAAGATGAAAGGCGCGCGGCAACCAAAAGTCTCCAAGAGCCCCAGCCGAAAAAAACTCCCCCAAGAGCCGTGACCTAATTCAAGAGGCCGAAATTTCTCTTTGCCAAAAAATCTGTAGAGGAGCCGCAATTTTTTCTCTGGCCGTGGCTCCATGGGAAAAGCAAAAGTGCAGAGCCATCAAAAGGGAATGTTCAACTATGTCGGCTACAAAGGAATCAAGGATTAAGGGAAAAGGCAGTGAGGACTTGCTAATTAATTAATATTTAATTATTACTTTTACCCTTGTTTTTTTATATGCAGGTGGAACTATAAAGAAATAGCTTACGGCTGAAAGTGGATGCACATTTGTTTTGCAACAAAGCATTAAATCAAAGAGGCACATCATTATTTTTTCGGCAATCATCAAGAGGCGCCGTACCCCTCAAGAGCCAAAACCCAAAAATAAAATCCCTGAGAGTTGATCTTCTTCACAGGCAGAAAACAAGGCCGGCCTGAACAAACAATTCCCGAATGCCAAACTTACTTGTTTACGCTTTTGCTTGTTTACGTTATTGTGTGCAGGTGGGCCGGCCAAACTTAATTTCCAACAAAAAAAGGAAATAGAGCTCCTTGCCGAAATATATGCAAAGCTCAGCAATGTCTTTGTGTGGCAGAGGTCAAAGAAATATCAATTAGGTAACCTGGCACAAAAAGGCAAACGAAGAGGACAACTAAATATTTGTTTTGTTAATTTTTTAAGAGCTCATGCCCAGGCAATTTGTTTTGATTGGTTTGGTTGACAGGGCGCACAAACTCGTGAGACTCCAAAATAAAGACATGAGCATCCTACCTTGATTTCTATTGAAAAGTCTCAAATCAACATAGTTTCTGCCTTTGTCGAAGAGGCCAATTTTTGTTGCTCCTTTGACTGCATCATCCAAGGAGAGGAGTGCCGCAACTTGAGGTGCCTACGATGAGACGACGACATCTAGTCAGATACAGATCTGACCCGTGCTGATTGACGAAGACATCGCTGCTACACAATCTGAGCTTCCTAAAATCTATACTTTATTATTTTGTGTAGCAATTGTGATATATCTTCGTAGGGGAAACTTTACCATTTATTTTAGGACTATTTTGGGACTTGTCTAGTTGGGACTAGACAAGTGGGACCCAGCTAGTTTGGGACTAGCTGGTAGAAAGCTTTACTAGGATTGATAGTGAGAGAAAATACTGTGTGTGGGGTACTGAGAACCTGGCGAGTGTAGAGACGTAGAGGGTGCTCTGAGCGTGCTCTAACTTGTGGTTTTGTATCTATTGCGCTATTCAATACTAGTTCTGCTTTGGGGGCTGGAGTAGGTCGTTGGGACGACCGAACCAGGGTAAATCTGCTGTGTACTCTGTATCTGCATTTTATTTACCCTGTTACTACTATAACTGCGTGTGCTTATTCGTGGGTTGCACGAATTATTTTTATAAGCCTATTCACCCCCCCTCTAGGCTAGGATCCAGATCCAACAACCCCATGTTGTCATACAACTGGAGTAGGCCCTCAAGTACCCCTAGGTGCTCGAAATCTGCAAGGTGCACAAACCTAGAGGGCACGATCGAACGGTGGGAGATAAGCTCAAATCTGGCGCGGTGTGCGTCATCTCTGAACGTAATCCACATCGTGTCGAAAGCTGGGGTGGGCTGGGGTGGTGGAGGTGGGATAGGTGCGATAGGAGGAGGAAGTGTGGGTGGTGGCGAGCTAGGTGGAGGGGATTCCGTCCTAGCGGAAGAGGAGCCAGGATCGCCGGTCCTCTTCCGCTTGGAAGCGGGCGCCCGCGTGCGCGACCTAGTGTGGGGTGGCATGTGAGCCATGAAATGTGCCCACCCAAATACGAAGTGCTGTAAATAAGGAACGAGTGTACCCGAACATGATGCGAGTGGAATCCGTGGATGCGTGCGAAGGATCACCTCCTCCGAGAAGCTCCAAATCAGCTCCTGTATCTCCTCCATGCTAGCCTGAAACACAAATTCACAAATTAGCAATGAAAATCAATAAGTAAGGGGTAAGATCAGGAGTAATAGATATAAATAGAGATTAATTTGGATTTGGGATCGAGTTGGGCATACGAAATGGAGTAATGAAGAAAAATGGGAATTTGGGGTGAAATGAGGGGCGATCAGAGGGCAGGGTTGGCGGCTCGGCCTCGTCCACTCGGGCGGAGGGTGGGGCTGCTCGGGCGGAGCACGGGGTTGATTTGGGCGGGGAGATGAAACGTCGAGGGTTTGGGCGAAGAAAATTTGGGATTTCGGATTTTTGGCCGCGACGTTTTGATTTATAGGATAAGTCACTCGGCTGAGTGACACGTTCACTTGGCCTAGTGGCACAGTTTTAAAAAATTTCGAAATTTTTTTCGCAAAAGTTGCGACTCGAACGAGTACATCTTACCACTCGGGCGAGTGGACAAAGGTCACTCGGCTGAGTGGCAATGCCACTTAGAGCTTTTTGAGTGTTGAAAGTGTCTGATTCACTCGGTCGAGTAACAAAGTCACTCGGCCGAGTGGCATATAAAATACATAGAGTGGGTTTCAGAATCTTCCCTGATCAGTACTCTACTCGGCCGAGTAGGGTCTTCACTCGGCCGAATGACAATGTCACTCGGCCGAGTGGGCTGCTAATTTCAGCTCCAACTCTATGTTTTTCTTCTACTTTCTGTTTTTCTTCTCCCCGTCAGTTTCTTCCTTCTCCTTAGGCCTGAGCACATTCTTGGAGCGCTCTCCTTCGCCATGGTCATCCTCCATTCAAATGGTACCTTGTTCTCCATTTCCTGTCATGAAAAATAGAGCCAGTTGTCAGGATTTTCATTGACTCTTGACTCTAAACACTAACAAAGATCTAAAACAAAAATTAAATGAAAAATTCAACTAAAAATAAGATAAAACCATCGGGTTGCCTCCCGACAAGCGCTCGTTTAAGGTCTTGAGCTCGACCCCTTAAGATGCTTGTTTAATGCTCGATATTCGGCGCATGTGAGATGTGCATGTCATACTTGTCAATGTAACGACTGGTTTTCATGTATCTGGATTTATTATAATATAATATATGTTTTGGTGGATTTTCTCCTCATGTGTGGTTTTCGTCTCCGTAGCTTTCATTTTCGATCGATTCGTCGTATTTTCTCGTTTCTTCCTTAGGATTGTCGATTTCGAAGTATGTCATTTGTGACGGACTTCATAACGGTCGTATCTTACTGTTAGATCAAGCCCAGGAGTCTTAGGAATCGATCCCGGAGCTCCACGCTCCGTATCGGAACTTTTGGTGCACGTTAGCCGGTATAAGAAGGGGCACCGACCGACTAGATGACGATCCAGTCGGTCGGCAATCCTTCTTGGACCGACTAGTTGGCTTTCTAAATTATTCAGGAGTTACTGTTTATCGTTAGTCGGTCTAAGAACGTTGGTTGACCGACTAGGTTGCAAACTAGTCGGTCAGCAATGCTTCTTTAACCGACTAACACATCATCTAAATTTTAGTATCAATACTGTTCACTCTTAGTCGGTCTAAGTTCATCTCTCGACCGACTAGATGTAAAACTAGTCGGTCAGTAGTTGTTCATTGACCGACTAAATCTAAAACCTATTTTCGTTCAGAAGTTACTGTTTACACTTAGTCGGTCTGCGTTGGTCGACCGACCGACTAGTTGCCAAACTAGTCGGTCAGTGGTTGCTCTTTGACCGACTAATCTGTGTTAAAACCCTAATTTCTGGGCAGCCGCCAGCCCAACCTATTTATACCTCGCCCAAACGTTTCTTCTTCCTCCACTCGACCCAAAACCCTAGTTTCTCCCCCATTGAGCCCCCATCTTCCTCCAAGCCTTATTCCTTCATTCCAAGCCCTAGATCCATCATCTAAACCCTCCATCAACTCTTTCTACCTCTCATTTTCCCCAAATCTCCATCAAATCCCCAAAATCCCCCAAAAACCCTAATTCTCCAAAATTCTCCATTGGTTTCCAGATCTGGTCCTAGGGTTCTCCGGAGTGTTTCTTCTGCCTCCTCTCGGTAAGAAATCGACCTCTTGATGTTTTCATAACCTATTTGTATTTTTATGAAACCTTAATGAATGAATGTTGTTTTGATGATTGTTTCCCCAAAACAGCGATTTCCCCCGTAGATTAGCATCTGCGAGACGAACCTTCGTGATCGTCATACCCGGTGCTAGGCAAGTGAAACTTGCAACTTAGGGTTTAGGCCATGTTTTAGGCCATTTTGCTCGTTGTAGGCGTAAAAGAGGCTAGGCGACGAAATGATACTCGCCTAGGCGCAAATTTGGGGAACTAGCTTGACAACGAAGCTAGTTCCGACATTTAGCATGTTGCACAATTACCATGTCATGTTTACCTTCCATTAACGGTACGCAAATAAATTGTCATGTCATTGCATCCTTTAAGTGTTTCCGTGAATGCGTAGCTTCGCTACAATGCTTGTGTTTCCTGGCTCATGACCAGAAGCGAGCATAATGAGTTGCTAACCCCAACGCTCGATATTGAATTGTGAACTAAGAAACAAGCACCCGTGCGGGGCAACCCTGGCTCACTTGCTGGGCTCATGTACAGGGACCCTGGCTTGTTTACGTGTGGGATGGGGTAAGAGTTAAGCGGCCATTCAACTGGGAGTCTGCCCGATCAGCAACTGCAGTTGTAAGGCGTAAACTCTGGGGTGGGGTAGTGTTTAGTGCCGATCGGTGTGAATGTTGTACCATTCAGCTGAAGGGCGTAAACATCTACAAAACAACGTGAAACGTGAATAGTGAATTGATTGAGATTGTTAGTAGCTTGGCTACTCTTGCCTTGTCCCGATACTTGTTCTCTTGTACTTACTGTTCACCATGTCTTAAATTGTGCACTCATGTTATAACTGCCATGTCATGCATACTAAAACTGCTAGGTTGCTAGTTGCCTTACTTTCAGTTTCCTTGCCCAAGTATTTTAGACTTGCTGACATGTGCCCCTTTACTCTTTTGGGTGACACATGTTAGATCCCGAGCCTGAGTACCTTGTTGAGGACGAGGTGTTTGCTGATGCCGAGCCCGAGCTTGTGTTTGACGGGGAGTACGTGGACACTGGGGACCAGTCCTAGTGTTTTCGTTGTGTTTTCCTTTTGTTTAGACTGCTGTTTTGTTGTCGGTGCGTGGCACTTATACTTTGTTATGTCGTTGCTTTTGTTGGCCTTGTTCTGGGCCTTTAGACTCTTTCTTTTAGCCTGGTGGCTTTTCTGGATGTTGGACTTATTTTCATGTTGGAAAATTTATGAGATATGAGATTTTATTTCAGTCTCTCCTTGTGTTATTATTTTTATTCCATTGTGGTTACATGGACCTGCTTATGTTTTATTGACGCTTATCGGGTTTGGGGCTTCACAGCTCCACTCTCGTGCGGACCTTTCCACGTCTCGCCTCCATTTCAGGGAAGCGGGGCGTGACAGGTTTTGTTGGTGGCCCATGCAGGTCCTTCTGTAACTGTGATTTTTGGAATAGCGATAATAATATTAGAATGTCCAATAAACTAAGTTCGACGTCCGAATCATAAGCTATGAGTCTAATCTGATTCGTTCTCTGTGTCACTAGATGGCAGGAAGACGATTCACCCGTGGTGGGGGTAGTGGTGTGCTCCCTCATGATGAGGAGCCTGAGCGGGAACCCACCAATGGGGAGATGATGCGGATGATGCTCCAGATGATGCAAGTGCAGCAGGGCGTGCTCCTGCAAGTCCAAAATGCTCCACTTGCTCGAGCTGCCCGGGCTCTTCTGGATGCCCCTCGCTCTGAGCCAGGAGCGAAGCAATTTCGGGAGCTGGGTCCCGCATATTTTGATGGGTCTGAGGGTCCTCTGGCTGCCGATGAGTGGATTCGGAACATCGAGGACAATCTGAAGATGGCCAAGATCACCCCGGCTGGATGGGTTGATTTGGAGAAGAGGCAACTCAAGGATAATGCTCGTAATTGGTGGGATGCGGAAGAGAAGATGCTGGTGGAGCCGATAGCTTGGGCTACCTTCAAGGTCAGATTTGAGGGTGAGTTCTTTCCGAAGGCTACGAAGAAGGAGATGCTGCAGCGCTTCATTGATCTGAAGCAAGGGAGCTTGACGGTGGATCTGTACCACCAAGAGTTCACTAGGCTGAGTCGGTTCGCACCGAAGATGGTGCAGGATACTGATGAGAGGGCTCAGAGGTTCCTGCAGGGACTTGCTTTGGAGCTCCAGAGTTTTGTGTCTTCCTCCGATCTGGACTCTTATCAGAAGGTTCTGGTCGCTGCGAGGAGGCAGGAGCTGAACCTGAGTCAGAGGAGGGGGTCTGTTGTTGGTGCTGGGAAGAGGCCTATGGAGCAGGCCAGAGCGGTGGTTAGGCCTGGTTTCAAGCCTAATCAGCCAGCTCAGTTTAAGAGGCCATGAGGGCCTATTCTGAAGACTTGCCATTTCTGCGGCAAGCCTGGCCACATCAAGGATCAGTGTCGGAAGTTTTTGGGCCAGTGTCTGGTTTGTGGTGATGCTTCCCATGTCGCGAAGGATTGTCGGCATGCGGGTCCACTGCGGAGGGCACCTGTTGCAGCTCAGCCGTTGAAGCAGCTAGCGTCTGTTCCTGCTAGTCGTGGAGCAGCTCTTGTTCCGCAGAGGCAGGCTTTTCAGCAGGCTGTTCTGCCGAGGAGGCAGGCTTTTCCGATGACCGTTGTGGAGAGCAAGGCTGTGGATGAGGTTATTGCAGGTAACCCTCAATCTAGCTGTTACTTTTCTAGCTGGTTTTGATTGTTAGATTGTGTTGTGTGCTTGAACATGGTTGTTTGCTAGACTAGGGTTTGATTGTTAATTGATTGTTAGGTGTGGTTTTGGTTTGCACATTTCCTGCACGAGTCCTCTTTGACTCTGGTGCATCGATGTGTATTATTTCTCGGAGCTTCGTGGAGAGGCATTCCTTGTCGACGACCCCTCTTCCCAAGAGTTGGAACATCGTTACAGGGAATGGCGTGGTCTCGGTGCATCGTGGTTGCAATTCTTGCTCGTTGGTGGTCTGTGGACATGAGCTTTTCGCTGATTTCCTTGTCCACGATATCATCAACTATGATGCAGTTCTTGGGATGGACTGGCTTGCGAGCTTCTATGCTACGATCGACTGTCGGAGAAAGAAGGTGGTGTTCGAGATTCCCGGACATCCAGTATTTGAGTTCAGTCGTGGTAGCAGTTCGCTTGGTCCTGTCAGATTTCAGGCATGGCCGATGGAGGTTGTGGCTATGCAGATGGAGCTGGAGTGGCCAGCTGTGGTGCATGATTTCGGCAACGTCTTCCCTGAGGAGATGTCTGGTTTGCCACCTGATCGAGCCCTAGAATTTTCTATCGATCTTGTTCCAGGTGCGCAGCCGATTTCGAAGGCACCGTATCGTATGGCACCTGCAGAATTGGAGGAGTTGCGGAAGCAGTTGGATGAGCTTTTGCAGAAGGGTTATATCAATCCCAGTGTGTCTCCGTGGGGAGCACCGGTGTTGCTGGTGAAGAAGAAGGATGGTTCGCGTCGCATGTGCGGGACTATCGGGAGTTGAATGCGGTGACCATTAGGAATAAATACCCGTTGCCTCGCATCGATGATATTTTTGATCAGCTTGGAGGTTCGAGGGTGTTTTCTAAGTTGGATTTGACGAGTGGTTACCATCAATTGAAGGTGAAGAAGGATGATGTTCCGAAGACAGCGTTCAGGACGAAGTATGGACACTATGAGTTTGTGGTTATGCCTTTCGGCGTAACTAACGCGCCCGCAGTTTTCATGAATCTGATGAACCTGATTTTCTACGACTTTTTGGATAAGTTTGTCGTTATCTTCATTGACGACATTCTGATCTATTCGAAGTCGGAGAAAGAGCATGCCTCGCACTTAAGGACGGTGTTAGAGATCTTGAGGAAGCATCGTTTGTATGCTAAGTTTTCGAAGTGCGAGTTTTGGCTGGATAGAGTTGCTTTTCTCGGGCATGTGGTGACTGTAGATGGTATTTCAGTGGATCCCGAGAAGATTAGGGCCATCAGAGAGTGGCCTGTTTCGTCGTCTGCGTCTGAGATTCGGAGTTTCCTTGGACTTGCTGGTTATTATCGGCGATTCCTTAAGGACTTTTCTCGTATTGCTGAGCCAATGACCAGGTTGACGCGGAAGGAAGTTGCTTTTGTTTGGTCGGGTGATTGCGAGAGTGCTTTTGGTGTTCTGAAGGAGAGGTTGACGACTGCCCCTATTCTGGTTGTGCCTGATCGCAGCGGTGGACTTGAGATCTTTTGCGATGCTTCTGGCAAGGGTCTCGGTTGTGTGTTGCATCAGCATGGGCATGTTGTGGCGTATGCGTCTCGTCAGCTTAAGGTTCATGAGAAGAATTACCCGACGCATGATTTGGAGTTGGCTGCCGTTGTGTTTGCTCTTAAGATTTGGAGGCACTTCCTGCTGAGTGAGAAAGTGAAGATTTTCACCGATCACAAAAGCTTGAAGTACATTTTTACTCAGAAGGAGCTCACCATGTGACAGCGTCGATGGTTGGAGCTTATGGCGGATTATGAGATTGATTTGCAGTTTCACCCTGGCAGGGTGAATGTGGTCCTTGATGCTTTGAGTAGGCTTCCAGCGGTGATGATTTTGACCTCGCAGTGGAGATTGCAGCAGGATTTTTACGAGTCTGGCGTGGAGATTGTTCTTCCTGGGGAGGCTTTGTCGTTGATGTACATGCAGGTACAGTCGACGATCGTGGATCAGATTAAGGCTGGCCAGGCTGAGGATCCGAAGCTGGTGAAGATTCGGGAGCAGGTGGAAGCCGGTCTGCGGACTGACTTTTTGATTCATGAGGATGGCTCGCTGAGGTTTGGAGCCAGGTTGTGTGTGCCGGCTGGGGATATTATGTTGAATATTGGACTCCCCGGATTTGGTTTTGATGATGAGCAAACATAAATAATCCATGAACTAACAATTTGTGAGCGCAGTATTGGAGATCGTCGCCAAATTCACGAGAACATTCAAAGCGACATCTCAACACTTCACAAAACTCGTATTCATGCCTAAAGCTTCGTTGAAGCTTTTGCGCCGTTTTGGAAGTTATGAAGAATCAATCGAAGCTCTCAAAGACCGTTTATTAAGGTTTTATTTATAGTCTTTTAGCTTCGATATATAGAATGTTAAGCCTTGAGTATATCTTACCATTGTAACTTCATAACGCTCATATCGTAGCTCTAGGATCTTAGTACAAGTTCATTCTAACTTCCTCGAAGCGTCGCGCTTCGATTCGGACTTGTTTGTGCATGTTAGTTGGTACAAGAAGAAGTACTGACCGACTAGATGGTGATCTAGTCGGTCAGCAACTCTTCTTGGACCGACTAGTTTGATTCTTTAATTTCTTGGACTTTACTGTTTACAGTTAGTCGGTCTACGTTGACTCACCGACCGACTAGTTTGTGAACTAGTCGGTCAGTGATGCTTCTTTGACCGACTAGTTGTGACTTACTGTTCATGCTAAATTTCTCCTAAGCTACTGTTTATCGTTAGTCGGTCTAAGAACGTTTGGTGACCGACTAGTTGACAATCTAGTCGGTCAACTTTTGTTCTTGGACCGACTAAGTCAACTTGTATTCAGACTATTTCATTTTGCCTCTTAGTCGGTCTACGTTCATTGACTGACCGACTAGTTGTGAAACTAGTCGGTCAGAAAGTCTTCTTGGACCGACTAGATTTCTAGGTCTGAAATTCTCTTTCTTCTCAGTTCCTCTCTTAGTCGGTCCATGCTGTTTGACTGACCGACTAGTTGATGAACTAGTCGGTCAGTGATTGTTCTTTGACCGACTAATTCTCCCAGATTTCTATCCGTTGGAGAATGACCTAAGTTGTTTTTATGGGACCCTATAAATACGAACCTAGGTCATTTCTATCTAGGTAAGAGCTTCCATTCAGAGATTCATTGAGATCAAAAGAGATAGCTATTCTCACTCAAATCAAAAGCTCTCTTCCTCACAAGAAACCCATTCTCTCTCATTTCTAGATCTAGAATCCATCTAGAGAGAAGCTTGTTCTTGGTGAGCTCTTCAAGCTATAGCTTGATCCAAGTCTCCAAATCATCCCTAGGCACCGATTGCTGGTCATTTCCTTGGTGCTAGGTCTTGGTGACTTCATCTTCCTCAAATCCTTCATTTCACCTATTGGGTAAGAAAAACTCAAGGTATAGGATTTTGTGGTAAGTTTGCTTATTTCAATATAACTCATTTATATTGCTTGTTGATTCTCTCGGTTGTGAGAGAAGGTTGTGATCCCGGGTTGTGGGATTCACTATTGCCGTTGTTGTATGATTTGATCTTGTGAAGGTTTTTCACAAGATATTCATAGTGGAAATCTTGAGTTAGGGTTTCTAACTCAAGTATCCGGAGGGGATCCGGGTGGTTGGGACGTAGGATCATCGGGAACAAGTCGGGGAGACTTGGGTGGATCCGAACCCATTAACATCATTTGTTTGCATTGTTAATTTTGTTGTTGTCATTCAATTTAAGCTTCCGCAAATTGATTTGGTAGTTGTTTGCAATTTAATTTGGAATTATACTCCTTATTATTTTAAAGTACTATTCACCCCCCTCTAGTACTTGTGCAGTAGCTTGTAGGGCATTACATTTGGTATCAGAGCCAGATACTTAGCTATGTCTGCCAACGACAACAAGACCGTGCGTCCACCTTCCAACTATGACACCTTCAGGAACCGAGAAGGAGCATCTTCGGTGATGGAAGGACATTCCTCTACGAGGCCTCCATTCTTCAACGGTACCAACTACGGGTACTGGAAATGCCGGATGGAAACCTTCCTCCGGAGTGCATCCTTATGGAGGACCACAATGAAGGAATACATTGAACCCGAAGAAGAAGACTTTGAGAAATGGACTACCGCGGAGATCGTCGCGGAGGTAAGCAATGCCAAGGCAATGAACGCCTTGCAATGCGCATTGGAGCCCGAGGATTTCAATAAGATATGCACATGTAAGAGTGCATATCAAATTTGGAACTCCCTCCTCATTCTTCATGAAGGGACGAGTAGGGTAAGAGACTCTAAACTCGTAGTCGTAAACAAAGATTACGAAATGTTTCATATGCAACAGGGCGAGAAGATGAAAGAATATTACGATCGCTTCGTTGACATAATAAACGAGTTAGAGGCCCTCGGCAAGTCCTACACTCAAAAGGAGAAGTGCTCAAAGCTTATTGAAGGACTTCCCTCTTCTTGGGAAAAACGTACCTTCGCCATCGAGGAAGGTAATGACATGAATAAGTATACCGTAGTTCAATTAATGGGTACTTTGATGTCATACGAGGTACGCAAAGATAGCAAGGTGAAGTTACAAGAAAAGATGAAGTCCTATTTGAACCAAGATGCACCTAAGAAAAAGGCGATTGCATTCAAGGCGGCTTCATCCACCTCTACCGATGATGAGGACTCGGAAGAAGAAATGGACATGGAATCCATTGCACTCATGGCAAAGAAGTTCAATCGCTTCTTTCGAAAGGGTAACTTCAAACAAAAATCTAAATTTACTTCTACTAACGCCTCTCCACCTTTGTGCTTTAAATGCAATAAGCCAGGACACATCAAAGCGGATTGTCCTCAAAACAAGCAAAAGGAGAAGTGGAAGGCGCCGAAGTTCGACAAGTCAAAGAAGTACAAAAAGGGGTACAAAAAGGGACTTGTCGGAGCAACATTCACCGACTCCGAGGATTCCTCAAGCGGAGAGTCGGACGATGAGAAAGTGGAGCAAGCGCACATGTGCTTCATGGCAAGAGAGGAGCATGATCAAGGATCTTCCTCCTCCGATGATAGCGACGACGAAGGCGATGAGGTAACTATGGATGATCTTAGGGATGCTAACTCTCATTTATGGTCTAAATACACTAAGTTAGTAAATAGATATACTAAAGTAAAAGATGACCTAGCTAGCATTCAAACCTCGCCTAAGACTATCATCACCAACAACGACACCGTTGTTGAAGAGTTAAGAAATGAGATTGTTAATCTCAAATCTAAACTTGAACATGTTAGCATTGATGATCCGGAAGAACATAGGATAGCGGATTTAACTTCTCAAAACTCGATTTGAGTATTGAGAACGAGAATCTTAAATCTCGTGTTTATGTGCTCACATCGCAAGTATCCACATTAGATACTTCTATGCGTTCTCTCAAAGAGAAATATGAGAACACATTAGGCCGAATCAATAGATTCAATAAGGGTAAGGACCATTTGGATAAAATCCTAAGTGACTTACTTCCGGCCAATCACCACATTGGTTTGGGGTATACGATGGGATGTCCATCCAAAGCGGCCACTACTTTTGTTAGGCCAACTTCCGGTGACTCTACGAGTGGTAGCAAACACTCTATTGGTAGTTTATCTACCAATGGTGCTTCCACCTCGTCCACACCCTCTTTTGGAAAGAAACCCACTTTGGGTGGACCTCCAAAGAAGGGGCATGCTTATATGTACACAAATACCATGCCACGTAGGAACACACGTCCTACTCCACCATCTCACACATATGATGATTTCTATGCTACACGTTCACGGGCACGTGCACACCATGTGAGACACCCTCACGCACGTGTTCCCACACATGCATATGTTCACCCACCTCATCATATGAATAATTCTCGTCGTGCACCATTCCATCATGTTCCGTATGCCTATCCACGACATGCATCACGTAGAAACCAACAACGCATGCATGCACCCAATAGGATGATGGCTCCCAAAATTTTCACTATTTGGAGCCCAAAGGACACAAGCATGGATGAAAAACAAGTATATATGAATGCTTATTTTTCGGATGTTGTGCATAGTAGAAATTATGTGGGGAAGTCAAAGTCCAATTGGACTTGGCTTCCAAAGGTCTAACTTTTGAGGACCCAATGACCTTGGGTACCATGATATGAAAGTTTCTATCTTTAGGTACTCAAGGAAAAGAAAAAGAAGAGGAGCAACAAATTTAAATTTAGCTCCAAAGGGAATTGGATACTCGATAGCGGGTGTTCAAAACACATGACGGGTGACGCTCAATTGCTCTCCGGAGTGGTTCCCATTGCAAATGGAAATCGCGTCGTATTTGGAGGCAACGAGAGCGGAACCATCGTCGGTGTTGGTAAAGTGGGTAACCCTTCTAAACCCTTAATTAGTGATGTTTATCTAGTTAATGGTTTAAATCATAATCTTATTTCAATAAGCCAACTTTGTGACAAAGGTTACAAAGTTAGCTTTGCGAAAGGATTGTGTCATATTTCAAATGATAATAATAAATTATTATTTTCCGGCACACGCCATAAAGATATTTATATTTTGGATCTTCCTAAGTCATATGAACAATGTCTTGTTGCCAACACAAGTGAACAACACTTATGGCATCGACGCTTTGGACATGTGAACTTTGGAACACTTTATAAGCTTTCGAAATTAAATTCCATTAAAGGGTTTCCGAAGCTCGTTTTCGAAAAGAAAAGTTTTTGTGATTCTTGTCAACGTGGCAAGCTTCCTAAATCTTCATTTAAACCTAAGAAAAGCATTTCTACGAAACGGCCACTAGAGCTATTACATCTAGATTTATTCGGTCCAACTAGAGTTGCTTCCTTAGGAAATGCAAGATATGGACTAGTCATCGTTGATGATTATTCAAGATTTACATGGGTATTTTTCTTATGTAATAAAAATGAAGCTTTTGAAAACTTCACCATATTTGTGAAGAAAGTACAAAATCTCATCGGAACCACCATTGTCACTATTCGTAGTGATCATGGGGGTGAATTTGAGAATGAGTCTTTCTCAAATTTTTGTGATGATCTTGGAATTACTCACACGTTTTCTTTCCCTCGCGCACCTCCTCAAAATGGTGTTGTTGAGAGGAAGAATAGAACGCTTGTGGAGTGTGCTCGCACTATGCTCGAAAATAGTCAACTTGGTTATCAATTTTGGGCGGAAGCGGTACACACCGCTTGTTATGTGTTTAATAGAATACTTTTGAGGCCCGGCACCAAACAA
This sequence comes from Scilla litardierei, assembly GCA_030789695.1. Classification (NCBI taxonomy): domain Eukaryota; kingdom Viridiplantae; phylum Streptophyta; class Magnoliopsida; order Asparagales; family Asparagaceae; genus Scilla; species Scilla litardierei. The sequence goes on along the minus strand of CM061133.1, from coordinate 130,018,218 downwards.
ACTTGCTATGAATTGTTGTTTGGTAGATTGCCTCAAGTTAAACATTTTCGTGTTTTCGGCGCAAAATGTTTTATTAAAAACACATATGATAATTTGGACAAGTTTGATCCGAGATCGGATGAGGGGATATTTGTTGGGTATTCCTCACGTAGCAAAGCCTACCGGATATACAACAAAAGATCCTCTACGATCGAGGAATCACTTCATGTCTCTTTTAATGAGAATTTTACTACTTCTAGAATTTCAAATGATAATGATTCTATGGATGTTTTATGTGATTCGTTTGAAAATTCTAAGTCTATTGATTCAATTGATTCTATTGATACTAACTAATGAAGTTGTTGAGAATGTGCCTAGTGATCAAGGTATTCCCAAGCGGCTTCATACCGTTCGCGACCATCCCCATGAGCAAGTCATTGGCAATATTAATGATAGTGTCAAGACGAGATCTCAAGTCCACCACTTCGCCAATTGTGCCTTTGCCTCATCGATAGAGCCAAAGAATATAGTTAAAGCTTGCGAAGATAGTGCTTGGATCCTTGCCATGGAGGAGGAACTCATTCAATTCGAGAGGAATGAGGTATGGGAGCTTGTTCCTTTGCCATCGAAGAACCACACCGTCATAGGGACAAAGTGGATCTTCCAGAACAAAACCGACGAAAATCAAGTCGTCGTCCGGAACAAAGCTCGGTTAGTTGCTCAAGGCTATCGCCAAGAGGAAGGTATCGATTTCGAAGAATCCTTCGCTCCGGTAGCTAGATTAGAATCAATTAGACTTTTATTGTCTTATGCATGCCATAAAAATTTTAAGTTATTTCAAATGGATGTTAAAAGTGCATTTTTAAACGGAGATGTTGTTGAGGAAGTTTACGTTTCTCAACCTCCGGGCTTCATAAATGAAAAATTTCCAAATCATGTTTTTAAACTAAAGAAAGCTCTTTATGGTTTGAGACAAGCTCCTCGAGCTTGGTATGATCGCCTAAAGAATTTTCTTTTGGATTTGAATTTTAAAATGGGCGAAGCCGATTCTACACTTTTTGTTAAGCATGCGAATAATGATATTTTATTAGTTCAAATTTATGTTGATGATATCATTTTCGGTGCTACTAACTTCACTCTTTGCGAAGAGTTTTCTAATGTTATGAAGGACCAATTTGAGATGAGCCACATGGGCGAACTCAAATATTTCTTAGGTCTCCAAATTCGCCAATTGAACGATGCAATCTTCATCCACCAAACGAAGTATACGGTGGAGTTGCTTAAGCGATTTGGAATGGAAAGTGCTTCCGGGAAAAAGACTCCAATGAGCACGACTACGCATCTTGACAAGGATACGGGCGGTAAGGATGTGGACATTCGTCTATATCGAGGTATGATAGGTAGTTTACTTTATCTTACCGCAAGTAGGCCCGATATTATGTTTGCCGTATGCATATGTGCTCGTTATCAGTCTCAACCTAAGGAGTCTCACTTAGTAGCGGTAAAGCGTATTTTCCGTTATCTAAGTTACACTTTAGATTTTGGATTACTTTATCCGAAATCTAGCACGTATGAGTTAGTCTCATACAGTGATGCCGATTATGCGGGATGCAAATCCGACAGGAAAAGTACTAGTGGCACTTGCCATTTTCTAGGAAATTCTCTTGTCTCTTGGTTTTCTAAGAAGCAAAATTCCGTATCACTTTCAACCACCGAGGCGGAATATATTGCCGCCGGTGCCGCTTGTGCCCAGGTTCTTTGGATGAGACACACTTTGAAGGATTTTGGTATTCACTGTGATACTAGCCCTATCATGGTGGATAACCAAAGTGCTATTTGTCTTTCGAAGAATCCGGTGCACCATTCCCGATCAAAACACATAGATGTCCGACACCACTTTTTAGATGATCATGTTGCTAAAAAGGACATCATTTTAGTGTACGTTGAAACCCAAAAGCAAATCGCCGATATTTTCACGAAACCCCTAAAGGAGGACTCCTTTGTGCGGTTGCGTCGAGAATTGGGGATTATGGGTGAATCCGAGATATAGGATTCATATTTCATTCAATTATCTTGCATGCTATTATATTTTGCGATATTTCATTCATGCTAGATTTATTGAATTTTTGGGAATTTTATGTGATATGTTTGAATTTATGATCGAATTCGTATTTCAATGTCGTATTTAAGATTTCGACGTTTTATGGGGTAATTTAGATGACTAATGAGAGTGTTAAGATGTTTCATCCAAGTGGTTTATGAAGAGAAATCAATTATCAATTTTTGGAGTCTTCTAGTCGGTTTCAGTTCATTTGTCAACCGACTAGATGCTCATCTAGTCGGTCAGTAAGTGAACTCAGACCGACTAGATCAAGCTTTTATCTTACTCTTATCATTTTCTTTCTTTAGTCGGTCTCAGTACACTTACCGACCGACTAGATTGAAAACTAGTCGGTCAGTGTGTATACTGCGACCGACTAATTCTAGCCCTAAAAATCCCTGTTTGCCTCTGTTTCGACTTAGTCGGTTCAAGCTCATTGACCGACCGACTAGATCGTAATCTAGTCGGTCAGTGCTTGAACTGTGACCGACTAAGTGGGTTACGGCAAATGCGTCTTTTCGATTTCCAGACCGACTTAAACTCATTTCGTCCGACTAAAAATCATTTTAGTCGGTATTCCCTTCAGCTCCAGCCCGAAAAATCCCAAACCCCTCTCGAGACTCTTCCTATTCCCGTCGACTCCGGCCAGATCTCCGGCCATCCCCGCCGTCTGCCGCCGTCGCCCCCTCCTGCTAGGTATATCTTCCCCTCCTAGGTGTAGATTTCCTTCCCTAGGGTTCGATTTCATCATCTAGGGTTCTAGGTTGTTGTAGTTCTTGTGTTAGGGCTTGTGCTTCTAGGGTTTGTGTTTTCCGATTTCTTTTGATCTCTAGGGTTTGTGTAGCTAGTAGTTTCAGTTGCTTGTACTCGTCGTGCCACGACCATGGCAAATACGAGGATTCCTATCGCCTCTTCTGGGGCTTCTCCCATGACTGTAGGGCCTTCCGACCCTAGGAATCCGCCTAAGCCCAAGCGTCGTTCTAAATCTACCCAAGCTTCTCCGTCTTCGCCTCCTCTGAAGAAGCAGAGGACGGCGACCGTCAAACCCCGTAAATCTAAGACTAAAAAGGCCATACTCCACTCACCCTCTACTCCTCCCGATTCCGACACTGAGTTTGTGCCTGAGGATGAGCCTAGCCATAGGGAACCCACTCCTCCACTTCGTCCTAGGACTCGCCAGCCAAAGGGAAAGGGCCCAATGCCAGCGGGTGGTGTTGACATATCGTTGTGTCGCGACGACCCTATGTGTCTCGCGGCCTACAACCGTATTGAACACTGCCCGATGCTATTGGAGCACTATGTTCAGTTTTCAGATTTCCTTGGCTTAGCTGATCTCCTCTCCTATAGTGGTCTCCTTGATTATCTCCGATATGATCTTAAGGCCAACCCTAAACCATATCCTCGCCTTGTGAAATTGTTCTATGCCAATCGTGTTCGAGGCCAGTACGATGCTAGTCACTCCATCGAGACTACTATCTTGGGAACTCCTATAGTTCTCACGGTAGAAATCTTGGGGGAGATTCTTGGCTGCTCGTCGTCTGGTCTCCTGCCTTCAGACATTTCCGTCGATGATATATCTTCCTTGGATCAGTCCGTTCTTTCTGACATCTTCCATGTGATCCCTCCTGCCTTTATTGGAGTTCCTTCGAAGTCGTTCAAGCCAAATGCCTGGGTTTTGAATCTTATTCTGAAGTCGTGCTTGCTTCCCAAGTACGGCTCATCTTCACTTCCCTCCCAGCCATTTTTGAAGCTTATCTACGCTCTTTTCTTGGGTTGCGAGATTAATTGGGCTCGCGTTATACTCGATAAGATGGACTCTTTCGAGTGTATACGCAAGACCAATAAATCTGCGCATATTCCATATCCGTGTCTGCTGACCCTTGTCTTTCGTCATTTCCGAGTCCCTCTCCCTCCTGACGATGAGCGTCCCTTGGGTACTCCTCTAAATGCGACGGCCGTTAAGAAATCTCTAGCGGCGCTTCGTCACGTGCAGAGGTCTACCGCATCTGCTTCCCAGTCTACTCCCTCAGCTGCTGCAGCCCCCGCTCCTCCTGCCACATTAGACGATGTCGTACGCCTTCTTCGTCAGCACGACTCACGTTTGGCTCGTACTGAGGAGGTCGTCTGTCGTATGGCTCGTATGATGGGGATTGATCTTCCTCCTTCAGTTTCTGAGGCCGAGGAGATGGACGATGAGGAGCTTGACGAGCTTGTCACTTCCTTAGCCCGTGGCGATGAGGCCACTGCTGCTGCTGCTGCTGCTACCACTTCAGCTCCTGGAGTTGGCACCACTTCCGGTGCTCCAGAGACTTCTGCTTCAGCACTTCAGACTTCTGAGCCTGCTACTGACCCTGCTGTCGAGCCTGCACATCTATCACCTGCTGCTGTTGAGCCAGTCGTTTCCACTCCTACCCTGACGATCCCGTTTGTTGAGACGCCTCTTCTCCCTGCAGAGCCTGAGTCCACTCCGTCGACTGGACCCACCGACACTGCAGATCCAGCCACTTCCTCGTGATCGTTTGTTCCGAGGACTCTCCACTACTCTTTGGATGACATATTTTTTTGAGAGTATTTTGGGTTAGGATGGAGATTGATGGTTGATTTGATGTATTTTTGCGTTATCTGGATTTCGGTGTTGGATATTTTGATGTGTTGTATTTTTTGTTGTTGGACGTTGATGATGTTGATGATGATGTTCTCATGATGATGTTGTATCAATGTTATATGATGTATTTTTTTTGATGGGTATGTTGCATTTGTTGTATCGATCTCTTTTTGGGATGTACTCTTGATGTTTCTATCTATATATACATCGTTGTTCATGTTGTGATAATTACTTCCTCGTGCACATTAATTCTCATTCAATGTCCATGCTATGTAAAATCGTCGCTCGACGATTGAAAAACATGGTTAAATAGATTTTATTTCTATATTTGAATAGAATTGTTTTCCATGCACAAATTTAACCAAGAATATTGAATATTGGAGAGTATGTTTCATTATTCAATAAATGAAAAATTACCAAATATTTTTGATGATTTTGATTATCGTTTTTTTTGATAATGGACAATTTGGCACACCTTGATTTGATTTCATCATTTTTCCCTTGGTGTCAATTAGTTCCATCGTCATTGTCTACGACTCCCGATGTTGGATTTTCCATTTCCTAGTTGTTGTCGTTGTATGCCCCCCATTTTTGGGATAATGCCAAAGGGGGAGAGATAATGATAATAAATAGCGCAAATGAAAATTTAACTCAATTTCCAAGAATCTAGTTTGATATGTTAGATTCAGGGGGAGTTAAGATATATATAAGGATTTTCAAAATCCGATATTTCGAAAATCGATTCTCTTTATTTACCTTACTCATCTGATTGATGCAATTCATATATATTCATTTTGGAATTAACGTGTCATCAATGCAGGGGGAGTAAGTATTTTGCATTTGAATCATTATTTTTGATTATTATTTATGTTGGTTTGTCACCACCAAAAGGGGGAGAATGTTGAATATTGGACTCCCCGGATTTGGTTTTGATGATGAGCAAACATAAATAATCCATGAACTAACAATTTGTGAGCGCAGTATTGGAGATCGTCGCCAAATTCACGAGAACATTCAAAGCGACATCTCAACACTTCACAAAACTCGTATTCATGCCTAAAGCTTCGTTGAAGCTTTTGCGCCGTTTTGGAAGTTATGAAGAATCAATCGAAGCTCTCGAAGACCGTTTATTAAGGTTTTATTTATAGTCTTTTAGCTTCGATATATAGAATGTTAAGCCTTGAGTATATATTACCATTGTAACTTCATAACGCTCATATCGTAGCTCTAGGATCTTAGTACAAGTTCATTCTAACTTCCTCGAAGCGTCGCGCTTCGATTCAGACTTGTTTGTGCATGTTAGTTGGTACAAGAAGAAGTACTGACCGACTAGATGGTGATCTAGTCGGTCAGCAACTCTTCTTGGACCGACTAGTTTGATTCCTTAATTTCTTGGACTTTACTGTTTACAGTTAGTCGGTCTACGTTGACTCACCGACCGACTAGTTTGTGAACTAGTCGGTCAGTGATGCTTCTTTGACCGACTAGTTGTGACTTACTGTTCATGCTAAATTTCTCCTAAGCTACTGTTTATCGTTAGTCGGTCTAAGAACGTTTGGTGACCGACTAGTTGACAATCTAGTCGGTCAACTTTTGTTCTTGGACCGACTAAGTCAACTTGTATTCAGACTATTTCATTTTGCCTCTTAGTCGGTCTACGTTCATTGACTGACCGACTAGTTGTGAAACTAGTCGGTCAGAAAGTCTTCTTGGACCGACTAGATTTCTAGGTCTGAAATTCTCTTTCTTCTCAGTTCCTCTCTTAGTCGGTCCATGCTGTTTGACTGACCGACTAGTTGATGAACTAGTCGGTCAGTGATTGTTCTTTGACCGACTAATTCTCCCAGATTTCTGTCCGTTGGAGAATGACCTAAGTTGTTTTTATGGGACCCTATAAATACGAACCTAGGTCATTTCTTTCTAGGTAAGAGCTTCCATTCAGAGATTCATTGAGATCAAAAGAGATAGCTATTCTCACTCAAATCAAAAGCTCTCTTCCTCACAAGAAACCCATTCTCTCTCATTTCTAGATCTAGAATCCATCTAGAGAGAAGCTTGTTCTTGGTGAGCTCTTCAAGCTATAGCTTGATCCAAGTCTCCAAATCATCCCTAGGCACCGATTGCTGGTCATTTCCTTGGTGCTAGGTCTTGGTGACTTCATCTTCCTCAAATCCTTCATTTCACCTATTGGGTAAGAAAAACTCAAGGTATAGGATTTTGTGGTAAGTTTGCTTATTTCAATATAACTCATTTATATTGCTTATTGATTCTCTCGGTTGTGAGAGAAGGTTGTGATCCCGGGTTGTGGGATTCACTATTGCCGTTGTGGTATGATTTGATCTTGTGAAGGTTTTTCACAAGATATTCATAGTGGAAATCTTGAGTTAGGGTTTCTAACTCAAGTATCCGGAGGGGATCCGGGTGGTTGGGATGTAGGATCACCGGGAACAAGTCGGGGAGACTTGGGTGGATCCGAACCCATTAACATCATTTGTTTGCATTGTTAATTTTGTTGTTGTCATTCAATTTAAGCTTCCGCAAATTGATTTGGTAGTTGTTTGCAATTTAATTTGGAATTATACTCCTTATTATTTTAAAGTACTATTCACCCCACTCTAGTACTTGTGCAGTAGCTTGTAGGGCATTACATATTAGAGAGGAGTTGATGGTGGAGGCACACAGTTCGCCGTATTCTGTGCATCCTGGTGGCACCAAGATGTACCAGGATCTTCGTCTGAATTATTGGTGGCATGGTATGAAGAGGAGTGTGGCTCGGAGTGTAGCCAAGTTCTTGGTTTGCCAGCAAGTGAAGGCGGAGCATTAGCGTACGGCCGGGTTGCTTCAACCGCTTCCGATTCCGGAGTGGAAATGGCAACACATCACTATGGATTTCGTGACTGGACTACCTCGGAGTCCGAAGCATAATGACGCGATTTGGGTGATCGTAGATCGATTGACCAAATCCGCGCACTTTATTCCGTTCCGAGTGGGACAGTCCACTGAGGCGCTAGCGAGGAGATATATGGAGGTAAAATTCTTTTACTCTCCGTTTTATTTCCTTTTTCTAGTTTGGATAGTGATGTAACGTGAATCGTGCAGGAGGTTGTGCGCCTTCATGGAGTCCCCGTGAGTATCATGTCAGACAGAGACACGAGGTTCACATCTCAGTTCTGGCAGAGTTTACAGAAGAGTTTGGGTACGCGTCTGAGTTTCAGCACGGCGTACCATCCGCAGACGGATGGCCAGTCCGAGAGGACGATTCAGATTTTGGAAGACATGCTGAGGGCGTGCATGTTGGATTTCAAGGGTTCGTGGGAGGACCATCTACATCTGGTAGAGTTCTCTTACAACAACAGCTTCCAGGCGAGTATTGGCATGGCGCCTTTCGCCGCTCTTTATGGGAGGAAATGTCGATCGCCATTGAGTTGGGATGACGTTGGTGATCGGGAGTTGTTGGGACCTGAGATGATTGTGGAGGCCGTGGAGGTCGTCAGGAATATTCGGGAGAGGTTGAGAATTGCTCAGGACCGTTTTAAGCATTGGGCGGATGCTAAACGCCGTCCTTTGGAGTTTCAGCTGGGCGACCATGTGTTCTTGAAGATTTCCCCGAATCGTGGTGTGATTCGTTTTGGGAAGCGAGGGAAGTTGAGCCCGCGATACATTGGACCGTTTGACATTTTGGAGAGGGTTGGCGAGGTAGCTTATCGCTTAGCCTTGCCGCCATCTTTGGAAGGAGTTCACAATGTTTTCCATGTGTCGCAACTTCGTCGATACATTAGCGACCCATCTCATGCGGTGGATTTTTCGGAGATTATTGTTCGCCCCGATATGACGTATGACCAGCATCCAGTGCAGATTCTGGACAGGCATCAGAAATCGCTTCGGAACAAGATTGTCAATCTTGTGAGGGTGATGTGGCGACACGGCTCACCTGGAGAGTCTACTTGGGAGAATGAGGATGAGATGCGAGAGCGTTTCCCACTTTTGTTTCCGGACACGTGAGTGTTTGGAAATTCCGAGGACGGAATTTTTCTTAGGTTGGGGAGGATGTAACGACTGGTTTTCATGTATCTGGATTTATTATAATATAATATATGTTTTGGTGGATTTTCTCCTCATGTGTGGTTTTCGTCTCCGTAGCTTTCATTTTCGATCGATTCGTCGTATTTTCTCGTTTCTTCCTTAGGATTGTCGATTTCGAAGTATGTCATTCGTGACGGACTTCATAACGGTCGTATCTTACTGTTAGATCAAGCCTAGGAGTCTTAGGAATCGATCCTGGAGCTCCGCGCTCCGTATCGGAACTTTTGGTGCACGTTAGCCGGTATAAGAAGGGGCACCGACCGACTAGATGACGATCCATTCGGTCGGCAATCCTTCTTGGACCGACTAGTTGGCTTTCTAAATTATTCAGGAGTTACTGTTTATCGTTAGTCGGTCTAAGAACGTTGGTTGACCGACTAGGTTGCAAACTAGTCGGTCAGCAATGCTTCTTTAACCGACTAACACATCATCTAAATTTTAGTATCAATACTGTTCACTCTTAGTCGGTCTAAGTTCATCTCTCGACCGACTAGATGTAATACTAGTCGGTCAGTAGTTGTTCATTGACCGACTAAATCTAAAACCTATTTTCGTTCAGAAGTTACTGTTTACACTTAGTCGGTCTGCGTTGGTCGACCGACCGACTAGTTGCCAAACTAGTCAGTCAGTGGTTGCTCTTTGACCGACTAATCTGTGTTAAAACCCTAATTTCTGGGCAGCCGCCAGCCCAACCTATTTATACCCCTCTCAAACTGTCATGACCCGCTTCCCTAAAATGGAGGCGAGACGTGAAAAGGTCCGCACGAGAGTGGAGCTGTGAAGCCCCAAACCCGATAAGCGTCAATAAAATACATAAGCAGGTCCCTGTAACCACAACGGAACAACAATAATAACACAAGGAGAGACTGAAATAAAATATCACATCTCATAATTGTCCAACAAGAAATAAGTCCAACATCCAGAAAAGCCACCAGGCTAAAAGAAAAGAGTCTAAGGCCCAGAACAAGGCCAACAAAAGAAACGACATAACAAAGTATGGGTGCTACGCACCGATAACAAAACAACTGTCTAATAAAAGTAAAACACGACGAAGACACTAGGACTGGTCCCCAGTATCCATGTACTCCCCGTCAAACACAAGCTCGGGCTCGGCGTCAGCAAACACCTCGTCCTCAACGAGGTACTCAGGCTCAGGATCTAACATGTGTCACCCAAAAGAGTAAAGGGGCACATGTCAGCAAGTCTAAAAGACTTGAGCAAGGAAACTGAAAGTAAGGCAACTAGCAACCTAGCAGTTTAGTATGAATGACATGGCAGTTATAACATGAGTGCACAATTAAAACATGGCAAGACAATTTTGTACAAGGGAACAATTATCGGGACAAGACAAGAGTAGCCAAGCTACTATCAATTCAATCAATTCACATTTTGTAGGTGTTTAAGCCCTTCGCTGAATGGCATAGCATTTCAGACCAATCGGCACTAAACACTACCCAATACCCACACGATATGGAGCCTGGGGTCCCCGCACATGGAACTCAGCAAGTGAGCCTGGGGTTGCCCCGCACATTGAGCTCGCATTCTTAGTTCACAATTCAATACATTTCGAGCGTTGGGGTTAGCAACTCATTATGCTCGCTTCTGGTCACGAGCCAGGAACACAAGTGTCGTAGCAAAGCTACGCAATCACAGCAACACCTAAGAATGCGAGGTCATGACAATTTATTTGCGTACCGTTAATTAAATTAAACGTGACAGGCGAAATGCAATGACATGAACATATTCGCGTACCGTTAATTGAAAGTAAACATGACATGGAAATTGTGCAACATGCTAAATGTCGGAACTAGCTTCGTTGTCAAGCTAGTTCCCCAATTTGCGCCTAGGCGAGTATCATTTCGTCGCCGAGCCTCTTTTACGCCTACAACAAGCAAATGGCCTAAAACATGGCCTAAACCCTAAGTGGCAAGTTTCACTTGCCTAGCACCGGGGATTGACGATCACTTCGTCACACGGATGCTATCTACGGGGGAAATCGCTGTTATGGGGGAAACAAGCACCAAACACTTGAAATTAATTAGGGTTTTCATAAAATATAAATAGGCTATGAAAACAACGGTAGATAGATTTCTTACCGAGAGGAGACGGAAGGAACACTCCGGGGAACCCTAGGATCAGATCTGGAAAAGATTGGAGATGTTTGGGGAAACTAGGGTTTTGGGGGATTTGGGGATTTTGATGGGTTTTGGTGAGATTTTGGGGAAGATGAGAGGTGGATGGAGTGAATGGTTGGGTTGGATGATGATTTTAGGGCATGGAATGAAGAAATGGAGCTTGGAGGAAGATGGGGGCTGAAGGGGGAAGATTTTAGGGTTTTGGGTCGTGTTGGAGAAGAAGAAGTCGTTTGGGTTGGGTATAAATAGGTTGAGCTGGCGGCTGCCCAGAAATTAGGGTTTTAACACTGGTTAGTCGGTCAAAGAGCAACCACTGACCGACTAGTTTGGCAACTAGTCGGTCGGTCGACCAACGCAGACCGACTAAGTGCAAACAGTAACTCCTGAACGAAAATAGGATTCTAGAGTTAGTCGGTCCATGAACAAATACTGACCGACTATTTTTACATCTAGTCGGTCGATGAACGTTCTTAGACCGACTAAGAGTAAACAGTAACTGATACAAAAATAATACGATGAGTTAGTCGGTTCAAGAAGCATTGCTGACCGACTAGTTTGCAACCTAGTCGGTCAACCAACGTTCTTAGACCGACTAACGATAAACAGTAACTCCTGAGAAATTTAGAAAGCAAACTAGTCGGTCCAAGAAGGATTGCCGACCGACTGGATCGTCATCTAGTCGGTCGGTGGCCCTTCTTACACCGGCTAATGAGCACAAAAAGTACCGATACGGAGCGCGGGGCCCCGTGATCGATTCCTAAGACTCCTAGGCTTGATCTAATAGTTAGATACGACCGTTATGAAGTCCGTCACGAGTGACATACTTCGAAATCGACAATCCTAAGGAAGAAGCGAGAAAAATACGACGAATCGATCGAAAATGAAACTACGGAGACGAAAACCACACAAGAGGAGAAAATCCACCAAAACATATATTATATTATATTAAATCCAGATTCATGAAAAGCAGTCGTTACACAAACGTTTCTTCTTCCTCCACTCGACCCAAAACCCTAGTTTCTCCCCCATTGAGCCCCCATCTTCCTCCAAGCCTTATTCCTTCATTCCAAGCCCTAGATCCATCATCTAAACCCTCCATCAACTCTTTCTACCTCTCATTTTCCCCAAATCTCCATCAAATCCCCAAATCCCCCAAAAAACCCTAATTCTCCAAAATTCTACATTGGTTTCCAGATCTGGTCCTAGGGTTCTCCGGAGTGTTTCTTCCGCCTCCTCTCGGTAAGAAATCGACCTCTTGATGTTTTCATAACCTATTTGTATTTTTATGAAACCTTAATGAATGAATGTTGTTTTGATGATTGTTTCCCCAAAACAGCGATTTCCCCCGTAGATTAGCATCCGCGAGACGAACCTTCGTGATCGTCATCCCCGGTGCTAGGCAAGTGAAACTTGCCACTTAGGGTTTAGGCCATGTTTTAGGCCATTTTGCTCGTTGTAGGCGTAAAAGAGGCTAGGCGACGAAATGATACTCGCCTAGGCGCAAATTTGGGGAACTAGCTTGACAACGAAGCTAGTTCCGACATTTAGCATGTTGCACAATTACCATGTCATGTTTACCTTCCATTAACGGTACGCAAATAAATTGTCATGTCATTGCATCCTTTAAGTGTTTCCGTGAATGCGTAGCTTCGCTACAATGCTTGTGTTTCCTGGCTCGTGACCAGAAGCGAGCATAATGAGTTGCTAACCCCAACGCTCGATATTGAATTGTGAACTAAGAAACAAGCTCCCGTGCGGGGCAACCCTGGCTCACTTGCTGGGCTCATGTATAGGGACCCTGGCTTGTTTACGTGTGGGATGGGGTAAGAGTTAAGCGGCCATTCAACTGGGAGTCTGCCCGATCAGCAACTGCAGTTGTAAGGCGTAAACTCTGGGGTGGGGTAGTGTTTAGTGCCGATCGGTGTGAATGTTGTACCATTCAGCTGAAGGGCGTAAACATCTACAAAACAACGTGAAATGTGAATAGTGAATTGATTGAGATTGTTAGTAGCTTGGCTACTCTTGCCTTGTCCCGATACTTGTTCTCTTGTACTTACTGTTCACCATGTCTTAAATTGTGCACTCATGTTATAACTGCCATATCATGCATACTAAAACTGCTAGGTTGCTAGTTGCCTTACTTTCAGTTTCCTTGCCCAAGTCTTTTAGACTTGCTGACATGTGCCCCTTTACTCTTTTGGGTGACACATGTTAGATCCCGAGTCTGAGTACCTTGTTGAGGACGAGGTGTTTGCTGATGCCGAGCCCGAGCTTGTGTTTGACGGGGAGTACGTGGACACTGGGGACCAGTCCTAGTGTTTTCGTTGTGTTTTCCTTTTGTTTAGACTGCTGTTTTGTTGTCGGTGCGTGGCACCTATACTTTGTTATGTCGTTGCTTTTGTTGGCCTTGTTCTGGGCCTTTAGACTCTTTCTTTTAGCCTGGTGGCTTTTCTGGATGTTGGACTTATTTTCATGTTGGACAATTTATGAGATATGAGATTTTATTTCAGTCTCTCCTTGTGTTATTATTGTTATTCCGTTGTGGTTACAAGGACCTGCTTATGTTTTATTGACGCTTATCGGGTTTGGGGCTTCACAGCTCCACTCTCGTGCGGACCTTTCCACGTCTCGCCTCCATTTCAGGGAAGCGGGGCGTGACAGTCAAGAAGGCCACTTGGATTTGGTTGTTGATGTTCATAGGCGTTCCTCGGCTCCCCTTCATTATGGGTGGTAATGGGGAATGAGTCCCCCAAGCTTGAGCTTTTACCGTCCTTTTTCTTTGCCGGCGGCGATAATTTCTTGTCCGGTGGGGATTTCTTCATATTCTTTGCCGTAGAGAGCTTACATAGCTCTCTAATCTGTACGACATCAGTGTTGTCTTTGTCATCGTCCATAGAAGGATCCGATGGGTCTCCCATCATCTCTCCATCTTTAGAAGATTGGCCTTCTTCAAGGCTGTCATCGTGCTTAGTTCCAATGACGAATGGCATGGCGTCATCAATCACTTCGTCGAGGAGGTCCACGTAATCCACGTCCTCTTGCCAAGGCATATGCTTCATCGCCTTAGGAATGTGGAGCTCAACTTCAATGTTTCCGATGTTCAAGGACAAGGTTCCTTCCCTCACGTCAACTATCACACCGGCGATGGCCAAGAAGGGGCATCCAAGAATCAGCGACGTATCGCCCTCCTCTTTAATATCCATTACCACGAAGTCACACGACAAGCAAATTCCTCCCGGTACTTGTAGCGGTATGTTCTCCGCAATTCCAACCGGTCTAGTGATCTGACCGTCCGCTAGTTGTATCCTCACATCCGTCGCCTTTAGGTCGGTCCCCGTGTTTAATTTATTAAACATTGTGAGGGGCATTAGGCTCACGCTTGCTCCCAAATCTACCAAAGCTTTTTGTAGCGTGACTTCTCCAAGCATGCAAGGAATTCGGAAACTTCCGGGATCTTTAAACTTTGTAGGCGCTTTCTCCTTCCGGGTAAACCATGTACCTTGCTCGGCGAGCATGATCTTTTCCTTCCGCTTCTTTCCCGCAATCAAGTTTTTTAGGAACTTAACATAAGACGGGATTTCTACAATGCCCGTGTCCACTCCGTCGTGTGCATTTTCACCCCAACTCTTGGGGTGAAGTCCAGATCCTTATATTCATAGTTTACCCAGGTTTTCCAATAACAAAGTGGATAAATGAGCTTCCTAACTTATTGAATAAGCTTACCAATAAGCTTGTGGCACTAGCCTGGCTTGAGACTCTCGTAGTCCCTTGACAGTTACAGTTGTTGTGATACATGTGACTTGACTCTTGGTACCTTGAGTAGTTCCTTCTTGACCTATGCCTTGTCATTAGTCACTTTTGATTCCTTTACTTTCTATATGATTCGTAGTACTAACTCTCTTTTGCAGCAATACACCAGTTCGGCAGGTACGTTTTCCTACTTTTACCTTAACATTATATACCTATGTCTTTCCTCACATGCTATGGTTTTGCACTTCATTTTCCATGCATATTAGCTCATGCCTGTAGATGGTATACTACATGGAGTTGGGATATCCTACTGGGACACGCGTTGACGTGCCTCGTTAACTTTCAAGTGTTGGCTCTTGGAGTTAGTAGCAGGTGGAGCAGGGGAGTCTAGTGGCGGAGTTGAGAGCATGGGGTGGGGCGGGGTGATGAGATAGAGGGTTGTTGTACTTGGGGTTTACTTGTGGGGTAGAACTGGGTTGGTGTATCAGTTATTGTTGTATGTACATGTGGATAATGTACTTTTAGTGTTGTGCTTTGGTTGGTGTTGTTGTTATTCTGTGTTGCTCTTTGGTTATTTGTTGTTTGTGGTTGGAAACTTCACATGTGCTACCCCAGCAGTGCGCAGTGGGCCTGCTAGCATTTGATTTTCTTTTCTTTTCTATCTTCGTAACACTCGCTCCTACTGGGATTACCTGGGATGGATTCATACTTCCCAGGTATCCTGGGGAGCCGAGCATTACAACCGCCACATGGACAAAACTCTGAAATCAGATTACCTCACTGTTAAGGACCCATACAATGTTATGGGCGGCCTTGGATGATAGGTATAACATTAGAAAGATGTTATACTTCCAAGAGCTCGGTATGAGTAAGAGAATTTATGAGACTCCAAGACTTTAATTCCATTACTGAATACATCAGCTCTATTTAACATCACCCCACGACTATAGCGTCATGAGAAGTCTCCTAGACGTGTATGTTAGAAATAACATTCACTTCTTTCCATGAGAAAGACGCGATTCTGATGAAGCAAACGGTGAAGGAAACTTCACAAAGTACTTTGAGATGCTTTCCTGCATACTAATGTAAGATCAAATACAAATAACTTCTCCTAGCAACTCATAACATACGTCCAACTGGAAAAGCTAGTCCAATATAAAATATTGGTACAAACCTAAAATGTGTCTACTAAGATATTCCTCGAGCACACATCAAACTATAAAACTTGTTGCCATAACATAATTAGCAAGAGTATTTTCTTGCAGTATTTATATGTTTAAATGCATTATCACAATATTTCTTATTGATGAATATCATGCTTTTTATGCATTTTATTTTACTGTGAATGGTTTGCTATAAATTTTTGCCAAACGATTGTGGGTATTTTTTATCCAAATTATATGTCATGACTTATGCTATAGAAAGCATTTTTACCATTATGATAGTCAAAAAGATCTATTTAGGACGTCTGGAATTGAGGATCATGAATAGCAAACATAAATACTCTTAAAAATAAAATGAGGATGCCATGTACTCTCTGAAACTTATAAGGTTTCAAATGATAATCGTCAAAACGAAATCCTTAATAGCATAACTCAAGAAAAATGGCATGAAGACCATACTTGAGACTTCAATAGACATTCAAAATCATATGCTATACAAAGAAAAATAAAAAGAGGAAGCATATATACTTGAGCACCTAAAGTGCCCAGAAACGACCAAGTTTTTAAATTTTGGTATGTTATATTTGATCACCCCTGGATTAATGATGCAAGACATCATTAACCAATCCTATAAAACTGAAGAACCCGAAGATTCTTTAAAAGGGTGAAGCTTTCATTGTCCCATTCAAAAGAATTTAAGATGATATATTTACTATCATCATTAAAATAATAAGACCTCTGGGTCTCTTGAGAGTATTTTGAGGGATAAAAGTGGACTTATCCACTCCCTACATAGGGTTGATGATGTAACTTAGTGTACTCATCCATATATCCTCTAAAAATGGTCATTATCAAACATATTATCCAACTGCAGTCCAGCTTTTTCACAGTATATATGACACATTACTAAATGACGGGAACATTGGATAACACTGGGAAGTCTAACAGTTTTTGCAACTTAAATAATGTCGAACACCCTGAAGTGTGTCTCCACACCCAAAAATGGGTTATATGTATAAATCATTAAAATGATTTAAATGGATTAATCATCTGTTAAAAATCCAGTTGCTTGGTGACTACATGGGGAGATGCAATTATACTGCATGCCATCAAAATGCCCCATTAGAACCTATTTATATGAGCCTGATCACCTTATATAAATAGTTTCTGAGAACCCCTAACGGGGGAAGCGTTTAAATCACATCTTATAGATTGTGCCATGATGTGTACACATCCCCATAACACCACTATAAACCATCACAATTCCATCTTAGAACAATTTATCGGAAGTAATTACTCCAGATAAATAGATTCCAAGCACTCTGAATAGGGGAAGCATTTAGAGCACATCTTATAGATTGTGCCTTGATAGCTAATCATATAAAGAACCGATAATGAAGATTTGATCCAGAAGATCATTCACATTCACATCTCTTTAAATTCACAGTATTAGGTCCAACATGGTTATTTCCATCATCCCTGAGCCTTAAGCTCAGTTGACCATTTCAAATATCATGGTTCGTGATGAGATACCGAAGATCCACACTAATGAAACTGTTAAACAGTTCTCATTAATATTTTTGACAAACCGAATATTGTCAAAATCACACATCTCTGCTACTAAAAATCCAGTTAGGATTGACATACCAAAAATAATGGATGCAATCCACCAGCAGCAGAAGTGGATGTTCCTAAATTAAAATGAAAGGACATACCACAAGGCTTCAAAGAGAGAAATAACTCCTGGTGACCCTAAAACAATACCACCACATGAAAATGAGCTCATCTCCATACCCTCTCTCTTTTGCGGATCCTTTACAACAAGTGTTGGAAGGGGTAAATCTGGAAGAAGTTAAAATATTAATGTACGTACAGGCGAAGGTATTTGGATAAAAAACACATTTTTTGACAATTACTTCAATTTTCCATTTAAATGATAATTATAAATATCGTTCCATACTCCGTTTCCTGAAGCAAACGTAGAACGAGGCAAAAATAAGTTGAGCTGGACTCACTTATGAAATGTGAAGTGTTTGGACCAGAAGTCCTGATATCAAAAGATATTAAACATGTGGGCTAAATGAGTATTGCATAAACGCAAATAAAATTAAATAAAATCATATTATATAAGCAACACGCTATAGCTTAGAGGTTTATTTCGTTGAAACCAGGAAGTAATCAAGTAAGATGAGCTTGACTCACTTACAAAATTATATAAACTGATGCATCAGGCTCCCTGGTCATAGTTGCAAAAACCATACGATTGGCAAAGGAAATTTTGGGCTATGTTGCTAAGGATTGTGTGACAACATAGCCTTACGGATTTCCTCCTTATTTCCTTTATTGTCTGGATAGATTTTTGGGACATTTATCCTATAAAAGATATAATAAAATAAAAACAAAGATAGTTCCTTAAATTAAACAAGGACTCCTACTAAAGGTTG
The DNA here is from genome assembly GCA_030789695.1 of Scilla litardierei. Taxonomy (NCBI): domain Eukaryota; kingdom Viridiplantae; phylum Streptophyta; class Magnoliopsida; order Asparagales; family Asparagaceae; genus Scilla; species Scilla litardierei. The sequence goes on along the minus strand of CM061133.1, from coordinate 129,999,958 downwards.
CTTTTGCGTCTTTAAAAAGAGCGAAGAAAATGATTTGAGATTATATTCGCAAATGACTCAAATCTCATCGGATCTCCTGAAGAGAAAACCAAAATATTTGTTTAAGCCTGACTATCAAATATGATATGTAAGACCTAGGCAAAAATCTTGGTTTACAGAATTCTCATCTAGAAGATGAAACCATTATCCAGAACATGAATTATCATCCAGAAGATGAAACCATCATCAAGAAGATGAAATTATCATCCTGAAGATGAAACCATCATCCAGAACATGAATTATCATCCAGAAGATGAAAGCACCATCTTGAAGATGAATGGTCACCCAGAAGATGAATTATCATTCAGAAGATGAAAACATCTTTCAGAAGATGAACTTATCATCCTGAAGATGAATTATCATCCAGAAGATGAAATTATCATCCTGAAGATGAAACCATCATCTAAAAGATGAATGGTCACCCAGAAGATGAAACCATCATCCAGAAGATGAATTATCATCTAGAAGATGAAAACATCATTTAGACGATGAAATTATCATCTTGAAGATGAAACCATTATCCAGAAGATGAATGGTTATCCAGAAGATGAAACCATCATCCAGAAGATGAATTATCATCTAGAAGGTGAAAACATCATTCAGAAGATGAAACCATCATCCAGAAGATGAAACCATCATCCAGAAGATGAATTATCATCCAGAAGATGAAACCATCATCCAGAAGATGAAACCATCATCCAGAAGATGAATTATCATCCAGAAGATGAATTATCATCCAGAAGATGGAATTATCATCCCGAAGATGAAAACCATGTGATATTAAACTTCATGCACCTGAAGTTGAGGAAACATAGACAATTGCAATCCACTAAATACACCTACTGGTTGTTTGGATGCACAATAAGACCCCTTCCGTTCGCTGGAACATGGGAAGGATATCCTACGTCCTGAAGTGACTTACTTGAGTGTTTTTGGTACACTCCTTTATCTGGCCAACTGTCACGCCCCGCTTCCCAAAAATATGGAGCGAAGCGTGAGAAGGTCCGCTCAGACTTGAAGCTGCAAGCTGCAAGTCCGATAAGCGTCAATCAAATTTAAAACTGCAGGTCCTTGCAACGCGAGCGAAACAAGATAATAATGAAATGAGACAAAAGAATAATCTCAGGATATCCATAAATATAAATTCCAACATCGCAGAAAAGCCACCAGGCAGAAATAAAAGAGAGTCTAAAGGCCCAAACATGGCCAACAAAAGTACAACGTACAAAACAACGGTGCTACGCACCGACAACTAACAACAAACCTAAAACAAAAGAAAGCTCAGCAAAAGTCACCAAGAAAGATCACTGACATCCACAAGACTCCTCCTAGGCAGACATGGACTCAGGCTCAGCGTCAGCAACTCATCACGTACACAGCAACGGTCTCTGGCTCAGGTCTAACATGTGACACCCAAAAGAGCAAGGGGCACATGTCAGCAAGTCTACAAGAGACTTGTGCAAGGAAACTGAAAGTATGCAAAAGTAAAGCAACCTAGCAGTTCTAGCATGAATGCGATGACATGGCAGTTAAAGTATGAGTGCAACAGGTAAAGTAAAGTAAGGTACGAGCATGGCATTTAAACATGGCATGGATGACAAGTATTACATGAATCATTCACAAGACAAGTACAAGACAAGAAAAGTAAGCACCTCGTGCACAGAGATTCCGTCTTTTGGCTAGAGGGCTGATCAGGCCACTCCTAAGCTCAAGTGAACGTTTATCCCTACCCCTCCACGTGTATCGAGCCAGGGCCTTACCCCCGAACGGGAATGCTCGCTTCTGGATCACGAGCCAGGAAGTTTTTTTAACAAGTATGGCATAGGGGTGCACCTAGCCGGTCCAGGGAAACCGGGCATTGGCTTTTGACCAACACATGAGGCCCGTTTCCCCGGAAGTAGTATTCAAGGAGTACAAGTATTGTAGCGTGTGCTACGAATGCAACAATCAACTTGGATGACATGTAGAATGCAATGCATGGCAGTTAAAAGTGCGTACAGATAAGGAAAGTAAACGTGACAGTTTAGTATGCATGAACAACAAGTTTAAAGGGTTGGATCTAGCTTCGTTGTCAAGCTAGATCAATTAGGTGACGGATCTAGTTTCGTTGTCAAACTAGATCAAGTAGGCGTCTAGCCAGCTATCATTTCACTGACTAGTCTCTTTTATGCTAAAAACAAGGAAGTGGCCTAAAAACATGGCCCTAAGCAAGATTTGGCAAGTTTCACTTGCCTGCAGGTACAACGTCTGAGCACACCGTCCAGTGAGTCCAAAAATCACAATAATCCTACGTGCACAAGTCCACCGGCCTAAAGTCCATATTATTAATCTTGATTATTGAATTTAAAACATTTAAAACATTTTAAAAATACTGATTTTAGTCTTGATTAGCAGGCAATGGGTTGGGGGCCTAGGGGCGCAAAGCGTTACCTCAACACGATGCGAAAGCTACACCGGCGTCGGGTAGCGACGCCGGGGGTTGGAATAGAAGATCGCGCTCCAAGTCCTGATTCCAAATTAGTTTCCTCGCTGGAAAGTTCAGAGCATCAACCGGAGCAACGGGTCCAGATTCCAAAGCTAGCATGTGCGACGACGGGCTACGACGTGTCGCAACGTCGTACACGGCGAGTCGTCGAAGAGGAAGCATCTAGGTGGGGCCCACAGTAGTCCTAGGGACCTTTGGGGGACCCACAATACCTCTGGAGAACTTGGGGGGCCCACGGAGGCAAGTGGTGCGACGGGTGCGGGGTTGCGACGAGTGGCTCTCGGTCGTACCCAGCCAATGCGGGAGATTCCATCGGTCGGGCGCTAGGAACGGGCGCTGCACAGCGCTGCGGTCGGTACGGGCCTTGGTGCTCTCGGTCGGTGCGGAGAAACCCTTCGGTCGGGCGCTGCGGATGCGAGGGAGCGGGTGCTGCAACGTTGCAAGCGTTGCAACGTTGCGGGTGCGGGCGGGGGCTTCGGTCGGGCACAGTGAGATGCGGGGTGCGGAGCGGGCTTGCGAGCGGTGCGGGGCGATGCGGATGAGCGGAGCGGGCGACCGGTCTGACCGAGGGGATCTCTCGGTCGGAGCGGGCGATGCGGGCCAAGCTGGGTGCGGGGGCGGCCAGCGGTCGGAGCGGGGATTTTGGGGCTGTTTTCTCGGTCGTGCGGAGGAAGTTCGTCGCAACGTTGCGACGAATCATCGCAACGTCAAATTTGAGTTTTGGAAGCGGCTAGGGTTATTTTCTTGTGAAAATAGGTCTTTCTAGAGGTTGTTTATATAGTGTAGATGGGTTGACTAGGTCTAGGGCTAATCCTAATGAGATTAGGAGTTTAAAATAATTAAAAATTTGAAATTCAACTTCTCCAACTCACCCAAGGATTTGACCTGGTCCAAATGAGCTGGAAATTGGCTCAAAAATTATTTAGAACGTTCAAAACTCAAATATATTTTATTTGGCCGAAATTAATTTAAAAATAAATAATTAAAAATATTATAAACCTTCCGCACAATTTTTATTTAAAAATAAATATTTTATTTAGAACGTTCCGCACAATTTTGGCCGTGGAAATAATTTTTTGAAGAACAAAGATTTCGCGTCTGGGTGCCGCCGCTTAATTTTTTAATGCTAATTGATAAGCTCATATTTTACACTTTATTTCAATATATTTGTATGCTATTTTGATTGCGCATATCGTGATTTTCACGATTATTTGACGATGTTTCGGTACTTTTCACTATTTCTTATTTTTCGTCTGATTTCAGGAGATATGGAGCAATCAGGTGCAATTTGGAGCCTAGAGTACTTGTACGTGTGCCGGAGCATCGCCCATGATCATATAGAAGAGTTAACGACGCTTGAGGATGAGTGGACGAAGAAGGGTGTTGAAGGAATCGACGAGGAATCGACAAGGAATCGAGGAGGAGAAGAAATGAGCTCCGAAATAGGCCACTCGGCCGAGTAAGGCAGCTCACTCGGCCGAGTGAATCAGCTTACTCAGCCGAGCAAAGATGGTACGACCACATCTGCCAGCATGAGTACCACAATGTACTCGGCTGAGTGGTGAATTCCACTCAGCCGAGTTAGAACTCCACTCGCCCGAGTGGAGGCCAAGATTTCAAAGAGAGCCAGGCCGACTTCTCTGTTTTTTGGGATGATCTGCAGACTGTCATACTCGACCGAGTAGAATTCTCACTCGATCGAGTAAGATTCCCACTCGGCCGAGTAGCGCAGACACCAAGTCGGAGAAACTAGGGTTTCTGGCGGTGCAGGGGCAGTTTGGTCTACGTTTTTTTGGTTCTTTTGGCATGTATTTAAGCCCAGTTTTGTCTCCAGCCCTAGGGGAGACCAGATAGACTTCTTAGAATAATTTTTCCTAAGTTTTTAGCTCTAATTAAGCTTTTGTATTGACGAGAGATTGAAGATTGGATCTTAATTTTCTATTGAAAGCTTCTTTGGCGACATTGGTTTGTCTTGATCTCTTTCAAGTTTTGATTTTTTATGCTATATCTCTTATTGAATATTGATTGCATGATGAATTCTATTGTTGATCTTGTCTCTCTATCGATTTCTAAATATGAATTATGAGTAGTTCTTTTGCTATAGGGAAAAGGGATGAACACTATGGATCTAATGTTTGAATTGTGAGATCTATTGAATTGCCATGCTATTAGGCTTGTTAGAAAGGTTAGATCTTGATTGATTTACTACGGATAGATAGAGATTTCTCTTGGATCTCTGAGCTCGACAGAGGATCTTGATCCAAGGAAAGCCCTAGATATTCGATTTAGGATTACAATCGAAAATTTCCTAGATTAGGTGCGCGACAGCGACCAAAGCTAGCATTTTTATTGTTTTCCTATACTCATACTCGTCGCACGATGGTGAACGAGTACGAACTATCATGATCTAGATCCGAACCCAAGTTGTGCGACATCGAGCTTGAGTTGGGATTGGACATAATTTCCGATCTTAATGCTAGCAGTTTGAGTTAGGCTTGCGCGACATCGAGGCTCTAATTTAGATTGCTATAGACCTACAAAAGCGCGACAGCGTGAGGCGATTCTCCATAGAGTTGCGACAAGTTCACCTTTAACCAAGTTTGATTCCATGGTTGTTCAAAACTCATGTTGATAACTTGAAAATCCATAATGGGTATTCCCTAGCCCTAGACGACTTTATTATATTAAATTTGCATTAATACCCGAACGATCGTTACACCACCCATTCTCAAACGATTTTCCACCCAATAGCTTAGTAATTGAAATAGAGTAACTTCATTCCTCCTCCCTATGATTCGATACCCGCTTGCCACTTAACCGTGCACTTGCGGTACAACTACAATGTTTTTCGGATGTATATCCGAGAGCGTTCAAGCTTTTGGCACCGTTGCTGGGGAGGCGACGATGTTTTATTTTTCTTTGCTTATCTATTTTCTTTCTTTGTTTTATTTTTATTTTCTTTTATTCCTCTATTGCACTAATGAATCTTTCTAGCTTCTCTTTTCCTATGCATGAACACGAGGTCGAAGGCATCCGAAGAAGACAGACTATTTGATCCTGAGATCGAGCGCACGTCAAGAAAACTGAGAGCAAAAAAGAGATTAATTCTAGTGGAGAACCAAATGGCGGAGGAAACTAGAGATGAGCGATTGTGGCGGACCGCTCGGCTTGCTTCCATCCGGGATAGGCTTACCCTGAACAATTCGGCTACTACATCTTTCATACTTATGCCGGAGTTGGCAGCCGACAAGAACTTTGAACTGAAAACGGGACTAATTGTACTGATGCAACAAGACCCCTTCCATGGGAATTCACAAGAGAACCCGCATTATCACCTACAAATGTTCTTGGCGAAGTGCGCCACTTTTCAGATGCCGAATGTGCCGGAGGATGCTATCCGGTTGCATCTGTTCCCTTTCACTCTTCGTGACAAGGCTTTATATTGGCTAAGGACACAAGCTCATAGGACATTCACTACTTAGGACGAACTAGCGAGTGCGTTCGTCAACAAATTTTACCCGCCATCCAAGACCGTGAAGATAAGAAACTCTTTGATGTCTTTCAAGCAAGGGTCCCAAGAATCTCTCTATGAAGCATGGGAGTGTTTTAAAGATCTCCAACATCAATGCCCCCACCATAACATATACGATTGGGAGCTTGTGCACAGTTTCTACAATGGATTGCAGCCGGACACAAAGATGATAATTGACTCCACGACCAACAGAGCTATTCTATCAAAAACACCATAGGATGCCATGCCATTGGTAGAGGATATGGCCTCTAACAATCAATAATGGGCCAACGAGAGAGGCCAATCATCATCATCTTCGAAGCCAGTAAGTATCTATGAAGCAAAGGCAGTGGCGGAGTTGACCACAAAGTTTGACTCTCTCTCTCCAAAGTTATAGAGAGGATTGAAAAAAGGATGTGCGAGTCATATGGAGTGCCCAACACGCCGACCTCTGGAGGTAGCATGCGTGATTGGCAAGTCCAAGGCCAAGTTATGTTTGTTGGGAGTGAGCAAAATGAAGGACGCATGAAGCAAGTGCATTACGTTACCGGTGGGGGTAACAACGGTTATTGGGTGAACCCGGCTACGAAGGGTCCCCCTGGATTTTCCTATGCCAACAATGATGGAGCCTTGACTCCCCTCATCAACAACCACCACCTCAACAACAACAAGCCCTCCCCCTCAATAACAACAACCGTATCAACAAAGGCCGCCCCAACAACAACAATATCAACAAAAGCAACAAGCAGGGCCTTATTGACCCCTGGATATAACCAAGGATGGAGACCATAAAACCCACCACCGGCACCAACAAAATCCAAGCATGAAGCTAGAGTTGAGGACTTCATGGCTGAGCAAAAGAAGACCAATGCAAAATTGACGGCGGGCCAAGATTCTCTCAATACTTTTGTGGAACAATTGGCAGAGCAAATCACCTTGCTCAACAAGGCTCAACAATAATTTTCGGCTCAAGCGGAGCAAAACCTAAGGAGTAACACCAGCAGCATTAACACGGTAGTGGCGGTGACTACGAGAGGCGGGAAGGATACCACTCATTCTATGGTTCAAGCTAAAGACCCAAGGGAGGAAATTCTGGTTGAAAAGGAGCAAATTAATGAAGAAGAGAGACCCAAGACGGCAAATAACGAAGAAAAATCTGAAGCGGATGAACCCCAAAAGGGGAGAACCAAAATGCCACCCATACCGTTTTGGCAACAGTTGGCGAAGGCCAAGATGAAAAAGAAGTTCGTCAAATTTCTGGAGTACTTGCGAGGGGTTAGCCTAAACATCCTGTTCTTGGATGCGATAATTGAAATCCCGACATACGCCAAGTTTCTCAAGGATTTAATCACGGGGAAGAAACGAACGGAGAAGATCATGCTAGCCAAGCAAGGAACTTGGTTCATCAACAAGAGAAGATGCCAAAGAAAATGAAAGACCCCGGAAGTTTTCAGATTCCATGCACCCTTGGCGTAGTCCCCCTCCAAAAGGCTTCGGTAGACTTAGGAGCAAGCGTGAGCCTCCTGCCGCTCACTATGTTTAAGAAGCTCAACACGGGGACCGACCTCAAAGCCACTGATATGAAAATCCAACTCGTCGATGGGTGAATTACTAGGCCGATGGGGATTGCCGAGAACGTGCCACTTCAAATTCCGGGAGGTCTTTGTGTACCATGCGACTTCGTCGTCATGGACATAAAAGAGGAGGGCGATACGTCACTCATACTTGGACGCCCCTTCCTATGCACTGTCGGAGTCATAGTGGATGTGAGAGAAGGAACATTGTCTCTCAACGTTGGCAACATCACGGTTGAATTCCATCTTTCCAATACAATGAAGCAAAGACCTTGGCCGAAAGAAGCGGACTACGTGGACCTCCTTGATGAGGTAATAGATGAAGCCAAGCCTTCTGTCGTTGGAGCCTTACACACGGAGAGCCTTGATGGAGTCTCAAATACCGAGGACGGCACTACAATTGAAGACCCACTAGATCCTCTCATCGAGGAAGCAACTAAGCTCACCAGGGAAGAGAAGGACGACGCTGATGTCGTAATGATTAGAGAGTTCTGCAAACTCTCTATGGTGAGGCATAGGGAGAAAGCTTCACTGGCGAACACATCTCCACCGCCATGAAAGAAGAAGGATATCGAGAATGCAAGCTTGGGGGAGTCATCCCTCAACACCATTAGAGATGAGACGCACACTAGGGAGGCCAAAGAAGAGCTAATGCTACATCTGAACCCTCACGGCCTTCTTGGAAAATTTGACATGCGCATCTCTTATGCGTCGAACATCACGCGTTAAACGCTAAATCTTAAGGGGTCGAGCTCAAGACCTTAAATGAGCACTTTTCAGGAGGCAACCCGACGGTTCTATCTTAGTTTTTAGTTGAATTTTACTTTCATTTTTAGACCTTTATTAGTCTATAGAGTCAAGAGTCTAGGAAGAATCTGACGATGGGCTATGATTTTCATTGTAGGAAGAAGATGAGAGGAGGCCAGATGAATGGAGGATAGCCATGGAGATGGAGAGTACTCCAGGGACGTGCTTAAATGCTAACAGAAGGAAGGAATTGACCTGAGACGAAGAAACCAAAAGCGTCGCAAAATAGAGAGTCTAGAGTTGAAAAGAGCAGCCCACTCGGCCGAGTGCCTTTGTACACTCGGCCGAGTATGGTACTGCACAGGGAAGTCTTGAAAAACCCCTCTCTGAAAATTATATGCCACTTGGCCGAGTGACTTTATCACTCGAACGAGTGAATTTGACACCATAAGCTCTTAAATTGCTCTGTGAGGCCTGTTTACTCGACCGAGCAGCTTAGCTCACTCGACCGAGTGACTACTCCTACTCGGCCGAGTAGGAGCCTGTAACAGATAATTCAAAAAAACCCTTCCCTGTTTTTAATTGCCACTCAGCCGAGTGATAATCGTCACTTGGCCGAGTGACTCAAAATGACTCAGCCCTATAATAATTGAATCAACAGCTTGGGATTTAAAATCCCCAAATTTCCGAAACACCCTCCTTCTCTCCCCCGACTCGCCCGAACCCATCTCCACTCGCCCGAGCCACCGTCGAATTGCCTGAGCGATGCGACCACCCCCGTCGTCAGAGCACCCTCCGCCGCCGCCCCTCTCGCCGCCGACCGACGATCGCTGGAGCTCCAGGCCAAAAATTTCCCTCTATCTCATTCTTCCCATTTCGTAAGCCTAATTCAACCCAAATTCCTAATTGAACCCTATTTATGCATATTTCTCTTGATCAACCCCTTGATTTTACGATTCTCATTGCTAATCTATTGTTTTTGTACTTCAGGATAGCTTGGGAGAGATCATGTGCTAATTTGGAGCTACAGGGGAAGTGTTTCTCGTTTAGGTTGCTTACGAGGAGTCGCATCGTGCTTAGTACACTCATTCCCTATTTTATTTTGAGCACGTTGTGACTATCTACGCATTTCACGGCACCACGATGACCCCACCCACTAGGTCTCGTGCGCGGCAGCCTGCTTCTAAGCAGAAGAGGACCGACGACGCCAGTCCCTCTTCCTCTAGAGCGAACTCCCTGCCTCCTAGTGATCCACCTCCCACACTCCCAGCACCCACTTCACACATTCCTCCCCCACCTTCACATCCCGCCATAGTGATCGACACGTTTGGGATCACTTTCAGAGATGACGCACACCGCGTCAAATTTAAGAGGCTCTCCTTGTGCTCGATCGTACCCTCTAGGTTCGCATACATAGATGACCTTGAGCGCCTAGGGGTACTTCAGGACCTACTCCAGTTGTACGACAATGTGGGGTGGCATGATTTTCTTTCGGTGTCGGCGGGCACCTACGTCCGTCCAACCCTCGAGGTCCTGAGATCTATTCATAGGACTCCCTGGGGGGTGCACCTTTCACCTGATGGATCGGGAGTACGAGATCACTCTCGATATGCTCTGTGCCTACTTCCATTGGCCCTATATCCCCGACCCCGACCGAGCCTATGGTACCACGCACCACACCCCCTCTTCCTTTGATCCTCACACATTCTGGACCTTGATCACTGGATCCCCACTTCCCTTTGACCCTAGCCGGGCCAAAGCCTCCTCTATCATCCACCCTTGCCTACGGATTGCTCAGCACCTTTTGGCGACCACCATTCTTGCGAAGTATGAGCCTGGGACGATGTCTACGCTTGAGCTCTACATGCTCTACGCGATGACGAGAGAGAGAGAGAGCCTTCGAGGGCGATGAGGACGTCTTAGTCCCAGTTATTCAGATTGATATAGCTAGCTGGTATCTCGACTGTATTGTTTGCTCTGTCACCGCATGGACGGCGATCTGTTGTGGTGGTCCGATCACCTTGCTTGCTCCCATGTGCGGGATTGAGCTTCCTGCTGGCTTGCTTCGTCCCGCGGGCCCCACTTCACTATCCATTGATGTTATGGCCCATATGAGGATGTTGTGTCCTCACGGACAGTTCCACTGGGTCTGGCTACAGGGTCCATTTTCAGCCGATTACATGGTACTTTCGAGCCCTGCTCGGACCCACATTGGACCCACAGGCGGGGTGTGGAGACCAATGATGGACCTTCTCATCCCAGCTGCATATGTACTTGAGCCCGATGGTGCCCAGGAGGAGCCCCTTCTCGGCCCTCTAGCCCCAGAGATCCCCATTCCACAGCCTGCACCTGATCTGATTCCCGAGCCCGATACATCTTCCCCACCTCTGCTCATGCCGCGAGCTCGTCTGTTGGTGTTTCTGTCCCCACCACCACCTCTATACCACTAAGTGTTGATCCCATTTCCTACATAAGACTTGAGAGCACAGCCCCCGTAGCCTTTGAGAGAGTCGAGCCTTTCTCCTTTGCGACTGTCGAGACCCTGTCCTCACCCGATTTTTCGACCTCTGGGGAGTCATTCCCTACTGCTTTCACGACCTCCCCAGTTGTTAACCTGTCTGTCTCCACAGCCGCTGTTTTCATCGAGAACGTCGTGACGTCTGTCCCTATTTCTGTGTCCATGACCTCTCTACCTGCCTTGTAATGACTGGTTTTCGTGTATCTGGATTTATTATATTATATTATATGTTTTGGTGGATTTTCTCCCCATGTGTGGTTTTCGTCTCCGTAGCTTTCGTTTTCGATCGTTTCGTCGTGATTCTCTAGATTCTTCCGTCTGTCGTCGATTTTGGAGTAAGTCATTCGTGACGGGATTCATATCGGTCATATCTTATTGTTAGAATGAGCCTAGGAGACTTAGGAAACCATCCCGGAGCTTCGCGCTCCATTTCGGAACTTTCAGTGCACATTAGCCGGTGTAAGAAGGGGCACCGACCGACTAGATGACGATCCAGTCAGTCGGAAAACCTTCTTGAACCGACTAGTGGGCTTTGATAAATGTTCAGGAGTTACTGTTTGTCGTTAGTCGGTCTAAGAACGTTGGTTGACCGATTAGGTTGCAAACTAGTCGGTCAGCAATGCTTCTTTAACCGACTAACTCATTAACTATTTTTGGTACCAGTTACTGTTCACTTTTAGTCGGTCTAAGAACGTTCATCGACCGACTAGATGTCAAACTAGTCAGTCAGTAGTTGTTCTTTGACCGACTAAATCTAAATCCTATTTTTGTACAGGAGTTACTGTTTGGACTTAGTCGGTCTGCGTTGGTTAACCGACCGACTAGTTTCCAAACTAGTCGGTTAGTGGTTGCTCTTTGATCGACTAATTCATTACCCAGATTTTTCCCTAATTTCGCTGCTCGGTGTTAGTCGGTCACAGCTAATCGACCGACCGACTAGTTGCTAAACTAGTCGGTCAACAGTTGTTCCTTGACCGACTAAGCAGTGCAGTAAACCCTAGTTTTGCCCTAGCAGCCACCAAACTCTATAAATACCCCTCCAAACATTTTCTTCTTCTTCTTCTTCAACTCTAAACCTAATTTCTTCCCCATTGCGCTCTCATCTTCCCCAAACCCTCAAACCTTCATTCCAAGCTCATCCTCCATCATCCAAACCCTCACTTAACACTTTCCACCTTCCACCTTCCTCCAACCTTCATCAAACCCCCCAAAACCCATATCAAACCCTATTTCTCCAGATTTTCCCCATCCTTTCCAGATCTGAACCCTAGGTTCCCCGGAGCGTTTCTTCCGTTGCCGTGCTTGCTCGGCATCATTCTTCCGCTTCCGATACAGTAATAATCGATCTCTTAACGTTTTCATAACCGTTGTGTTTTTATGAAACCCTAATGAAATGAATGATGTATTGATGATTGTTTCTCTATAACAGCGACTTCCCCGTAGATTAGCGTCCGTGTGACGGCCTCGTTGATCGTCATCCTCGGTGCTAGGAAAGTGAAACTTGCCACTTAGGGTTTTGGGCCATGTCTTAGGCCATTTGCTTGTTGTAGGCGTAAAAGAGACTAGGCGACGAAATAATACTCGCCTAGGCACAAATTTAGGAACTAGCTTGACAACGAAGCTAGATCCGTCATTTATCATGTTGCATAAAACTACCATGCCATGTTTAATTTCAATTACCGGTACGCAAATTAATTGTCATGTCATTGCATTCTTTAAATGTTCCCGTGATTGCGTAGCACACGCTACAATACTTGTACTTCCTGGCTCATGACCAGAAGCGAGCATAATGAGTTGCTAACCCCAACGCTCGATATTGAGGCTAGGTGTCCCCTACGCCAAATACTTCCTGATTCGTGATATAGAGAACAAGCTCCCGTGCGGGGCAACCCTGGCTCATTTACTGGGCTCATGTACAAGGACCCTGGCTTGTTTACGTGTGGGATGGGGTAAGAGTTAAGCGGTCATTCAACTGGGAGTCTGCTCGATCAGCAACTACAGTTGTAAGGCGTAAACTCTGGGTTCTGGGGTAGTGTTAAGCGGCCAATCAGCGTGAATGCCAAACCGTTCAGCAGTAAGGCGTAAACATCTACAAACAACTTGAACGTGACTAGTGAAATGATTGAGATTGTTAGTAGCTTGGCTACTCTTGACTTGTCCCGATAATTGTTCTCTTGTACTTATTGTTTCACCATGTCTTGCTTGTGCACTCACGTTATAACTGCCCTGTCATGCATACTATAACTGTTAGGTTGTTAGTTGCTTACTTTCAGTTTCCTTGCCCAAGTCTTTTAGACTTGCTGACATGTGCCCCTTTACTCTTTTGGGTGACACATGTTAGATCCTGAGCCTGAGTACATTGTTGAGGACGAGGTGTTTGCTGACGATGAGCCCGAGCCTGTGTTTGGCGAGGAGTACGTGGACACTGGGGACCAGTCCTAGTGTCTTCGTTGAGCTTTCCTCTTTTGTTTTTAGATTGCTGTTTAGTTGTCGATGCGTGGCACCTTTACTTTGTTACGTTGTTCCTTTTGTTGGCCTTGTTCTGGGCCTTTAGACTCTTTCTTTTAGCCTGGTGGCTTTTCTGGATGTTGAACTTAATTTTCATGTTGGACAAATTATGAGACATGAGATTTTATTTCTGTCTCTCCTTGTGTTATTACAGTTGTTCCGTTTGTGGTTACATGGACCTGCTTATGTTTTATTGACGCTTATCGGGTTTGGGGCTTCACAGCTCAACTCTCGTGCGGACCTCCTCATGTCTCGCCTCCATTTTTGGGAAGCGGGGCGTAACATGCCTCTTCCTCCCTCGATGCCTCATCCTCCTCTGCCACTACTCACACTTCTAAGAGCATTCCTGCGTCTCAGCCTCCTACTGAGACTGAGCGTCTTTTAGCAAGCACAACCCCGCACGCTAACCCGCTAGTGGCACTACTGGTTTACAGTGGTCGTGCGCAATAGCCCCGTCCTCCTCCTGTGCAACCCTCTGCTCCCGCTCCTAACGCCCTTGTCCAGTATCTCTGTGCTGTTGATGGGGCCGTGGGTGGGCTCAGAGTGGATTTTAGGGCTCTTATCGCCACTGTTAGCTCTGTGCAGGCACGCGTTGCCATACTCCTTGGTATTCAGCATACACTGAACCAGATCCTTGAGCGCCTGCCGCAGCTTCCACCACCAGCACCCCGGCCCATCCCTCAGGACCCTGCACCCCCACCACCCCCACCACAAGGTGGTGATGGCGCCCCACCACTAGTCTAGGCACGTACACTTGATGCCTACCATGTTATTTCTGCTCCACCTCCCGCCCCATCATTTAGCCATTATTTTTCTTGCCCTCATATTTTGATTACTTTTTGCAGGGCACTATTATATATTTATCATTCTGGGGGGAGTTTGAACTTCTGGTCCACATCTTGTCTCCATTTTGCACTTTCCATTCATCATTTGCATGCCTGCTGCATTCATCATTTGCAAAAATCATGACATATTTTACTTTCTTTATTTTCCCTTTTATTTTGCATCATGACATGCATCCACACTCACCCACCCCTATCTTATACGTCCTAGTGCCAAACTTAGCACATTGATGACAATGTGATGTTTAGCTTGGGGGAGTGAGTGCACACACGCACTTTTTATTTTCTTCATTTTTACCTTTATTTTCCACCTTTCTTTATTTTTCACTCATTTTCACTCACCTTTTCATTATCTTGCCATGCAACACAATTATTTACTTTTGGAGTGACTTGCATATGTATAGTTAATTTTTTTATTTCCGTCCTTATTTCTTTTACTTTCTTTGCTATAGATGAATTCCCTATGATGACTATATCTTGGAGTGTGCTTTACTCTTATGCATGCATTTTCTTGCCATGCTATCGTTTTCATTTCTGATATCATATGCGATACATTGATATGCATTTGAGAAAATGAACTTCCATCGCTCATTATGTGAATTTGAATAAAATTTTAGCGTTAACTGAGTCTGGGAACTATTATTGTATACTCTTCGTAGAAAACACACCAAGCTTCACGCATTGATTGCCTATACTTGGAGTACTGCTTTGCCTTTCTATTATCACTTCTTTTTGCATGAAATGTGCTTTGAGCTTCCAAGTTGAATGCATGATTGCCATTTGATATGATTGGATTAGTTTACTTCTTGTTGTTAAACTGAGTAGATTAAATTACCCTGCTGAAGTTGTTGTGCACATACAAAGAGTGAACCGAGCGTTATGTCTATTTCTTTCTCCACATAACTTGAACATCATTTCTATACTTATAGTCATTGGTGAATCTCCCCTAGGTGAATCTTATATTGACATCTTGCCCATGTTGAAAAGATTAAGCTCCATCAATCCCACAATCTCAAAAGAATATATATATATATATATATATATATATATATATATATATATATATATATATATATATCTCTCTCTCTCTCTCTCTCTCTCTCTCTCTCTCTCTCTTTCTATCTTATTTGGGATTGTTCTTGTGTATAAAAAATTATCAGAAAAAAGAAAAAAAAGGAAAAAAAAGAAAAAAGTAGTAGTTCCGTTGTATATACACAATCTCTTCTCTCTCTCTCTCTCTTTCTTTCTTATTTTTCTTTGGAGCTACAACAATTTGGGGAAAGACGTATTTATATATTTGATGTTACCACGCTTATAGATAAGTTTGGGGGAGGGGATCTAATGACGTGTAAGAGAGTGACTACGTATATGCGCATGACAACCTAAGTTAGGTAATTTTTGATACTTAGGGAGATTACTAGAGTATAACAACAACGTCTATGAATTGAATATTGGCATGAAATTCATGAAAACCATCTTTTTCTATTCTTATCGATTTGAAATGTGTGATATCTCTTATACTCCAAGTAGAAAGCGGTCAATTGAAAAGTGTGTGACCTACGATTATGTAAATCGTTTTACATGCCCTTGATGATGTTGATTCTAAAATGATTTCATATTTCATATGATTTTCGAGGTTCTTTGTTTTTCTATCAAAAGAACCTATATGAAATGGTATCGAAGTGAAAAGCTTTAGCATGTTTATATTCATTGTTTGTGCTATTTGAGTATGCAACCCCGAGTTCTGAGAGAATGATCTAGCATCTTCACCTCTTCACCTTCCCTCTCGATTATCCCTTTTTCTTTATTTTTACTCGCCAAGTTCGTCTTTCTACTCATCTTCCTCGAGGACGAGTAGGAGGCAAGCTTGGGGATTTTGATAGGCTCATATTTTACACTTTATTTCTACATATATGCATGCCAATTCGATTGCTTATATCATGATTTGCACGATTATTTGGCGATGTTTTGATACTTTTCACTATTTCTTGTTTTTCATCTGATTTCTGGAGATATTGAGCAATTGGGTGCAATTTGGAGCCTAATGGACTTGCATGCATGCTGGAGCGTCGCCCATGATCATATCGAAGAGTTAACGGTGCTTGAGGATGAGTGGAAGAAGAAGGACGTTGAAGGAATCGACTAGGAAGCGAGGAGGAGAAGAAATGAGCTCTGAAACAGGCGGCTCGGCCGAGTAAGGCAGCTCGCTCGGCCGAGTGAAGCAGCTTACTCTACCGAGCAAAGCTTACACGACCACATCAGCCAGCCTGAGTACCATAATGTACTTGACCGAGTGGTGAATTCCACTCAGCCAAGTAAGAACTCCACTCGCCTGAGTGGAGGCCAAGATTTCAAAGAGAGCCAGGCCGACTTCTCAATTTTTTGGGATGATCTGCAGACTGTCATACTCGGCCGAGTAGAATTCTCACTCGGCCGAGTAAGATTCCCACTCGGCCGAGTAGCGCAGACACCCAGTCGGGAAAACTAGGGTTTCTGGTGGCGCAAGGGCAGTTTAGTCTACGTTTTTTTGTTCTTTTAGGCTTGTATTTTACGCCCAATTTTGTCTCCAACCCTAGGGGAGACCAGATAGACTTCTTAGAATAATTTTCCTACGTTTGAGTTAGGCTTGCGCGACATCGAGGCTCTAATTTAGATTGCTATAGACCTACAAAAGCGCGACAGCGTGAGTCGATTCTCCATAGAGTTGCGACAAGTTCACATTTAACCAAGTTTGATTGCATGGTTGTTCATAACTCACGTTGAGTGAAAATCCATAGTGAGGATTCCCTAGTCCTAGACGACTTTATTATATTGAATTTGCATTAATACTCGAATGATCGTTACACCACCCATTTTCAAACGATTTTCCACCCAATAGCTTAGTAATTGAAATAGAGTACCGTCATTCATCCTCCCTATGATTCGATACCCACTTGCCACTTAACCGGGCACTTGCGGTAAAATTACATTGTTTTTCGGGTATATATCCGGGAGCGATCACTAATTTGTTGTTTTGCACCGAATGCACCCGTGCGGAATTTATTGTTCTACACCGAATTTGTTGTTCCGCACCGAAGGCGCCTGCGCCGAAGTTTTTGTTCCACACCAAATTTGTTGTTCCGTGTCAAAGCCGCTTGCGCCAAATTTGTAGTTCCATGTCGAAGGCGCATGCACCGAATTTTTTGTTCGGCGCCAAAGGCGCCCATGCCGTAGGCACTCGTGACGCTAAATATTTTTATGCTAATTTTTTGTTCCGCACAATTTTGGCCGTGGAAATAATTTTTTGGGGAACAAATATTTCGCAGAGGAAAATCTTAAATGAACTGTGTCAGTGGGCATGTGTTATGACTTGTGTGTGTGTGTGTGTGTGTGTGTACACATACATACATATACATCAAAAGCGTCTACACTCTGGATAGTGCTAATCTTCCTTCATCCCCAGCTCATTAAGGTACCTGTAAATTTATCCTGGCATCCAAGCAATTAGCAGCACCCTTTTATGAAGTTAATAATGATCCTCTATCTCATTCTCTTCGCTGGACACCTTCCCCTAAATTCTCACTTACATCGGATAGGGAAGTAATTCGTCATGTGTCTCCTGTTGTCCCTTATTATGATGTGGTTTGGTTCCCTAAATGCTGCCTTAAAATGTCTACTTGTCTTCTTAGGGCGTTGAATAATAAGTTGCTGATTTTTGACAATCTTATTACGCAGAACATTCCAGTTGCTAATATCTTCTGTGTTTTATGTCAGCATCATATGGAATCTATTAAACATCTCTTTTTTTGAATGTCCCTTTACATTATATCTATGTGAATTATGTAGACTAAAGCTGGGTCTTTCCCCTTGGCCCATTGTGACTCTTTTAGAAGAGGTAACCTTTATACATGATTGCTTCAGGAGCAAGACAAAATCTCTTGTATAGCCCGCCTGGTTATATGTTCAGCGGTATGGCATACATGGCATGAAAGGAATAAAAGGGTGTTCAATAGCTCTGGCAAGCATAAAGTCCCCATTTTCAGTTCTCAGTGCTTCCATCAGTTGGAAGGAAGGAATGAAAAACTTTCGCCCTTGGAAATTGGTCCTAACTTGTAGTTTATTTGATGTCTTAGTAGCTTAGATTCTTTTCTAGGATTGGCTAGTAGGGGATGCCGACGCATGTGTCTGCTCTCCCCTCTACATCCAAGTTTAGATTAGATGTCTATGTTTTACTGAGGTGTAGATTGTACATTATTTGTTAGTTAATGAAATTTAATTATTTTTCTACACACACACACACACACACACACACACACACACACACACACACACACACACACACACACCCACACATCGAAAAGCTGGTTTAATGCGCGCACACATTTCACATCTACCAGGGAGCCCCACTGGGAAGCGGAGGTAAATGCCGCTAGACCATAGTTCTTTGGCCATTATATTTAATTTACCAGACTCTCAGATCAATAATAATTCTTGGATAATTTTTATATTTTATTCAATTATTCTTAATTATAAATGACATCTTATTTGATTCTTTCTAACTAATTCATACTTCATATTTAATAAATCTATCCTAATTATAGAGATGATGATAATAAATATAATAAAATAATAATAATAATAAGACAAAAAAGTAGTAGTAGTAGCGCCACAAACTCCCGTTCCAAGTGGTGAGATAGGACGGAACAGTCCTAAAGAGCTTATATGATATCCAAACCATTCATAAGAAAAAAAAGAATAATTGATCAAGGGGAGGAAACGAAAAGAATTCAATCATGAAATGAAGTCATTATGGATTAATGGGACACCAAGGCAAAAAAAAACTTAAGAACATAAATCTCAAAACAAAGTCTGCCAAAAAGTGAGCGATATGGTAGTGTTAAGGCCAAAAATGACCGAGACAGTTGTCAAGCTGATGCGGGCGCTTCATGCTGAGTCAGAGCCTCGTCAGCAAGTGAAGTGGGACCCTTGACTAATGGAACCAGGGTCGGATGATGGATGTTGATTGAATTGTGGTGCTCGATCGACTCTTGAACTGTTTGTACGTTGATAGATCGAGACTGGGAAGCTCGGAAGCCGCCCTCACGAGATGTCGAGACTCGGCGATCTACACCATAAAGAAGCATCAGGGGGGTCAGATCTGGGTCCCGACCTAAATCCCCTCTGATGCTTAAGTTAGTATGGGAACTTAAGGAATAGAGGGAGCTTGGACAGCTAAGATCGACCCACGGAGGTTCGTCTCAGATCTGACATCACAGGCTCTATAATGTAAGAAATATCAGCTAAGGAGTAGAGTCTATGTATCAGATCTCGTCCCTTATCAATTGGAACCTTACTGTATTTATAGACCTCATAAGTCAATTCATTGACGTTGGGGAGATAACGGTCACCCATTATAGTGCCACGATCATCCCGCTTTAGTCGGAGTGAATGTTTCCTATGTTCCTGCTAATTACAGGCTTGTATTTAATCCCACGTTTGAGTGAGGGGAATACAACGGTCGACTGGTCAGTGGGCTTTGACCGAGTCGATATCGGGCTTTCCTCGTGGGCCCCATGGGCCTTAGTCATCCGTCAATCGAGTTATCTCGAGTGCCGGCCCAATGATTCAACAATGACCCCCGTTGCACGACCTCAAAGGGTTTGCTTATTGAAGTCAAGTGACGTTACATTTGCATTAATGGGGTACGACAGTCGAGAAATTAGCACTCAATTTTCAGGCGCTAAAACGTCCGCCTCGCCGATTTAGATGATTTGCCCGTTTGAAATCCAAGATGCTCATAGTCTTTGGATATTCGACGCATGTTTCATCATGCAGTTGTTGCCTTGCCGATATAAGATGGTTCCAGCAACAGAATTCGAAGATATCTTCTCCATCTCCCTTGAATTAGATTTTCTTCCTTCGAAAGAAATGTCTTCGTCTTCCGTCCTCACCTCTGAGAGGAGCTTGGTCACCGTCATGTAGAAAAACAAGGAGGGGGCTATGGAGACTGGACTGATCATGAACCTGAGGTCCAAAGTCTGAGCCGATCAGATCTCTGAGCTTTAAAGAAACTACGTCCGCCTCGATTATTAGATCCGGGTGCCAGTGAGGGACGAGAGGGTTCATCTTCTCAGTGATCGGGAGGTTGGGGTATATCTCAAAGCCTTCCAATGAGGGCTTCGATTCTCCATGCACCCCTTCACACGGTACTTCTTGTGCACTTTGAATATTTCCCTCTGCCAGTTGATGCTGAACGCCATTGGCATGCTGTTGGGCTTTATAGCTCTGTGCATGATGAAGGGGATTGAACCGTCTCAGAGACTGTTCAATTAAACTAACTTGATTGGCATCTATGTAGGGGGAGTAAGTTTTCATTACGCACAATTATTTATCTTTTTGTTTATGTTTGTTTGTCATCATCAAAAAGGGGGAGAATGTTGAGTATTAGACTTCTCCCTACTTGGTGTTAATGATGAGCAAACATAAATACTTGTGACTAATCCCCTATTTTGCAGTTAATCCATTGTCAAATCATATCCACTAACTACACCATACCATGCACAATAAGAATTTAGCTACTCATGGTGCAAGAAAAATCAAGTTTCATAGCAAAATACATCATTCTAATAGCAAAATACAATAGAAAAGCACCAAATATGGGGTATAAGTTTAAGAATTTATCACCAAATCTCCAATATAGAGTTGTGGTGTCTATATTGGAGATTTGGTGATAAATTCTTAAACTTATACCCCATATTTGGTGCTTTTCTATTGTATTTTGCTATTAGAATGATGTATTTTGCTACGAAACTTGATTTTTCTTGCACCATGAGTAGCTAAATTCTTATTGTGCATGGTATGGTGTAGTTAGTGGATATGATTTGGCAATGGATTAACTGTAAAATAGGGGATTAGTCACAAGTATTTATGTTTGCTCATCATTAACACCAAGTAGGGAGAAGTCTAATACTCAACATTCTCCCCCTTTTTGATGATGACAAACAAACATAAACAAAAAGATAAATAATTGTGCGTAATGAAAACTTACTCCCCCTACATAGATGCCAATCAAGCGCCGCGCCAGCCAACGGGGACGTGTTGGGCGACGGCCATCGTTGGGAGGGGGGCCCCCCGCTCCTGCGGTCCGCTGTGGTTGCTGACCATGGAAACCGAAGACCGAACATGCTGTAGCCAATTTTCAGCAACATTTCCGACCTAATAGTCAACCGATCGGGTGAGTTTTCACCCGATCGGTTCGACTTAAACTCTATATAAGCCCGACCCCACCTAACTCTCTATTTTTTTCAATCATATATAGAAGTCCCAAAGCTACAAGTCTCGACTCATCTTTGACCCACAAGTGGCCAAGGGATACTATTTTAGTCTATATTGGAGATTTGGTGATAAATTCTTAAACTTATACCCCATATTTGGTGCTTTTCTATTGTATTTTGCTATTAGAATGATGTATTTTGCTATGAAACTTGATTTTTCTTGCACCATGAGTAGCTAAATTCTTATTGTGCATGGTATGGTGTAGTTAGTGGATATGATTTGGCAATGGATTAACTGCAAACTAGGGGATTAGTCACAAGTATTTATGTTTTCTCATCATTAACACCAAGTAGGGAGAAGTCTAATACTCAACATTCTCCCCCTTTTTGATGATGACAAACAAACATAAACAAAAAGATAAATAATTGTGCGTAATGAAAACTTACTCCCCCTACATAGATGTCAATCAAGTTAGTCAACAAATATTTGGGCATTTATAGAAATGTAGAATACTGGTTCTTAATGTGAATCAGCAACCTACGACAATATTCAGAAATACAAGTTTAATTCAAATCATATCAAAACAATATTAACTAATACAACCAGTTAACTAAGTAAAATTCAAGCAAATCAAAACCTTAGCAACAATTCCTTATTCTGATCCATCGCCTTCAAGTTCCTAGATTTAAATGCCTGCAGTATAACATCATTAATAAAAAACCAACATCTGTGGGGTAAAATTGTCACAATCGTTTGAATGTCGATAGAAATATCAATAAAATAAAGCGCCTAGGGATAGGGAATCCCCGCTACGGACCGTATCTTATCGTTGTGATTCATAGGTTACATCATTGCTAGACTTGAATTTTAGGTGAATTAGTCGCAACTAAATGTAGAACCAAGCTCACGCTCTCGTGCTATTGCCGGTCTATAGCAAACCTAGGGTAGGGCCTCCCCTCAAGACCCCGGGCTGGTACACGATTACGGTCCGTCGATGTAGGAAGATGTTTGATGACCTCCCCTCCTATTATCCCAAATGGAAAGAGGAGTTCGTGTTTGTGGTCTTCCAAGGAGAGGCAAGCTTCTGCACCGGCTGGGGTGCCCCTGACTTAGGCCTTGCCGAGGATAAGCCTCTGAATAGAGAGGAGAAAGAAGACGCTGACACATTAATGAGTCTGCCAGAGAACATGAGGAAGACAAAGTGGCTGTGGTCCGACGACGTATTGTATGTGATCGTGTGGATGAAAGGTTGGTTCGATCGTGCCTGCTAACTGTTCGACCCTCGTTTTTTTGGCTTAACTCGCTTATTTATCCTGCATGCATGGCCAGTGTTGATTATCAGGTGGACCATGTGCTGAGGAATGCGGTTGAGGCTTCCATCAGAGAGGCCGAGATGAGCATTTTGTCTCCTCGGGCGCCGACTATAGGGGAAAGGACTTCGGAGGATCGACCCGTTGTTGTCGAGAAGACCGCTCAGGTGAGCCATCTTCAGCAAAAGAAGAAGGAAAAGCCCGCCTATAAATTTGAAGTGGTTGCACTTGATGGGAGCAAGAGGAGGCGGCGACTTCTTCTCAGCGACTCTGAGCCGTCTGGGTCGAACGAAGCTGCGGAGCAGGTCTCTCAGCAAGAGAGGGGTATTCCTCTAGAGGGAGACTCGGGGTAGACCCAGATCCCTTCGAAGCTCCTTCTGCACGAGGATTCTTGGCCTTGGGGAGGCCTCTTCCCTCATATACAATTGTCTAAGGACATCCCTGATGAAATTTAGGCCAATTTTATTGGAGAGTCAATCTCCCTAGGCTCCATTTGACTGCTCCACGGAGAAGCTCGTTCAAGCGGAGTTTTCGATGAGGCGAGAAGATTCCGCTCTTCTTGATTACAGGACTGCCTCCCGTATTGCTGAAAATACGATCTTTCCATGGGACAGGGCTGTCGTGGAGAGGGCCTGTGCCAATCACTGCCACCCCTTTCATCCCCTCGAGATCACCGTCCTCCCCTTACCGGCAGCAACCGCCGGCCCTCCCCCTTAACCACCTGCACCCGTCGGCAGCCTCACAAACAGCCCCCACCTGCCGCATACACCCTCCTCCACCCTCAAAACTACCGAACACATCAGCCCCTCTCCACACAAAACTACCCTCTTCTCCCCTTGTGCCGTCGCTACCCTCTTGTCGCCATCTTCGCCATAGCACACGCCGTATCGCGCTCTCTACCAGGATCCAACCCCTGACGTCGCTACCCGACGTCAGTGTAGCTCTCGTGTCGTGTTGTGGTAAACCCCGATCCGTAAGAACCTGCACACCTGCCTGATTAACAAGATAAAAACTGTAATTTTACTGTGTTGGTTAAATCACTAATTGAGATTAATAATATGGGACTGTAGGATTGGTGATTAGTGATTGAGCACATCGAAAGAGTTCTGGACTGTTGAACTGAGGATTCAGACGATTATTTTCAGGCAAGTGAAACTTTCTCAGATTATTGTTAGGCCATGTTTAGGCCATTCTGTGAATTTGTGCAAAAGGGACTAGGCGGTGAAATGATAGTCGCCTAGACGCCCATACTTGATCTAGCTTGACAACGAAGCTAGATCCGACGCTCATACTTGATCTAGCATGACAACGAAGCTAGATCTGACACCTTTGCCATGTTCATGCATATCACATGTCACGTTTAATTCTGATAAACTGTACGCAATTATTAACTGCTTTCATACTATCATGTTGCATATAGCATGTCATCTCATGCATTGAATGTATTGCAATGAATGTGTAGCACACGCTACTATTGAAATGTAAGTTGCGACGAGTAGGATTCTGACTCATACATCATGTAATGAGGCTAGGTGCACCCCAATGCGAAATAAAGAACAATTCCTGGCTCGTGTTCTGGAAGCATGAAATGTAAGCTGCGGCGAGTAGGATTTTGACTCCTACATCATGTAAGGAGGCTAGGTTAACCCTATGCCATAAACACTTCATGGCTCGTGATCCAGAAGATGGGCGTTAGTCCATACACACGTGGAGGGGTAGGGTTAAGCGATCACTCGGCATAGAAGTGTGCCCATACAGCAACTTCAGCTGAAAGGCGTAAACCCTGTGCACATCGTGAATGCATGATTTTCCTGAAATCATGAATATTGTGTAGTAGCTTTTGCTACGACGTGCCATGCATTGTAAAATATCATGTTCATTGTAATTGTTGCATTCATGAAATAATATTCCATGTCATCATATTTAAATTGCTAAGTTGCATTCATCTTATAACTGCTATACTTTATGTTTCCTTGCATAAAAGTCTCCATTTTCCCTTTTAGAGATTTTTGCTGACATGTGCCATTTTCTCTTTGGGTGTCATATGTCAGGCTTTGAGTCTGAGGTAGTTGCTGAGGACTACCAGGTTGCTGACGTCATACTTGAGGTTTTTGCTGACGTCCTGTTTGAGGATACATGAGACCTACCCTAGTTTCAGCTGGTGACTTTCTCTTAGTGGTTTTTGTTTCCTAGTAGCTGCTGTTAGGTTGTTCAGTGTGTTGTACCTTCTCTTGTTTTAGGTCAGCCAAGCTTGGGGCCTTTCATTTTCAGACTCTTGTACCTTATTTTATGACGTTATCTGTGGATGTTTGGAATAATGAAATGGATGTTTTGAATGTTGGTTAATTTGTTGCCTGCGTTCATATTTATTATTGTTGTTGTTTCATTGCAATGCAAGAATCTGCGAATGGATGAACACACAAACGCTTATCAAACTAATGCTTCACAACTTCAAGTCTGAGCAGACCACTTCGCTTCTCGCCTTCCATACTTGGGAAGCGGGGTGTGACACTTATGGCTAATGACACATTAGGAGTATCGTTCAGTGGAGAAGGGGTGTCCCCTTCTACTTACGGCTGCCAAAACATTAGGAGTGTCGTTCAGTGGCAAAGGGGTGGCCCCTTCGACTTACGACTGACGACACATTAGGAGAGTCGTTCAGTGGTCAAGGGGTTGCCTCTTCAACTTGCAGCTGACGATACATCAGTGAGTCGTTCAGTGGCGAAGGGGTGGCCCTTTCGACTTATGGCTGACGACACATTAGGAGTGTCGTTCAGTGGCGATGGTGTGGCCCCTTCGACTTATGGATGATGACACATTAGGAGTGTCGTTCAGTGGCAAAGGGGTGGACCCTTCGACTTACTGTTGACGACATAATAGGAGGGTCGTTCAGTGGCTGCCGATACGTCAGTGAGTTGTTCAGTGGCACATGAGTTTCCCTTTCGACTTACGACTGCCGACATATTAGTAGTGTCATTCATTGGCGAAGGGGTGGCCCACTCTACTTACGGCTGATAACACATTAGGAGTGTCGTTCAGCGGCGAATGGGTGGCCCCCTCGACTTACGGCTGACGACACATTAGGAGTGCCGTTCAGTGGTGAAGGGTAGCCCCCTCAACTTACGATTGATGACGCATTATGAGTGTCGTTCAGTGGCAAAGGGGTGGCCCCTTCTACTTACGGCTGATGACACATTTGGAGTGTCATTCAGTGGCGAAGGG
>CM061133.1:129634689-129973448 GCA_030789695.1 Scilla litardierei | reverse complement strand
CATGTCATGTTTACTTTCAATTAACGGTACGCGAATATGTTCATGTCATTGCATTTCGCCTGTCACGTTTAATTTAATTAACGGTACGCAAATAAATTGTCATGACCTCGCATTCTTAGGTGTTGCTGTGATTGCGTAGCTTTGCTACAACACTTGTGTTCCTGGCTCGTGACCAGAAGCGAGCATAATGAGTTGCTAACCCCAACGCTCGAAATGTATTGAATTGTGAACTAAGAATGCGAGCTCAATGTGCGGGGCAACCCCAGGCTCACTTGCTGAGTTCCATGTGCGGGGACCCCAGGCTCCATATCGTGTGGGTATTGGGTAGTGTTTAGTGCCGATCGGTCTGAAATGCTATGCCATTCAGCGAAGGGCTTAAAAACCTACAAAATATGAATTGATTGAATTGATAGTAGCTTGGCTACTCTTGTCTTGTCCCGATAATTGTTCCCTTGTACAAAATTTTCTTGCCATGTTTTAATTGTGCACTCATGTTATAACTGCCATGTCATTCATACTAAACTGCTAGGTTGCTAGTTGCCTTACTTTCAGTTTCCTTGCTCAAGTCTTTTAGACTTGCTGACATGTGCCCCTTTACTCTTTTGGGTGACACATGTTAGATCCTGAGCCTGAGTACCTCGTTGAGGACGAGGTGTTTGCTGACGCCGAGCCCGAGCTTGTGTTTGACGGGGAGTACGTGGACACTGGGGACCAGTCCTAGTGTCTTCGTTGTGTTTTATTTTGTTAGACAGTTGTTTTGTTATCGGTGCGTAGCACCCATACTTTGTTATGTCGTTTCTTTGTTGGCCTTGTTCTGGGCCTTTAGACTCTTTTCTTTTAGCCTGGTGGCTTTTCTGGATGTTGGACTTTTGTTGATGTTGGAAAATTTGTGAGATGTGGAATTTTATTTCAGTCTCGCCTTGTGTTATTATTGTTATTCTGTTGTGGTTACAGGGACCTGTTTATGTATTGTGGACGCTTATCGGGTTTGGGACTTCACAGCTCCACTCCCGTGCGGACCTTTTCACGTCTCGCCTCCAATTCAGGGAAGCGGGTCGTGACAGGTTTTAGTGGTGGCCCATGCAGGTCCCCTTCTGTAACTGTGATTTTTGGAATAGCGATAATAATATTAGAATGTCCAATAAACTGAGTTTGACGTCTGAGTCATAAGCTATGAGTCTAATCTGATTTGTTTTCCGTGTCACTAGATGGCAGGAAGACGTTTCACCCGTGGTGGTGGTAGTGGCGCGGTCCCTCATGATGAGGAGCCTGAGCGGGAGCCCACCAGCGGTGAGATGATGCGGATGATGCTCCAGATGATGCAAGTGCAGCAGGGCGTGCTTCTGCAAGTCCAGAATGCTCCACTTGCTCGAGCTGCCCGGGCTCTTCCGGATGCCCCTCGCTCTGAGCCAGGAACGAAGCAATTTCGGGAGCTGGGTCCCGCATATTTTGATGGTTCTGAGGGTCCTCTGGCTGCCGATGAGTGGATTCGGAACATCGAGGACAATCTGAAGATGGCCAAGATCGCCCCGGCTGGATGGGTTGATTTGGCGAAGAGGCAGCTGAAGGATAACGCCAGGAATTGGTGGGATGCGGAAGAGAAGTTGTTGGTGGAGCCGATAGCTTGGGCTACCTTCAAGGCTAGATTTGATGGTGATTTCTTCCCGAAGGCTGCCAGGGAGGAGATGTTGCAGCGTTTTATCGATTTGAAGCAGGGGAACTCGTCGGTGGACTTGTATCACCAAGAGTTCATGAGGCTGAGTCGGTTTGCACCAAAGATGGTACAGGACGCTGAGGAGAGGGCTCAGAGGTTCCTGCAGGGGCTTGCTTCGGAGCTCCAGAGTTTTGTGACCTCTTCTGACCGGGAATCTTATCAGAAGGTTCTGGTCGCTGCCAAGAGGCAGGAGCTGCTCGTGAACCAGAGGAAGGGATCTGTTGTTGGTGCTGGGAAGAGGCCTGTGGAACAGGCGAGAGCTGTGGTTAGACCTGGATTCAGGCCTAATCAGTCTGCTCAGTTTAAGAGGCCGGGAGGGTCTATTCTGAAGTTTTGCCATTTCTGCGGCAAGCCTGGCCACGTTAAGGATCAGTGTCGGAAGTTTCTGGGCCAGTGTTTGATTTGCGGTGATGCTTCTCATGTCGCGAAGGATTGTCGGCATGCGGATCCGCTGCGGAGGGCTCCTGTTGCAGCTCAGCCGTTGCAGCAGCAAGCGCCTGTTCCTGCTGGATGTGGAGCAGCTTTTGTTCCGCAGAGGCAGGCTTTTCAGCAGGCTGTTCCGCCGAGGAGGCAGGCTTTTCTGATGACCGCTGCGGAGAGCGCGGCTGTGGATGAGGTTATCGCAGGTAATCCTCAATCTAGCTGTTACTTTCCTAGCTGGTTTTGATTGTTAGATTTTGTAGTTTGCTTGAACATGGTTGTTTGCTAGATTAGGGTTGATTGTTAATTGCTTGATTAGGTGTGATTTTGGTTTGCACTGCACGAGTCCTCTTTGACTCTGGTGCATCGATGTGCATTATTTCTCGGAGCTTCGTGGAGAGGCATTCCTTGTCGACGTCCCCTCTCCCCAAGAGTTGGAATATCGTTACAGGGAATGGCGTGGTCTCGGTGCATCGTGGTTGCAATTCTTGCCCGTTGGTGGTCTGTGGACATGAGCTTTTCGCTGATTTCATTGTCCACGGCATCATCAACTATGATGCAGTTCTTGGGATGGATTGGCTTGCGAGCTTCTATGCTACGATCGACTGTCGGAGGAAGAAGGTGGTGTTCGAGATTCCCGGACATCCAGTGTTTGAGTTCAGTCGTGGTAGCAGTTCGCTTGGTCCTGTCAGATTTCGGGCCAGGCCGGTGGAGGCTGTGGCTATGCAGATGGAGCTGGAGTGGCCAGCTGTGGTGCGAGATTTTGGCGACGTCTTCCCCGAGGAGATGTCTGGTTTGCCGCCTGATCGGGCTTTGGAATTTTCTATCGATCTTGTTCCAGGTGCGCAGCCGATTTCGAAGGCGCCGTATCGTATGGCACCTGCAGAGTTGGAAGAGTTGCGGAAGCAGTTGGATGAGCTTTTGCTGAAGGGTTATATTAATCCTAGCGTGTCTCCGTGGGGAGCACCGGTGTTGCTGGTTAAGAAGAAGGATGGTTCGCGTCGCATGTGCGTGGATTATCGGGAGTTGAATGCGGTGACCATTAAGAATAAATACCCGTTGCCTCGCATCGATGATATTTTTGATCAGCTTGGAGGTTCGAGGGTGTTTTCAAAATTGGATTTGAGGAGTGGTTACCATCAGTTGAAGGTGAAGAAGGGAGATGTTCCGAAGACAGCGTTCAGGACGAAGTATGGACACTATGAGTTTGTGGTTATGCCCTTCGGCGTAACTAACGCGCCCGCAGTTTTCATGAATCTGATG
Organism: Scilla litardierei; assembly: GCA_030789695.1. Taxonomy (NCBI): domain Eukaryota; kingdom Viridiplantae; phylum Streptophyta; class Magnoliopsida; order Asparagales; family Asparagaceae; genus Scilla; species Scilla litardierei. The sequence goes on along the minus strand of CM061133.1, from coordinate 129,970,051 downwards.
AACCTGATTTTCTACGACTTTTTGGATAAGTTTGTCGTTATCTTTATTGACGACATTCTAATCTATTCGAAGTCGGAGGAAGAGCATGCCTCGCACTTAAGGACGGTGTTGGAGATTTTGAGGAAGCATCGGTTGTATGCTAAGTTTTTGAAGTGCGAGTTTTGGCTGGATCGAGTTGCTTTTCTCGGGCATGTGGTGACTAGAGATGGTATTTCAGTGGATCCCGAGAAGATTCGGGCCATCAGGGAGTGGCCTGTTCCGTCGTCTGCATCTGAGATTCGGAGTTTTCTTGGACTTGCTGGTTATTATCGGCGATTCATCAAGGACTTTTCTCGTATTGCTGAGCCGATGACCAGGTTGACGCGGAAGGATGTTGCTTTTGTTTGGTCGGGTGATTGTGAGAGTGCTTTTGGTGTTCTGAAGGAGAGGTTGACGACTGCCCCTATTCTTGTTGTGCCTGATCGCAGCGGTGGATTTGAGATCTTTTGCGATGCTTCTGGCAAGGGTCTCGGTTGTGTGTTGCATCAGCACGGGCACGTTGTGGCGTATGCGTCTCGTCAGCTTAAGGTTCATGAGAAGAATTACCCAACGCATGATTTGGAGTTGGCTGCCGTGGTGTTTGCTCAAGATTTGGAGGCACTTCCTGCTGAGTGAGAAAGTGAAGATTTTCACCGATCACAAAAGCTTGAAGTACATTTTCACTCAGAAGGAGCTCAACATGCGACAGCGTCGATGGTTGGAGCTTATGGCGGATTATGAGATTGATTTGCAGTTTCACCCTGGCAAGGTAAATGTGGTTCCAGATGCTTTGAGTAGGCTTCCGGCGGTGATGGTTTTGACCTCGCAGTGGAGATTGCAGCAGGATTTTTGCGAGTCTGGTGTGGAGATTGTCCTTCCTGGAGAGGCTTCGTCGTTGATGTACATGCAGGTACAGTCGACGATCGTGGATCGGATTAAGGCTGGCCAGGCTGAGGATCCGAAGCTGGTGAGGATTCGGGAGCAGGTGGAAGCCGGTCTGCGGACTGACTTTTTGATTCATGAGGATGGCTCGCTGAGGTTTGGAGCCAGGTTGTGTGTGCCAGCTGGGGATATCAGAGAGGAGCTGATGGTGGAGGCACACAGTTCGCCGTATTCTGTGCATCCTGGTGGCACCAAGATGTACCAGGATCTTCGTCTGAATTATTGGTGGCATGGTATGAAGAGGAGCGTGGCTCGGAGTGTAGCCAAGTGCTTGGTTTGCTAGCAAGTGAAGGCGGAGCATCAGCGTACGGCCGGGTTGCTACAACCGCTTCCGATTCCGGAGTGGAAATGGCAACACATCACTATGGATTTCGTGACTGGACTACCTCGGAGTCCGAAGCAGAATGACGCGATTTGGGTGATCGTAGATCGATTGACCAAATCTGCGCACTTTATTCCGTTCCGAGTGGGGTAGTCCACTGAGGCGCTAGCAAGGAGATATATGGAGGTAAAATTCTTTTACTCTCCGTTTTTATTTCCTTTTCCTAGTTTAGATAGTGATGTAACGTGAATCGTGCAGGAGGTTGTGCGACTTCATGGAGTCCCCGTGAGTATCGTGTCTGACAGAGACACGAGGTTCACATCTCAGTTCTGGCAGAGTTTACAGAAGAGCTTGGGTACGCGTCTGAGTTTCAGCACGGCGTACCACCCGCAGACGGATGGCCAGTCCGAGAGGACGATTCAGATTTTGGAAGACATGCTGAGGGCGTGCATGTTGGATTTCAAGGGTTTGTGGGAGGACCATCTACATTTGGTGGAGTTCTCTTACAACAACAGCTTCCAGGCGAGTATTGGCATGGCGCCTTTCGCCGCTCTTTATGGGAGGAAATGTCGATCGCCATTGAGTTGGGATGACGTTGGTGATCGGGAGTTGTTGGGACCTGAGATGATCGTGGAGGCCGTGGATATCGTCAGGAATATTCGGGAGAGGTTGAGAATTGCTCAGGACCGTTTTAAGCATTGGGCGGATGCTAAACGTCGTCCTTTGGAGTTTCAGCCGGGCGACCATGTGTTCTTGAAGATTTCCTCGAATCGTGGTGTGATTCGTTTTGGGAAGCGTGGGAAGTTGAGCCCGCGATACATTGGACCGTTTGACGTTTTGGAGAGGGTTGGCGAGGTAGCTTATCGCTTGGCCTTGCCGCCATCTTTGGAAGGAGTTCACAATGTTTTCCATGTGTCGCAGCTTCGTCGATACATTAGCGATCCGTCTCATGCGGTGGATTTTTCGGAGATTACCGTTCGCCCCGATATGACGTATGACCAGCATCCAGTGCAGATTCTGGACAGGCGTCAGAAATCGCTTCGGAACAAGATTGTCAATCTTGTGAGGGTGATGTGGCGACACGGTTCACCTGGAGAGTCTACTTGGGAGAATGAGGATGAGATGCGAGAGCGTTTCCCACTTTTGTTTTCGGACTCGTGAGTATTTGGAAATTCCGAGGACGGAATTTTTCTTAAGTTGGGGAGGATGTAACGACTGCTTTTCATGTATCTGGATTTATTATAATATAATATATGTTTTGGTGAATTTTCTCCTCATATGTGGTTTTCGTCTCCGTAGTTTTCATTTTCGATCGATTCGTCGTATTTACTCGTTTCTTCCTTAGGATTGTCGATTTCGAAGTATGTCATTCGTGACGGACTTCATAACGGTCGTATCTAACTATTAGATCAAGCCTAGGAGTCTTAGGAATCGATCCCGGGGCCCCGCGCTCCGTATCGGTACTTTTGGTGCTCATTAGCCGGTGTAAGAAGGGCCACCGACCGACTAGATGACGATCCAGTCGGTCGGCAATCCTTCTTGGACCGACTAGTTAGCTTTCTAAATTTCTCAGGAGTTACTGTTTATCGTTAGTCGGTCTAAGAACGTTGGTTGACCGACTAGGTTGCAAACTAGTCGGTCAGCAATGCTTCTTGAACCGACTAACTCATCATATTATTTTTGTATCAGTTACTGTTTACTCTTAGTCGGTCTAAGAACGTTCATCGACCGACTAGATGCTAAACTAGTCGGTCAGTATTTGGTCATGGACCGACTAACTCTAGAATCCTATTTTCGTTCAGGAGTTACTGTTTGCACTTAGTCGGTCTGCGTTGGTCGACCGACCGACTAGTTGCCAAACTAGTCGGTCAGTGGTTGCTCTTTGACCGACTAACCAGTGTTAAAACCCTAATTTCTGGGCAGCCGCCAGCTCAACCTATTTATACCCAACCCAAACGACTTCTTCTTCTCCAACACGACCCAAAACCCTAAAATCTTCCCCCTTCAGCCCCCATCTTCCTCCAAGCTCCATTTCGTCATTCCAAGCCCTAAAATCATCATCCAACCCAACCATTCACTCCATCCACCTCTCATCTTCCCCAAAATCTCACCAAAACCCATCAAAATCCCCAAATCCCCCAAATCCCTAGTTTCCCCAAACTTCTCCAATCTTTTCCAGATCTGATCCTAGGGTTCCCTGGAGTGTTCCTTCCGTCTCCTCTCGGTAAGAAATCGATCTACCGTTGTTTTCATAGCCTATTTATATTTTATGAAAACCCTAATTAATTTCAAGTGTTTGGTGCTTGTTTCCCCCATAACAGCGATTTCCCCCGTAGATAGCATCCGTGTGACGAAGTGATCGTCAATCCCCGGTGCTAGGCAAGTGAAACTTGCCACTTAGGGTTTAGGCCATGTTTTAGGCCATTTGCTTATTGTAGGCGTAAAAGAGGCTAGGCGACGAAATGATACTCACCTAGGCGCAAATTGGGGAACTAGCTTGACAACGAAGCTAGTTCCGACATTTAGCATGTTGCACAATTTCCATGTCATGTTTACTTTCAATTAACGGTACGCGAATATGTTCATGTCATTGCATTTCGCCTGTCACGTTTAATTTAATTAACGGTACGCAAATAAATTGTCATGACCTCGCATTCTTAGGTGTTGCTGTGATTGCGTAGCTTTGCTACAACACTTGTGTTCCTGGCTCGTGACCAGAAGCGAGCATAATGAGTTGCTAACCCCAACGCTCGAAATGTATTGAATTGTGAACTAAGAATGCGAGCTCAATGTGCGGGGCAACCCCAGGCTCACTTGCTGAGTTCCATGTGCGGGGACCCCAGGCTCCATATCGTGTGGGTATTGGGTAGTGTTTAGTGCCGATCGGTCTGAAATGCTATGCCATTCAGCGAAGGGCTTAAACACCTACAAAATATGAATTGATTGAATTGATAGTAGCTTGGCTACTCTTGTCTTGTCCCGATAATTGTTCCCTTGTACAAAATTTTCTTGCCATGTTTTAATTGTGCACTCATGTTATAACTGCCATGTCATTCATACTAAACTGCTAGGTTGCTAGTTGCCTTACTTTCAGTTTCCTTGCTCAAGTCTTTTAGACTTGCTGACATGTGCCCCTTTACTCTTTTGGGTGACACATGTTAGATCCTGAGCCTGAGTACCTCGTTGAGGACGAGGTGTTTGCTGACGCCGAGCCCGAGCTTGTGTTTGACGGGGAGTACGTGGACACTGGGGACCAGTCCTAGTGTCTTCGTTGTGTTTTATTTTGTTAGACAGTTGTTTTGTTATCGGTGCGTAGCACCCATACTTTGTTATGTCGTTTCTTTGTTGGCCTTGTTCTGGGCCTTTAGACTCTTTTCTTTTAGCCTGGTGGCTTTTCTGGATGTTGGACTTTTGTTGATGTTGGAAAATTTGTGAGATGTGGAATTTTATTTCAGTCTCGCCTTGTGTTATTATTGTTATTCTGTTGTGGTTACAGGGACCTGTTTATGTATTGTGGACGCTTATCGGGTTTGGGGCTTCACAGCTCCACTCCCGTGCGGACCTTTTCACGTCTCGCCTCCATTTCAGGGAAGCGGGTCGTGACATTAGGACCATGTCTGCCACCCTCACCACCATGGCCAGCCGTTTCGACCTTCTCCCAGGCATTCACTATTGCCTCACGCAGATTCTCGACCGGCTCCCGCGCGTACCGACCGTACCCACCCCTACCCCTACCCACACCCAGCCTGCTTCCGTACCCACACCCACACCCACTCAGCAGTCTGTTCACCACCACCTCCTCCTCCTCCTCCGCCTCAGGACGGAGACGGCGCAGCCCCACCCTCTTAGGCACCCTTGATGCCATTGATCTTTTTGCCGTCGTGCTGCCCGTCTCTGCTGGGTCCTGATGATTTTTGCCCACCCCTCCTCCCCTCACTGTTTTGGGTCCACATTTTGATCATATCTTTATATCATTTTTGGGAGAGAGGGAGAGTTTTTGGTGTCACACTTATATATCTATTTCACTCCTCTATCTGCATGCATCATGTCCGCATCATATTTTTCATTTCGTTACTTTATCTTTCTTTTTCCTCATGCATGCATCCTCACCTACCCCTCACATTACGCGTCTCTCGGTGTGCCACACTTCGCACATTGAGGACACTGTGCACTTTAGCTTGGGGGAGTGAGTTCTCACGTTCTTTTCGATTTACCACCTTTATTTTTGGTTTTTTCACGCCATTTTCCGCATTTGCACTCACATTCATCACCTTTTCCTTTTTCTTTACCATGCATCACGTTTTTCTTATTTTCTTTGTGTGCTGCATTGTAATTAGTTTCATTTTTCCTTTATCTTTATTTCTTTTTCATCTCATGCTAGAGATGACTTTTCTGTAGTGATGATTACGTGGCGTTAGCTTTCTCTATACATGCATGCTATATTTGTCATGTCTTAGATTCTATTTCTGATATCATATGCTATGATTTGCCTTGCATTTAGAGATAGTAGCCCACACTTTTTCTGCATGAAAATGGATGAAATTTTATTATTAGCTGAGTCTGAATATTCATATGTATGCTATCGCAGAAAACACACCAAGATTCACGCATTGAATGCTTATATCTGGAGTACCGTTTTCTTTTCCTATATCACTTCTATATGCATGATTTGTACATTTCACTTCAGGATGATTGAATGATGTTAGCTATGATAAATTTGGATTAGTCTAGCTTTTTTGTGATCGAAACTGAGTAGATTAGATTACCCTGCTGAAGTTGTCGTGCACGTCTTATAGAGTGAACTGAGAGACATATTTATTTCTTTCTCCACATATCTTGAACATCAATTCTCTATTTTAAAATCATTGGTGAATCTCCCCTTAGCGATTCTAATATATGGCATTTCCCCCGCTATTAATTCCTAGCTCCAAATTTTCCAAAAAAAAAAGAAAGAAAGAAAAGAAAAGAAAAGAAAAGAGAAAAGAACCTCAATAAAAGATCCCATCTCATGTTCTCTCTTTCTTTCCCTCTTTTTTGTTCTTATTTTTATTACTTTGGAGCTTCATAAAAAATGGGGATGCAAATATTGTTTTTTATGACACCATGCTTATAGATAAGCTTGGGGGAGAGAATCCAGTGATGTGTGAGAGAGTGACTACTTGACGTTGCACGACAACCTAGGCTAAGTAATATTCTATACTCAGTGAGATTATTTTTAGCTTTACGAAGTCCAGAAATCTATGCCTAGCACTCATTTCATGAAATCCATGCTTTTCTATTCTTTCTATTCTATTGCGTGATATTCTTATACTCCTCATAGAAAGCATCCAATTGAAAAGTGTGTGATCTGCGGTATTGTATACCGCTTTAAAAAATTCAGACGATGTTAATTCTAAAATTATTCCGTTTTTCATGATATAACAATGTTCTTGGGTTTTCTATTTCTATTTGCACCATTATACTATGATATCGAAATAAAATTCTTTGACATGTGTGTTACATTCGGTGCATGCTATATGAGTAAGCAAAACCCACGTCCTGAGAAAATGATCTAGCAGCTTCCCTCTTCGCTTTCTTCTTTCTTCTTCGTTTTTCGTTTTTCATTTTTTCCGTCGTTTTCGTTTTCGAAATCCACCGGGTTCGCCTTTTACTTATCTTCCTCGAGGACGAGTAAGAGGTAAGCTTGGGGGATTTTGATCACTCCATATTTTACACTTTTTTCCCGCATGTTTGCATGCCATTTAGATCGCTCAAATCATGTTTTTCACGATATATCGACGATATTGCGATGCTTTTCACGATTTGTTGTTTTTGTCGTATTTCAGGAGATTTGGAGCGATTTGGAGTGTTTCCGAGATACACCTACTCCAGAGTGTCACCGACGACCTCCCCGAGGGGTATTTTGCCAATGGAGAGGAGCGGAAGAAGAAAGAACGTCGTAGGAGCGACGAGAAGGCAAAAACAAGCTGTTTGGGCATTTTTGGTGTCTCACTCGGCCGAGTGAAGGAGTCACTCGGCCGACCAGCGAGACACCGCTCGGCCGGCCAGATCGGACACGCTCCATATGTGCACTCGGCCGAGCATCGGAAGCCACATCGGCCGAGTGACGAGACCCCGTCCGCCCGAGTGGCACTCAGACGACGCCCATCCAAAAGAGCCAACTTACTGTTTTTCGTCTGCCTGAGCTTCAGAAGACCCACTCGGCCGAGTGGAAATTACCGACCGCCCGAGTGAAGAGAAGCCATCGGCCGAGTGACGACAACTCACTCGGCCGAGCGACCCCCGAAGTGAAGACCCCCGAAGACCCAGACTTACTGGAATTTCTCAGGGTTTCTTACTCGGCCGAGCGACTTTTGTCACTCGGCCGAGTGAGCCGCGCTGCCTGTAGCGTAAATTGCGATTTTCAGGCTGCGCAAGGGCATTTTGGTCACAGTTTTTTGGACGATTTTGGGGGGTATTTAACCCCAGTTTTTGACCTAGGTTAGAGAGCTTTTCCTTTACTTTTGGCAGCTTTTTAGATTAAACATTTTAGCTTTTGATTCTTTTGATTGGAGAGGAGAGAAAAGTTTATTTTTGTTGGATTCTTGGAGAACTCTATTGGTTTGTCTCCCTCTCCATAAAAAATCTTATTTTTATTGCTTATTTGAATATTGTGATGAATCCTATTGTTATTTCCATTGATTATTTTTGCATTTGTGATATGAATTGTGAGTAGTCCTAACGTCTTGGGGCGTGGGGATGAACCCTACGAGCCCAATTTCTGATTTGTGATGATTTGGTAGAAATATTGCTAGAATTGCTATTAGGGTTAGTTTGGGATCGATTTACTACGGATAGCTAGGAGTTCATATCGATTGGGATTTGCAAGAGATTGGATCCCAATTCGATAGGAAACCCTAGAAATCCGAATTGGGTTGAAATCGAGTTTCCGTAAAATCGGTTTGCAAGAGATTGGACCGATACTAGGGTTCTCGGTTGCAATTCCATGCCGATACCCGTTTGCAAGAGATTGGACTGGTAGGAACTATCCCAACCTAGGTCGCGGCCCGAGTTTGCACGAGAGTGGGCTCGGGGCGCGATTGAACGATGATGTTGACCCTAATGCTAGCCTGCCTAGGCTAGGGTTTGCAAGAGATTGGACCCAAATCTAGGTTAGCTATAGACCGGCAACAGCGCGAGAGCGTGAGCTAGGTTTTACATTCAGTTGCAACTAGTTCATCTGAAATTCTACCCTAGCAATTGTGATATCAATGAATCACATTGACGAGATACGGTGAGTAGCGGGGATTCCCTATTCCCCAGGCATCTTTACTTGATTTTATATCTCCATACTTTGTCTGACGATTGTGACAGGATCGCCAAAAGGCAAATTCCATCTTTTCTATTCCTATAGCCAGGTTGTTCGGAAAGACACCATCATTTGTCCTCCCTGTGTTCGATAACCCGCTCGCCGCTACACCGTGCGCTTGCGGTAAAACTACACGGTCGCTCTTTTTGGGTTACATCCAGAAGCGATCACTTGCCAACTCTTGTGTAGGGCCATGTTTTTAGGCCACTTCCTTGTTTTTAGCGTAAAAGAGACTAGACAGTGAAATGATAGATGTCTAGACGCAATTTTAAGATCTAGCTTGACAACGAAGCTAGATCTGACACCCTGCCATGTCATGCATGCATTGATATCTGTCACGTTTAAATTCCTTAACTGTACGCACTTTTAACTGCCATGCATTGCATCTTACCTGTCATCCAAGTTGATTGTTGCATTCGTAGCACACGCTACAATACTTGTACTTGTACTTTCTTGTCCGGCTATGTGCACCCCTATGCCATCGTGATAAAACACTTCCTAGCTCGTGATCCAGAAGATTGGCGCCAGTCCATACACACGTGGAGGGGTAGGGATAAGCGATCACTTGAGCTTAGGAGTTGGCCCGTGCAGCCACTCTAGCCAAAAGGCGTAATCTCTGTGCACGACGTGCTTACTTTACTTGTCTTGTACTAGTGAGTGTTTCTTGTAAAACTTGACATCCATGCCATGCTCGTACTTTACTTTACTTATTGCACTCTTACTTTAACTGCCATGTCATTGCATCATGCTAGAACTGCTAGGCTTCTTTACTTTTACCTACTTTCAGTTTCCTTGCACAAGTCTCTTGTAGACTTGCTGACATATGCCCCTTGCTCTTTTGGGTGTCACATGTTAGACCCTGAGCTAGAGACCGTAGCTGAGGACGAGGTGTTTGCTGACGCTGAGCCAGAGCCTAGTTTTGACGAGGAGTTGGTGGACACCGGAGACCAGTCTTAGAGACTGTTTGAGTTGCTTTTGCTTAGGTTGCTGTTAGTTGTCGGTGCTTAGCACCATTACTTTGTTTTCGTACTTTGTACTTTTGTTGGCCATGCTGGGGCCTCTTTTAGACTCTTTTCTTTTAGCCTGGTGGCTTTTCTGCGATGTTGGAGTTTATTATTATGGATATTCTGAGATTTATCTTTTGTCTCATTTCATTATTATTATCTTTGTTTCGTTTCGCGTTGCAAGGACCTGCAGTTTAAAGTGATTGACGCTTATCAGACTTGCAACTTTGTAGCTTCAAGTCTGAGCGGACCTTCTCATGTTTCGCCTCCACGTTTTTGGAAAGCGGGGCGTGACATGTACTCCACTTCTTAGGAGGTGGCCCTCATCTTCTCGTCGTCCAAGTTCATCTTCTTCTGCCTGACTGGCGTGAAATTGGGGTCGACGTGTAGCTGGTGGATGATTACTTTGGGGTCCACGCCTGGCATGTCATCAAGCGACCAGGTGAAGATGTCCAGGTTGGCCTCCAAGCAACCAATCAACTCGCCCCTCAGGATCGGGTCGAGTTCTGACCCGATGGAGATGAATCTATCGCCCACGTATGTGACAGAGATGAGCTTCGGCTCTTCCATAGGTGCAGATCTCGTGTCGCCCGTGCCGTATCTCGGGTCGAGATGGTCCATTAGGTTGCACAGCTTCACCTCGTGGTCTGCGCCGGTCAGTTGGTAGCAGATCTTAGGCTTCGCCGGGTTGCCTCTAATCTTCCCCACTCCTCTTAGGGTCAGAAACTTGACCATTTGGTGGAGGGTTGAGACCACGGCCCCGGCCGCGTTGAGGAGCGGTCGACTGATGATCCCGTTGTACGCTGACCCGATCCTCAACGCCACAAACTCTATTGCGAGGGTGGTCGAGTTGGGCGGCTCCCCGAGCGTGACAGGGAGGCGGACCATCCATACGATGGGGGTGGAGTGGCCATGTGAAGCCTATCACGGGCCTGGAGCAAGGCTCCAGGTCTTCGGCTTGCAGCCCCATCCTCTCTAGAGTTGATATGAACAGATGTCGCATGAGTTCTCGGTGTCCACGAGGAGTCGTCGGACCAAGACGGTGTCAATGACAGCTGAGACGGCTAGAGCTTCGTCGCGCAACGGGTCTGCCTCCTTCAGGTCCCCTTCGGAGAAATAGATGGGCTGGGGTGGCTCTCGGCCCCTCCACGATCTACCTCCATTGGTCCTATAACCTGCTGTGCGCCAGGCCCCTCGGCTCGGGACAGACGACGGGTAGTCGTGGCTTTCCTCATGCGGTTGTTGGATGGCCCCAGCGCTGATGTTGCTGCCACCGCACTTCAGTGCATGGAGGTGCGTGGTCGCGTCATCTCGGATGTGGTTGTTTGCCGTGGGTGTTCTTCGGTTCCCACGGACGACGCCAGATGTTTCAGGGCGTTTTCTTACCACTGATTTGTTGATTGGAGGGCTGGAGGTCAATGCACTTGTGGGGATCAAGTGCGGCCTCCAGAAGCGGGATTCGGCTCGTTCGGCTTCAACGAAGAGCGTGCGGGTCCACGTGTCGGCGTGCCGACGGGAATCCTCAGCAAGGCGACGGCCTCTATAGGGGTGCAGATGAACGGACTCGGAAGCGAGCACGTTCGGCTGTGGGCTAGCTGGGCGCCGAAGGGTAGCCTCGGCGCGGCTGGATCTGCTTGACTTGAATAGACGATAGAGCTCGTCAGGGGTGTCGGACCTTGATTCCGACCAAGTCCCCTCCGATGCCTAAGTCAGAACGGATCTGAAGGATGCTCGGTGGAATCGGTATGGCTTACAGGGAGGCCGATATGCGAGTCCTCGTGTCGAGCTATGGATGAGAAGTATAGGGCGGAAGATAAGGTCGTGTAAGAGGAATACCTTAGTGTTTTGGGTATCCAGGAAGTGATCCCTTTTCATGTTGCTCTTCGAGTCGCTTTATAGGAGCCTTCCACGGCCACGGCTCCTCAACGTCCCCCGCTTCCGTCCCGACGATCTGCCATTTTGATGGCGCCTTCATGGATCATGAAGGTGGGCGTAATGGGGCCCATTAATGGTGATTAAAGGGGCGCGCTTTAAGGTGAGCGTTAACTCCTGCTAACGTAGGCCAGTGGTGGCGCTAGCTTTGGTCCGAGGCCGGCCCGACTCCAAGTCTTCATGGGGGCCTCATCGCTTGGCCCGTTCTTCTTCAAGGCCGCTGACTTGCGATATGGGCCTGGGCCGCTCGGTTTCGGCCCTTCTGGAAGGGCCGTATCAATAACTATTATTGTTGGAGTGTTATTGTTAAAAGTGTACACGTGTAGTGCACGTGGTCAAAAATTAGGAAACATCCAGGGGCAACATCCTAAAAGGCAATTAGCATTAGCAGAGATCCTAATGTGCAAATCAACCCAAAATTAGCCGAAAACAAAATTCCAGCAAATAAATGAAGAAATAAAATATAAATAATAAAGAACAAAATCGCGCGTGCCCGTTACTTTCTCCTTTTTGCGTCCACTGCCCCCAACTCTTTCCTCAATTTTCTCGCGTACAAACATGGAAAGTCTTCTCCTTTCTTACTCCGCTTCCAATTTTTCGTTGGGATTTGAGGTATGATAAATAAATATGGAGACCCAAAAGACCGCCGTCAACAACAGTAGTAACGCCGCTAACGGGGGCGACGGGGAGGAAGCAATGGGAGATGGCGCTCTGTACGTGAAGGTGATGACGGACGAGCAGGTGGAGGTCCTACGCCGTCAGATCTCCGTTTATGCTACCATCTGCGAGCAGCTCGTCGAGATGCACAAGGACATTACTGCTCGCACTGACTCCCTTGCAGGTTTATTCCCCCTCGTTTCTGTATAACTGTTTGAAAAAAAGGAGCAATTTTGTGCACTTTTTTACTTTCTGGGCTTGTGTTTTTCTTTTCGTGGTCTTTTTGGGAAATATAGGCTGATTCATGTGATATTTTTTTTGGTTCGGGGTTTTTCTTGATTTGTGTAAAGAGGAGACATTAAGGTTCTATTCTCTTTCTTTCTTTCTTTTCTTTTCTTTTTTTTTAAATCTCCTTTTTCTCATGTTTTTGAGCAATATGTGTCATTTGAAGTCTGATAATTGGTGGGCTTTCCTTAATCCGAGGAAAGGAGAGATTTTGAATACCTTTTAAAATGCGGGTTTCCTTAATAGTCAGATTTTGTCTCGGATTTTTGTTGCTGCAGTGATTGATGATTTGGGGTTTCCTCGGACTGTGCATATCTTTTCTTGCAAATTTGTAATTTTCTGTAATTTTGACATGAATTAGATTGGGCAACTGTTTGTGTGGAGCCGATTGTTATTTATTTTGGCATTATGCTTTTGGAATTTATTGTTTCTCTGACTCAGTCTATACTTCAAACGGATGTCATTTATTGATCATTCTTCAGCTGTAAACTTGTCTTTTGACAATTTACTGATTGATGTCAGTGTAATTGAGTTTTATAGTTAAATAGTTAGTTGGTTACTTACTCAGTTTGAACACCATTATTATTGATTTTGTGTTCTCATCCAACGAACATACTGAAAACATGCAAGGCATCGTGTGGTTCAGTCTAAGGAAGAAAGCATGTGGTAACTAACTGAATTATAAACTACCCTCTGAATCGACTTGTAAGTAGAAACTAATACTATCTATTTGTTAATATCATCTTGGGTCATAATGTTGTTGAGGTAAATTGTTTCTTCTTTGAATTATGTTTCCCTTTTTTGATACATCGGAAAGCAGAAATTGAACCCTCGACCTCTCACAAGGGGGAAAGGGCAAACACCACTAAATCAATTGGCTCGGGTAATTATGTTTCCTTTTGGGATCCATAAACATTGCACTGCTCTTTGTAGGCGTCGTCAGAAAATGTTTGGCAGAAATTGGAGATTTACTTGTTTGAATAGAAACTGTGTGGATTTGTCTTTTGCATATGTTGCTTAGTTCCGATGAGTTTTGGTTGGGCATATGCACCTCCCTGGTACCTCAATACACATTTGTGGCAAATGATGTTGCTAGTATATCATTATGGGTACATCAGTATGTCTTAGCAATACAGTAGGATTATGGAGTACTAATTAATAGAGTATAGCCTAGCCTTTTTTTGATACATCGGAAAGATGGTTAAAGGCGCACGCGCGTTCCGCAGCCACCAGGGATCGATCCCTGGTGGCTCCATTGGGAAGCGGATGTAAATGCCGCTGGACCACATTCCTTTGGCATAGCCTGGCCTTTTGAATCTCTTGTGCATTGCACCAATTTCTTCTTTATTTAAAAAAATTCCATTTAGCAGTCTATATCACAAAACTTAGTATCCACTAGCATCCACAACCTCCGCATCCTAGTATTCAATGATGTGCTCAATACCTTTGGCATCAAAGCATCTGTTTTCCTAGTTTGACAAACCCAGTGGTCAAGCTTTTGCTTTTTCTCTGATTTTGGGATGCCATTGCCTTGCATTTTTTGTTGTGCTGGCACATGTTAGATCTCCAATATATCATTATGGGTACATTCTGATTTTTTTTTGTACTTGCTCTCTGGAGCGACACTTCGTTATATGGTTTGAATTGGATTTTATGTGGTGAGATTGAAGCAAAAGCATATTTACTCATCATTGCCACTACAAATGCTATTAATCAATTGTTTGACCATGTTTCTTGTATAAGGTTACAACTTACCTTGTCTTTTGACTTTACCTGAGTCTACACGGACAACCCTGAATATAAAAATGCAACTCTTAACTGTCAAACATTTGCAGAATTTGGGTGCAGCAATAGGGATATTAAGGTTGTCTGAGAGCCATCCAGGTTAAAATTTCTAGTCAACTTCAAACATATTAGATGAACCACTATTGACAATCTGCATTTTGGCTTATAGTAGAGTGCTCAAATAGCACAGAAACATTAGAGTATAATTAATATCTCTCCCATCTCTTAATACACCTTTTGATTTTGGTGTGATGGCCGAGACAGTAGGAAGCATACGCTTTCTAAAATGATAAAAGCTTAATATATTATGAGATATTCATAACTCGCATGCAAAATAAGTGAGTCACTACTGTTTTAGCCCGTGAAGGGGACATGATTTTTTAAAAAAATTATCAAATTTTTTTGGAAGGGGCACTTCACGATGGAAATGATGTGCAACTTAAATCTAGAAAAAGTTGCACACTATATCAAAATTTTTAATGATATATAAACTAAAAAAATATTCCTTTGATTTGCTTTTATAACTGATATTCTATGCTGTATATGTATGTGTATGTGTGCATACGTGCTTATTTATTAATAAAAAAGAAAATTAATAGTGAATCCATCCTCAAAGTTATAGATTAAATATGCTACAATATGGATTGCATAAAAGAAGGAAAGTGAGATTAGTGATCCCAAATTAATGCATAGTTAATAAATTCAAATATATTACAATTTTTATTGCCAAAACTAATTAATATGCCATAAATTCTAAATCCCTTAAGTATTGGAATTAATTATTCCCACCCTAAATGTTGCACCCACAATCCAATTTGCCATCATTTAAAAGAGAAAATCATGGAACTATGCTTATGGGGTCAAGCCTGGGGTTTTTACATGTGGGTAACTAAATTTCCAAAATGAACTATATGTACATGGAATTTTGCAAAATTTACCCCAAACCATCCCCACCCACCCTCACAAAAAAGCCACCATGTGTCTTCGCCTCTAATTTTGGTCACTACTATCTATTTGAAAAATGTGAAATTATCGCATTCTTGTATCTAAATCCATTTAGAGTCTAGACTTTATAAACTAACACTCGTCATATCCAATTCACATCACAATATCCATGCCAGCATTGCTCAAGTCAGAACTTCATTTTTTGGCGAATAAATGATTGGAATCTTCTTGAACTGTGCATAATCGTTTCTTCATTTATTATTTAATACAGCTTTGATGAGGGAAAATTAGGGTTTCTTTTGGTTGACAAGTAACATATATGTCTCCTTACATAGCCATGTCTATCACCAATGCTAATTATTCTTGGGTGATATTTTGGCATGCACACTTGTCTTTTGTGCTTGATATTAAAATAGTTGCGTTCCTTTCTTATACTGACTACACACAATAACTTATTGATTACAATGTTCTGCACTAAAGAATTGTCGAACCGTTTAGTGTCTATATGAGGTATGTAGGCTAGATTCAAGTTTGGTTCCAAAGTCCAAAATCATCCTTACCAATCTCTCAGGATGATTACTAATTTCTATCAGGCTTTATAATTGTGTACTCAGAGTAGAAAACCGTGCATTCCATTCCCATATTATCACTTGACATCATGGAATCACATGTTTAGACTGGTTCACTGAGATGTGAAAATGATTAAAGGGGCGCTTTTGTTAATTTGAGGACACAAAAATTGTCATACTTTGACAAAAACATGGTGGCACCGACTTTCACACATGAATGCATGACTTTGTCCATGCTAATTAACGTACACACGTGAAGGCACTCTGTCCATGTTAAATTGAGAATTATGTGTGGACGAACCTTTGGCATATGGTATATTACTAGTGTGCTTGTGTTTTGTTTGTGTGTGAATTCTAAGAAGTAAGTGATTACAGTTTTAATTAACCAACTAAAACATCTTGAGAACAAATGATAACATTCATACAAATGAAGGCATTACTGTCTTTTTTGAGCAGCTGACATAGCTGACACTGGGGAAAATTTTAGATGATGATGATTGTAATGTTTGGCTTCCACCCATGCATGTATCTGTCATATGTGCCCATTTGAATCTCCCTTAGTAGGAGCCGCATAAAACCAAGCTAAATTTGACACTTGGTTGTTTCAGTAACTTCCTTTTCTTGGGGTAGATTGTTTACAATCTCCTCCAAATTTCACATATGTTTTGAACACCCTCCCATGACCCCAAAATTTACGGTTGCTGCCCCATGGGAAAAGATGTTATATTTACTACTTACTTTTTGTATCAAAATTTATATGTTTTTGGAGACAAATTGTCTCCATAGTTACAAGCTTTTCAAAGCAGTGGGTCATACACATTGAAATTCTGCATCCACATGTTTCACGTGGTTATTTTCTGTGTCACCCTTTTGCACCAAGTGTTAGCCTCACTATCACTAATCTGTTAGAAATTCCCGTTGGAATTCTTCCCGTTTCTTCCCGTTAGTGATCCACAGTTGTAAAAACTGAATTTTTGAAATTTAGAGCCGTTGATGGAACGGATCTTGAATCTATAAATAGGGGTTTTGGTCCCTCAATCTACTCACTCGATTTCAGACAATACACCATCCTGTGGGAGTGATTTAAGACTGAGAAGACCAAAATCGGAGAAAAAGTTTACCTTTTGGGAGAAGCAATGGCCGGAGGTAAGAACTCACGAATTTCTTCCGCATTTCGTGATGAAATCATCACATTGAGTCTAACAATTGGTATCAGAGCCACTTGATCCTCTGCCTTGCTTTATTTGCTGCTAATTTCTTCGATTTTGGCGGAGGAATCCATCGGTCTGAAATTTTTTTTTGGTTGTTATCGGGTTTTGAAACCCAATGGCTGGAGGTTGAAGATGACCATGTAAGGGTATTTTCGGTCTTTTTCATAAAGCAAATTTCTCACACAATTAGATGCAAGGGTACGAAACAGTGTAACTATTTAAAATGCACTGCAAATTTTGAAACAAAGGTGCAAACATGACAGCACTTACATATTTAATTACTTGATATGTCTCACTGTTCACTTGAGGCCTACATTGGCCCTAGGCCCCTACAAGCAAACATTAAATTTTTTTTTCCCTTGCCATTGGAAAATGTACTCTTGCTGTAAGTACACGTAAATGACCTGGCACTCATATTTTTTTTAATAATGGGACGTGTACATCTGGGCTTGCTGCAAGGGACCATGTAATGCAAGGGACCATGTAATTTAAAGCAGTAAATATTCATACTGTTACATGCTTTTAAAAATTAAAAATTAATTTTAAACCGATTATAATGATATAATACTCCAGGCATCCTGCGACATGCACCTTGCAATGCACCCTATTTGCTTACATATACTAGGTATTGCTTTGTTTTTGTACTCCAAAAGGCACTGTACAGGCTTACATATGTTTGTACATTGTTTTGAACTTTAACAGAACTTTTTTTTATGTGTACTTGTTGGCCAAATAAATATTTATGTGATGGCCTTTTGGCTCTTTATTGGCTGTTTTGGGTCAGGTATTCCCGTTTGGGTTTTAAAATGTTTCCGCTATATTGCCTTTTGTTGGTCGTACATAACGGAAGAACATTATGTTTAGTTCAGTGTATTATGAATATGCAACCCGATAATTTAAGATTCAGTTCACTCTGACCCTACAATGTTATATTGCTTATAGTTTTATGCAATAATTTGAACCTAAAAATTTGGTTAATGTTTAGTGATCTATATAGTTTTAAATTAATTATGGAATAGCCATAGCATCTTTAATTAATTAAAACTATATGTTGAGTTTGATTTAAAGATCACATTTGGGGAACGAACATTAATTGCGATTAATCATATCTGATATAATAAATATTTTCCCACAGGAATTTTTATTATATTGTGTATGATTAATTGGGATAAGATATCAAATTATATTTTCTAATTTACCCACAGGGATTAGAAACGGAACATGATTTGATAGTTTTATCATGTATTTAAAATGAATCTAATTGAATTAGAATTTTGGCCCACAGGTCAGTTTTATGTCACTAGATTCATTCTTTCTATGTTTTACATTGGTAATACATATTTTTAAGTCTCAAAAATAATGAATTGAGTATGTATATTAAATTTTTGCAGCATCACAATCTGTAACTGTTACTGATATCAAATGTGACGTTCCTGAACTGAATGGCGAAAACTATAGGGTCTGGAGGGAGAGAGTACTCCTTCATTTAGGAGTGGCGGACATTGACTATGCCATCCGCAAGGATGAGCCACCAGCCATTACAGATACTAGCCCTCCTGAGGCTTTAGTCCTTTATGAAAAATGGGAGAGATCTAACCGTCTCTGCGTTATGTTCATAAAGACTAAAATATCGGCTAGTATAAGGGGCTCGGTGGAAAAGAATGACAAGGTCCGATCACTATTAAAGGCCATTGATGAGCAATTCCAGAGCTCAGATAAGGCACTTGCGAGTACTCTCATTGGGAAGTTTTCATCACTAAGGCTGACCGGTCTTGGAGGTGTGCGTGAGCACATCATGCATATGAGGGATATTGCGGCTCAACTTAAGAAGTTGGAGGTTGAGATGTCTGATAGCTTTTTGGTGCATTACATTTTGAACACTCTCCCGCATCAATACGGACCTTTCAAAATATCCTATAACACACATAAGGATAAGTGGTCAATGAATGAACTTTTGACCATGTGTGTTCAAGAGGAAGGTCGGTTAATCATGGAGCATGGAGAGAATGTGCTAATGGCAACCAATAAGAAAGATGACAGACGCCCCAAATTTAAGGGGAAGGGTAAAGCGCCTGTTAAGGGAGGGATTGCTAAGGAATCCAAGTGCTTCTTCTGTAAAAAGAAGGGGCACATGAAGAAGGATTGCCTAAAATTCCTTCAATGGCGTAAGAAGAAAGGTAACTCAATCTCTCTCGTCTGTTTTGAATCTAATATGACTGATGTTCATTGTGACACATGGTGGATTGACTCTGGTTCTTCAATCCATGTTTCAACAACTTTGCAGTGTATGACAAACCTGCGGAAGCCAGCGGGAAATGAACGAGGCATTTTCTCAGGAAACAAAATGCGCTCAGCTGTCGAATATGTTGGAACATGCCAGCTTATGTTATCTGGAGGCTTTATTTTGCTTTTGCATAATGTGTTTTATGTACCTCAATTTCTAGACTGTTACCTTTAGGGTTTGTTTTTAATTTTCAAGGAACATCATTCAGTTTGGTTTATAAATCAGATGTTATTGGAAATGGCATATTGTGTAATGGTCTCTTTATGCTTAATTTGCAAAATAATGCTGTCATGCATGTTAATGCTGGTATGAAAAGATGTGTTATGAATGAGGAATCTTCAATGTTATGGCACCGGAGATTAGGACACATCTCCAAAGATAGAATCAAAAAGTTAGTAAATGATGGAGTACTTAGTACTTTGGATTTTGCTGACTTCGAGATTTGTGTGGACTGCATAAAGGGAAAGCAGACCAAGATATCTAAAAAGGGTGCACATAGAAGTTCTGAATTACTTGAAATCATTCATACAAATATTTGTTGTCCAGACATGGACATAAGTGGTCCGAGATACTTTATCTCCTTTATTGATGACTTTTCACGTTTTATGTATATCTACTTGCTTCATAACAAAAGTGAAGCATTAGATGCCTTTAAGGTTTTTAAGGCAGAAGTAGAGAAACAATGTGAAAAACAAATTAAGATCGTGAGAAGTGATAGAGGAGGAGAGTATTATGGTAGATACACCGAAGGTGGTCAAGCACCTGGTCCATTTGCAAAGTTTCTTCAAGAGCATGGAATAGTTGCTCAGTACACCAATCCAGGATCTCCTAGTGAGAATGGTGTAGCTGAAAGAAGAAACAGGACTTTGATGGAGATGGTTAGAAGTATGCGCAGTAATGCCAAACTTCCTATAACCTTATGGACTGAAGCTCTTAAAACGGCAGCGTATATATTGAACCGAATTCCAACTAAGGCTGTTCCAAAGACGCCTTTTGAATTATGGAAAGGTTGGAAACCGAGTTTGCGCCATGTACGCGTTTGGGGATGCCCTTCTGAAGTAAGAGTGTATAATCCACAAGAAAAGAAACTGGATCCTAGGACTATTAGTGGGTATTTCATTGGATATGCCGAAAAGTCCAAAGGATACAGGTTCTATTGTCCATCTCATAACACTAGGATTGTGGAGTCAAGAAATGCAAAATTTCTTGAGAATGACATGATCAGTGGGAGCGATCATATTCAGGGTACTATTCCTGAAAGGGATCATGCTGGTGATATGCCTTCCACTTGAATAATTGTCATTAGTAGTGCCCCTCGAGTTCAAAGGGGCATTGATCAACAAATAGAGACTCCACATGTTGATATTGATCCAGTAGATCAAGTTGTTCATGAAACTCCAGAAGCGGTTGAACAACCTATAGTTCAAGAAGAACCGCTGACGAATGAGCAACCGGTTGATCAACATGATCCTCAAGAGAATGTTGATACAAGTTTAAGAAGATCTAGTCGGACAAGAAAATCAGCAATATCTAGTGACTATGTTGTGTATCTACAGGAATCAGACTTTAATGTTGGAGCCGAAAATGATCCTGAGACACTTTCACAAGCCATGAGTTCGAAAGAATCAAACTTATGGCATGATGCTATGAAAGATGAGATGAATTCGATGTCATCGAATGGGGTATGGGACCTTGTTGAGTTACCTAAAGGGGCGAAAGCCGTTGGATGCAAATGGGTCTTTAAAACAAAGAAAGATTCATTAGGTAACATTGAGAGATACAAGGTCAGGCTCGTTGCCAAAGGATTCACTCAAAAGGAAGGAATCGATTACAAGGAGACATTTTCTCCTGTATCAAATAAAGATTCTCTTCGCATAATCATGGCATTAGTTGCACACTTTGACTTGGAATTGCAACAAATGGATGTGAAAACGGCTTTTCTTAATGGAGACCTAGAGGAAGATGTATACATGAAGCAACCTGAAGGATTCTCCTCTAGTAATGGTGAGCACTTGGTTTGCAAGCTTAAGAAATCCATATATGGATTAAAACAAGCCTCACGTCAATGGTATTTGAAATTTCATGATGTTATATCTTCATTTGGATTTGAAGAAAACGTTGTGGATCAGTGCATATACCAGAAGGTTAGTGGGAGCAAGATTTGTTTCTTAATCCTATATGTGGATGACATTTTACTTGCCAGCAATGATAAGGGAATGCTATATAAGGTGAAACAATTTCTCTCGGGAAACTTTGATATGAAAGATCTGGGCGATGCATCTTATGTTATTGGCATTAAGATACATCGAGACAGAATGCGTTGTATTCTGGGATTGTCTCAAGAGACATATATTAACAAAGTTTTAGAGAGGTTTCGGATGAAGGATTGTTCACCAAGTGTGGCTCCCATCGTGAAGGGTGATATGTTTAATTTAAACCAATGCCCAAAGAATGACTTTGAGCGGGAACAGATGGTAAACATTCCTTATGCTTCTGCTGTTGGAAGCATAATGTATGCTCAGGTTTGCACAAGACCTGACATTGCATTTGCTGTTGGGATGTTGGGACGATATCAGAGTAATCCAGGCATAGAACATTGGAAGGCTGCAAAGAAGGTAATGAGATACCTTAAGGGAACCAGAGACTACATGCTCATGTACAGACGAGCGGACAATTTGGAAGTCATTGGCTACTCTGATTCAGATTTTGCTGGATGTGTTGATTCTCGAAAATCCACTTCGGGATACGTTTTCTTGCTAGCTGGTGGGGCTGTATCATGGAGAAGTGCAAAACAGACCTTAATTGCTACTTCTACTATGGAAGCCGAGTTCGTATCTTGTTTTGAGGCTACTTCGCATGGTGTATGGATTAAGAATTTCATCACTAGACTTAGAATCATGGATTCTATTTCTAGACCACTGAGATTGTATTGTGACAATACAGCCGCTGTCTTCATGGCTAATAACAACAAAATTGGTAGTCGAAGTAGACACATCGACATCAAGTATTTAGCCATAAAACAGAGGGTTAAGGATAAATCAGTCGACATTGCGCATATTCGTACTGATTTAATGGTTGCTGATCCTTTAACTAAAGGCATGCCACCACTAAAGTTTAAGGATCATGTGGATAAAATGGGACTTGGTTCCTTATTGTAATAACATTGTTATTTAATGAAATTCTTGTTGTGATATTTTCTCATATATGGTTGTGTGCACATTTAGATACATTATCATGAGAAAAATCATTAAGTTTGGACCATGAATAAACATAGGGTTTATTCATAAAGATATATAACCTATTATTGAGAAACATGATACATAGTAATACATGGAAGATAATACTTGCTTTTAAAAGGACTTATCGCCATGATTCATGTATTTTTGTTTCTTGTTGGGAATATTGGTTTAAGTGGATCAAGTGGGAGAATGTTAGAAATTCCCGTTGGAATTCTTCCCGTTTCTTCCCGTTAGTGATCCACAGTTGTAAAAACTGAATTTTTGAAATTTAGAGCCGTTGATGGAACGGATCTTGAATCTATAAATAGGGGTTTTGGTCCCTCAATCTACTCACTCGATTTCAGACAATACACCATCCTGTGGGAGTGATTTAAGACTGAGAAGACCAAAATCGGAGAAAAAGTTTACCTTTTGGGAGAAGCAATGGCCGGAGGTAAGAACTCACGAATTTCTTCCGCATTTCGTGATGAAATCATCACATTGAGTCTAACATAATCCTGACAGTTTATTCACTCTACCTCTTCAAGCTATATAAGCACTAAAAGGTTGCGGAAAATGAAAAATATAGCTTCACATGAAATGCAAACGTCAATAAGTCACTGTTACCGGAACATGGGAGGCTGGGGTTAAGTCTGCCAGTGTCCTATAGTGTCGCAGACACGGCAAATCTTGAATAATAGGATATGGAGACTGAAATATGACATATTATAATACTATATCCAATATTTAGTCAAGCAATAGGCACCGTAAAAAAGCTGGAAAATCTCAAAGCTTTGCTTGAGTTCGCTCAATAAAAGGTCGTTTGTGTTTGTTCGACAACTGAAGGAACCAATCTAGAAAATATCATGTTCAATAAAATAAATGAACGAATATGAACATATCTTGTTCGAACTCAGCTTGCATTCATGTTCGGCTCGAACGAACTAGGATAGGCTAGAATTCATTTTCAAGCTCTACTTATTTATGCACAATAAATTGTTATATAGGGCTTTAACGAAGCTCGACAAACTTGCCACTAAGCTTAAATCAGCTTAGTATAAACTATATCAAACTTGTTTGATTACCTAAATGAACATAACTGAATAATTTTCTTTCTAATGGGTAAGATTAAGAATATAATTTTTTGCTTTCAAAATCACTCTCTTGTGGCTCCTACAGCTTGGGAAAGCTCGAGGCTTAGCTTGGACTCGTTGCAAGCTTGCTCAAGCTCATTTGTTTATTAAATGATCTAAGCTTGAACGAAGTATTAAGCTTGATTAAATAAATAAACGAACATGAACAACTTGAAGCTTAACTCGTTTGGTTCAATTTACCGCCCTAATAGGCTTTCTTTAATTGTTTTGAGATATCAACATAGTTTAAAATAGATAAACGAAGTATTAAGCTTGATTAAATAAATAAACGAACATGAACAACTTAAAGCTTAACTCGTTTGGTTCAATTTACCGCCCTAATAGGCTTTCTTTAATTTTTTTTGAGATATCAACATGGTTTAAAATAGAGAATGTCATGGGTTTTGATGATTGTTGGAGCAAAAGAAACATACGAATTATCACTATTTTGGGTTCTATTCCACGCTTAGTTTACTCATTTATTCTTTCCAAATATTCTTTCTAATCATTTCCCTAAATACATAGTCTCTTGGAACATTTTATTTTTCCTACTACACTTTATATGAGTCATGTCCAGGTCATGGGATACTTCTCACTCGTGTACCAGTGTCTGGTACATGACAAAATTTTGCAAAAAAGGAGTGTCCTGTTATCGTACTGTCCTAGTATCAGTGCTATAAGGTGCTAAAGATGATATTACGGTGGTTCATCAGTATGTCAACTGCCTTATATTCTTCTTTGCTGTTGGAGACCCTGCCGATGCTTCATCTCTTTTATTTTTTCTGAACTAAACGACATTATTGTAAACGCTTCATGATCTTTTTGACTGGAAATACCCTTTGTTAATGGCTTGCTTGCTCGTTTAGGAATGAGGCTTGGGAACCTTTATTGTGATCCGCTGATGACTTCTGGATGCCATAAGATTGCAGCGAGGCAGCGATGGACACCATCACCTGTTCAGCTACAGATTCTCGAGAGTATATTCAAAGAAGGCAACGGCACCCCAACCAAGCAAAAGATAAAGGAGATAACACATCAACTGAGCCAGCACGGTCAAATCTCCGAAACCAATGTCTATAACTGGTTCCAGAATAGGAGGGCACGATCAAAGCGAAAGCAGCCGACTGCACTACTGCCAAACAATTCTGAATCCGAAGCAGAGGCAGAGATTGAGTCCCCAGATGAAAAGAAAGCCAGGTTGCAGAAAATGACTTCCAATGGGGCAGATAATCCTTCCTACAATAACGTTGAACAACGAACCTCCAACATGAAGCGCTACACAGGCCATGATCCACAGACAACGATGGGCATGTCTCCAACGAATTCGAAATCGTCTGGAAGTCTGGGACAAATGTCCTTCTACGAGAATGTTCTATTGAACCCAAGTAGGTAGTCTTACGGTTCAAGTCTAAGTTTGATGACTCAATTTCTGTGTTATATTGTATTCACTGTGACATGATGGTGGATGCAGGAATGGATCAGTACATGGGGAAAATGGAGCTGCATGGGAGTTACAGTCCTTTCCAGTCTGGAGGGAGCTATGACTTGAGCCCACTGTGAGACTTGGATACCGACCGACTAGATAGCAGGGTATTTGGTTGAGTGCAAGAAAAAATGCAGTTGTTATTAGAGTCTGCATATATGCAACTTGTCCACAGATGTTCATAGCGAACTTCTTGTGTCTGTTTGGTAAAGTGAAGTGATGACAAGTCGTAAAGAGGAAAGTGCATGCTTTCTCTAGGCATGCATTATTTGATTTTTAGCTCTTCTTTTAATTGCTACTCGGTCTTTGTTGATTATTGTTGTATGATAATGAACTCAAGAGAGAGAGAGAGAATTTCATTGCTAAGAATAAGTCACCATAGCTAAGAGCCATGGTGCTCTATTTATATATCTCATAGTGGGGAGGCCAAAAGCCTCTAGGAGACCAAGGGTCCCCATTACTCTAAGTAATGGGGGCCTAATGAATGGGTAATGAAGGAGGGGAGGCCAAAGGCCTCCCTCATTCATAACACTCCCCCTTACACATTCATCACTTCGGTCTCAGCTACTGAGGCAAGGGGTGGATACTTCTGAATCCAGAGTAAGTGTGTTTGCCTCGTTAAAACCTTAGCTGTGGAAAACCCAGTGGGAAAACCCAACAGCTTAAGGAAAAAGAGTGCAACCCACATGTTACTCCCCCTGATCCGTACAAGCTTCAGGCTTGCAGGTCTTTCAACTGTCGCATACCAATGTTCTTTACAAGCTTTACAAAAGTACATTTAGGCAATGCCTTAGTAAAAAGATCAGCTAAGTTGTTGCATGACTGGATCTGTCGAACTTCAATCTGCTTGTCGTTCTTCTGCTCGTGCGTCCAGAAAAGTTTGGGAGAAATGTGTTTTGTCCTGTCGCCTTTGATGTAGCCCTTCTGAAGCTGAGCAATGCATGCGGCGTTGTCTTCGAATAGGGCAGTAGGCTCCAGATCACTGGTCTTCAGGCCAGTGGATTGGAGGATGTGTTGGACGACAGAGCGTAGCCAAAAACATTCTCTGCTCGCCTCATGGATCGCGATGAGCTCTGCATGGTTGGAAGATGTAGCAGTAGTGGTTTGTTTTACCGATCTCCAAGAGATAGCAGTACCTCCGTAGGTAAATACAAAACCTGTTTGAGATTTTGCCGTGTGCGGATCAGAGAGATAACATGTATCAGCATAACCAAACAATTTGGGGGAGGCACCTCTCTGGTAGTAAAGTCCAAGATCAATGGAACCCTGAAGGTATCGCAGAAGATGCTTTACTCCGTTCCAGTGGCGCTTTGTGGGCGCAGCACTGTGTCTGGCTAGTAGATTAACTGTAAACGCTATATCGGGACGCGTACAGTTAGCCAGATATAGAAGTGCTCCAATGGCACTGAGGTAGGGTACTTCAGGACCCAGTATCTCCTCCCCCTCTTCCAGTGACCGGAAGGGGTCCTTATGTACATCTAGTGATCTTACGACCATAGGAGTACCTAAAGGATGACATTTATCCATATGAAACTTGCGTAGAAGTTTCTTTGTATAATTAGATTGGTGTAATAGGATTCCACCTCTTAGGTGTTCTATCTGTAAGCCAAGAAAATACTTTGTTTTGCCTAGGTCTTTCATTTCAAAAGTATGTTTAAGGCTTTCAGATATCTCTTTGATCTCTGCAGGAGATCCTATGAGATTTAAGTCATCTACATATACAGCTATGATGACAAATCCTGTTCCCGTTCTTTTGATAAAGATACACAGGCAGACTTCGTTATTCGTGAATCCTTGCTGTGCAAGAAAATCACTTAGTCTATTATACCACATCTTGTCCGATTGTTTTAGACCATATAATGATCTATGTAGCCTTACAGAGAATAAGTCCCGAGGTATCTCTTTCATCTCTGGGGGTAGATTAAACCCATCAGGAAGTCTCATATAGATATTTTTATCTATATCGCCATATAGATATGCAGTCACAACGTCCATGAGCTGCATTTCTAGGCTTTCCAGAGAAGTTAGGCTGATTAAAAATCGGAAGGTGATCGAATCCATGACCGGGGAATACGTATCTTCGTAATCAATCCCCGGTCTTTGGGAAAATCCCTGGGCTACAAGGCGTGCCTTATAGCGAACGATCACATTATTTTCATCTCTTTTTCTTATGAAAACCCACTTATATCCCACAGGTTTTACACCTACTGGTGTTTGGACTACTGGTCCAAAGACTTTGCGTTTCAAGAGTGAGTCCAGCTCTACTCTTATTGCCTCGTCCCACTTTGGCCAATCATCTCTGCGTTTACATTCCGCTAGAGATCGTGGTTCGACGTCATCGTCATATTCAGTGACGTGAACGGCAATATCGAACGCAAAATCGTCGTCGACGACTATGCTATTTCTGTCCAGTACTTCTCCAGTACGTACAAAATTTAATGATGTTTCTCCTATTGTTTCCTCTACTGGGGAAATCAGGAGGGGAGAAGTAGCTGGTCTGAGCTCAGCATCCTGTGGAGGGATAATCTTAGTATCGCCAGGAGTCTTCCTCTTTCGAGGAACTTTATCTTTTGAACCTGGTGGGCGTCCTCTTTTCATTTGAGGTACAACCAATTCTGCTGCCGGTGGGCTGCATCCATCTATGGGGATGTCAATCCTAGCTGGCGTATTGGCAGCAGAGACGTGTGAACGGACAATCTTCTGGTTGTCCGTGAATTTATCCGGTAAAAGATGTACTGTATTCTGGATGTGAAGGATCTTCAGGATCTCATCTTCACACAGATTAGTACGCGGATCATATAGGGACAAAGACTTCTGGTCCCAACTAATGGTCTCAGAAGCTTCTGGCTTCTTAGACTGTGTGCCCAGTTTTGGAAAAAATTTCTCATTAAATTCACAGTCTGCAAAACGTGCCTTGAATGCGTCACCCGTCAGGGGTTCAAGGTATCTGATAATAGAGGGCGAATCAAACCCAATATATATACCTAGACGACGCTGAGGACCTATTTTGGTCCTCTGCGGTGGTGCTATTGGGACATATACCGCACAACCAAACACTCTCAAATGAGAGATATCCGGAGGTGCGCCGTATGCTAGTTGCATCGGGGATAAAGTGTGACCTCCAGAGGGTCTTATCCTAATAAGTGATGCGGCATGTAAAATAGCATGCCCCCAAGCATCCACAGGCAACTGGGATTGCATAAGCAATGGACGTGCAATCCATTGGAGTCTCTTTATAAGGGACTCAGCTAATCCGGTTTGGGTGTGAACATGTGCTATAGGATGTTCAACTTCAATACCCGTTGCCCGGCAATAGTCTTCGAAGACTTGTGAAGTAAATTCTCCCGCATTATCAAGACGTAGTTTCTTGATTTGGTTATCGGGGAAATGAGCACGCAACCTTATTATTTGTGTCAATAGCTTTGGAAAAGCTAGGTTGCGGGTGGACAAGAGGCACACATAAGACCATTTGGTTGATGCATCAATCAGTACCATGAAGTACCGAAATGGGCCATTTGCGGGGTGAATAGGCCCGCAAATGTCACCATGAATTCTCTCAAGGAAGCCAGGAGACTCTAATCCCACTTTCAGGAGGGATGGTCTCGTTATTAGTTTTCCCTTAAAACAAGGGAGACATGAAAATTCACCCTTTTGAAGAATCTTCAGGTTCTTCAATTTGTGTCCACGGGATTCAGTGATGATACGTCGCATCATTGCTGTTCCAGGGTGACCAAGTCTATTGTGCCAGAGTTGGAATTCTGGTAGTGATTGGCACGTCTGGTGTTCAATCATATTGGCTTCTACTGGTTGAATGTATGTTTGGTATAGACCCGACGGGAGTCCCTTGAATCGCTCGCAGATGATCTTCCGGTCATCTTTTTGACGAGTTACAATTAGATATTCAACCTTATTTTTATCCCTGGTATCTAAGTGATATCCGTTTAAACGGAAATCCTTGAAACTTACGAGATTTCTGTTTGATATAGGAGAGAATAATGCAGTATTAATTTGAAGTCTTGTGTTATTTGGGAGCAATATAATTGCTTCACCAGTTCCTTCGATTATTTGGGACAGTCCTGAAATTGTGATAACAGGACCGTCATATTTGTTTAAGCTATTAAAATAGCAATGATCGCGAAGGATTGTGTGCGTCGAGGCACTGTCCACTAGGCACTCAGACATCATCTATATAAGCCAAAAAAAGAAATTTTATTTGAGGGAAAATGTAGACAACATTCATAAATAAAAGTCCGCACTAAAGCAAATAACAGATGAAGATACATCGAATTCTAAATGCATAGATAAATGATGATGCTCAATCTAGCAGATCGTCGTTCTCGAAGTCTTTAGCAGTAAAGACTGTTGGCGGCTGTACACCTGCCAAGTTTGTTTCAGGTCGAGACTTCTGGCTCGCCTGGTATAGATCCTGTAGGTGGCGAGGAGTGCGGCAGTTTCTGGACCAATGGCCAGTCATGCCGCATCTATGGCATTTGTCCTCCCAGGTCTTCTTTGGAAGTGACACGTGCTTGGTGTCCTTTCGCTTCCAAGTGAAGTTTCTTTTCCCTTTATTGTTTTTGTTTGTCTGGGGAGCTGCACCTCTTGGTTGCTTCATTACCGCTTTCCCTTTAGTATTTTTAGTCTTCCTCTTGTTTTTCCACTTCTGGGGAGAAACGTGGTGGGCTTCAGGGATAGGGGCAGTGCCAGCTAGACGTAAGTTATGAGTTGCTAGCAGTAAATCTCGATTCTGCTCTGCTCTAAGTAGGCATGAGATCAGATCGGAGAATCTCGTGAAGTTGCGTTCACGATACTGCTGCATGAGGATTGCATTTTTCTCGTGAAACGAGGTAAATGTTTTTTCCAACATGCGATGTTCTGTCACTTCTTCACCGCACAACTTCAGGCGTGAGGTGATGTTATGAAGTGCAGAATTATACTCAGCGACGGACTTATAGTCCTGAAGTCTGAGGTTTTCCCACTCATAACTGGCACGAGGTAATATAACATCAATTTGATGTTTATACCGTGCTTCCAGTGCTGTCCACAGGTCCTTCGGGTCCTCAACCGTTAAGTATTCGGCCTTTAAGGTCCGATCTATATGCTTCCTAATGTAGATTATGGCTTTCGCCTTATCTACATCGGATACAGTGGTTGTGGGGCTGCTGCTAGCTGTAGCAGAAGCTTCGGCCGCTGCTGGGGCCGAGGAAGGAGCCAAAATGGACCCAAGGAGGGCCATTGAACGCAAGTGGAACTTCATGTCCACTCGCCAACTCAGGTAATTTGTCCCTGCAGAATCTAGGACCTCGAAATCGACGCTTGCCAATTTTGCCATTTATCTACGTATTTTAAAATGAGCATGAATTAATTAAAATTCAAAAATTCATGCATAAAGAAATAAACAAGTAAAAATTCGGGGATCGGCCAGATACCCAAAATAGTACACAGTCCAAAGTTCGTTTAAAGTCCATAATAGAAAAAAAAATAATACAACTTTGGAAACCCAAACTGAACTGGGTCCCTATATCTCCGTCTTCATATGCTGTTGCATCGAGCTTTGGCTTACACAGTCATGAATCGACTCCTTGCGGTCCAGCGGACGCGGCCAGGGAATTGACTAAGCCAGGACCACTTGTTACCCAGTCAAGCTAGGTTGGTCCAGCAAACTTAGCCACGCACATTGACCGACATCATGATCCATTGAAGGAGTTTTCATCAATTCTATGTGCTGTTGCATCGAGCTTTGGCTTTAAAATACAAATTTCCTCACTTACAAATTCTCTCAAAAGAAAATAAAAGTGCAAGGAAAGTAAATAGGTATACAATGGCCGATCCCGAAAAACACATTTTTACTGATTTAAACATCCACGCATTTCTAAATATGCTACGGGCATAAAAGTAAACAACCATGCATATATATCAAGCAAAACATATGGTAAGGGAAACTAGAAAATATAAATATCTTGTAGACCACGTGGAAACGTCATACACCGTTAGGTTAGTTGACTAACGGCAGAGCGGTCTCAGGATCTTTAAGATAATTATATTTTGAAAAATAGAGTCCTAGTAAACCATAGATTATAATTTGCAAAAGCGATGTTTAAATAAAGTTGTCAACATGGGCTATAGAAATTATTTGTGATTTAACATAGAGGATAGTCCCTTTAAGTAATTGGCTTCATGCCATTATTTAGTGGGAAAAAATAATAACCGTTAAGGAATTGGGGCTGCAGGCCCAATTAATTTATTTAGTTATTGATAGGCACAAGTGGGCTGCAGGCCCAACAATAAAATAATCAATTTTATTGAATTTAAACAAAATCAGCCATTAAGCCCATTTTTGGGTTGTGGAATGTAAACAATCCCAAAAACACTAAGTCTGTCACCTCAAATTCCACCCCATCTGTTACTGTTGTCGGCCAGCGTCAGCGCCCAGAAACCCCGTATTATAATTTTCTTTTTATTTTCCATTTGGTTTAATCTTTATGTCTACTTTCATTGACATCCTGATGAATGCATGAAAACCAAGTTTTTGTGCTGTTTTCATTGAATATGTAAACTTGATATGTAAACTTGTAAACATATTGACAGTAACTTGTAAACATATTTACAAGTTTACAAGTTACTTGTAAATATTTAAATATGTAAATATGTAAATAAGTTTACATATGTAAATATGTTAAATGTAAATATGTAAATATGTAAATAAGTTTACATATTTACAAGATTCAATGAAAACATATTTACAAGTTTACAAGGTACTGTAAATATGTAAATATGTAAATAGGAATGCTTGAAAACCATATTTACATCCTGATGCTGTTTTCATTGACATATTTACAAGTTACAGTAACTGTTTTCAAAAAAATCAAGTTACTGTCAAAAGAACAGAACAGTGATTTTGTTCCGGTATGTGGAATGAAAACGGTATGTACAGCACTACCGGTCAAATTTTGGAAAAATCATAGCCAAATCAAATTTTATTCGTATATATCTACGGGGTTTACGGAAATTACCTCTAGATTATAAATCTAGGGACGATCGAAAAATGAGAAGATCCGTAGATATAAAATCCCACGCTCCGAGTACGCACAATAGGAACGCCGATACGTAGAGCCGCAACAAGAGATTCCTTCGCGCGTCACAAGTAAGAATAGCGTAACAAATTTTTGGGATGGATTGAGGGTAGAAAGGCTCAAGAAAAGGGGAGCAAACGTGCTGATAACGTGTTGTATGATAATGAACTCAAGAGAGAGAGAGAGAATTTCATTGCTAAGAATAAGTCACCATCGCTAAGAGCCATGGTGCTCTATTTATATATCTCATAGTGGGGAGGCCAAAAGCCTCTAGGAGACCAAGGGTCCCCATTACTCTAAGTAATGGGGGCCTAATGAATGGGTAATGGAGGAGGGGAGGCCAAAGGCCTCCCTCATTCATAACAATTATCATATTTTCTGGCTGCACTTGTGGAATTAGCCGCTGTAACTGAAGGAACACTTCTGCATACTCTGGAGGAACGAGAGGCACATGAAGAAGAGGGTGGGCGGCATGCAGACACAAAACATGTGGCTGATGAGAAGGAGAGTGCACATGTAGCCAATGATACATGGCAAAGGATTAGCAACATAATTCAAGCGGTGAGCAGCGGTCTCTATATTGATGTCTTCCTAATAACCTGGAATCTTGCAATGATTCAAAGGTGCTTTGTGATGATCTGCACCCATTAATAGTAAGATATAATGTAAATATTATTAAAATAATTTTCAAAATATTTCTATAAGTTTTAAATATTTTTGTGAGATTTTTAACAATTTTTCCGAGGGCAAAACTACTCAAAATCTGCTAACCCAAAAGCTGTAAATCCGATAACAGTTTTAGTCCAAAAATAGACTATTCCGTGGTCCCAAAAATTTGACAAAAAAATCTTGTTTTTGTTGTGAACGGTTGTGAACCGGATTGGTTAAGATTCTGGGCTATCTTGGAGATAGGCCCATATCAATGTAGCACATGTTTGTACTCTCCTTATTTGCCTATAAATAAAGGGCTGGGGCTCATTCCCTAGTAGTTAATTCATAACACGTTATCACCACGAGTCTCTAAATTTTTTCCACAATTTTTTCGATGGTTGCAAAGGAGAAGGGAGACGGTGATCCACGCACATGGTGCAAGGCTTCCTCATACGAGCGTCGTCATCCGCGTAGGATTCGTTCAACCGTCGCTATATCCGGAGGACGGATATAGAGGTAAAACCCGCTAAAACGATGTTTTTATCATACGTATGATTGATCTACCCATAGATCTCCAAAGATCGATATAGGGATTGCTAATCGCCTAAAACGACGCACTTTTCGTACCAACAATCAAAATTTTAGGGTTTCTTCAACCCTACCCCATGCCCACCAGCGGCCTAGCCGCTGGCCATCCCCTCCAACACATACCCCCCCCTCCTGAAGAGGGGGTGCGGCTTTTTCCGCCGCCGCCGAGGACATAACCCCCCCCCCTCGAAGGGGGGTACGGCTTTTTCGCCGCTGCCGAGGGCAACCCCCCGAAGGGGGGCGCAGCGTTTATCCGACGCCGCCGAAAGCCTAAGCCCCCCGAAGGGTGGCGACGTTTTCTCGGTGCCCATTGCTTGAGCCCCCCGAAGGGGGGCGGCGTTTTCTCGGCGCCACACCCAAGCCCACCCCCCCCGAAGGGGGGCGGCATGTCCCGGCGCCCGTCGCCTGAGCCCCCCTGAAGGGGGGCGACGTTCTATCGGCACCCTTCGCCTGAGTCCCCCCTCCAAAGGGGGGCGGCCCCCCTGGCCCTCTGTCGCCCGACCCCCCGAAAAGGGGGTAGCTTCCCCCCCTTCCCGTCGCCGGCGGCAGTACAGCGAGGGGCGGCGACGGCTAACCTTAGCAGCCGCCCCTCAACCCTAGTTTCAGAAGAATGGGCCTGAAGCCCATTTTCGAAGAAAAAACACGCACAAATTGAGACCGCGGGCCTGAAGCCCGCAGCCACACTGCGGGCTTCAGGCCCGCAGATTGCTTTTTCAAAAAAAAGGAAAGAAGGAGGGGAGGAAGTGGCAAAATACAATTCAAGGGGGCTAGTCATGGGTTAAAATGGCATTTCAGATACCCAAAAATTCATGTAATTTACGGGCTATAAGGGGTATTTTGGGGACTTTTGGGGATCCATTGGGGATAAATTAAAAAGGAAAACTTTTTCCTTTTGAGTAGAACATGTCTAATATGGGCTCTTTTTCAATTCTTTGAATAAACCCATTTCGCACAACCCTCGCATTAAATGATTTCTTCTGGAAAATCATTTTTACATGCTTTGCATCACTGGCTTATTCTGCTTGATAATTTATGCGTGGTTGTGCATTATATTTAAGCTTAATAATTAGGAAGATCCTGCGACCGCTCTACCGTTAGTCACCTAACCTAACGGTGTATGACGTTGCCCAGTGGTCCAATAATTATTAAGTGATTAAATTATTTATTCTTATGCAAATATAACTGCATGCGATGTTTGTGAATGAAAATGTTGATGAGCACAATATTTCTGCATGAATAGCTAAATGCGGTTTTTGGATCGGCTGTTTAAATCCCACAATTTACTTCCCGCAATTTTCTTTTATTTTTGAGAGAAATTATAATGAGGAATTTTTGTAAATGTCAAAGACAGAAGACCACTTTCCATGGAGATGGATGCCACAATTGAATCCGGAGATATTATATGGGACCCACGGGGTTTCCAAAGTTGCATTTTCCTTTTAAGCTTTAAATTGTGTAATATGGACTGTATGGACTTTGGACACTTTTTATGTGGGACTGGCCGATCCACGCATTTAGCCTTTCATTTGCCTCCGCATGAAAATGTCTCTTTGATTAACATATTAATTCATGCATATTTGTGCTCTGCTAGATAAATGGCTAAAATTGCAAGCATCGATTTCGAAGTGCTGGATGCATCATGTAGAAACTATCTGAGCTGGCAGCTCGATGTGAAGTTTCACCCGCGGGCAAAGTCCCTTATTGCTGATGTAACAGAAAAAGAAAAATTAAGCGATATAGAAAAGGCGCAAGACATCATCTATATTCGCCGCCATGTGGACAAGACCTTAAAGGTTGAATACCTTACGGTCGAAGATCCACTTGAGTTGTGGACTGTCCTTGAGGATAGGCATAAACATCAGAAAGATGTTATACTCCCAATGGCACGATATGAGTGGAAGAACTTGAGACTGCATGACTTTAAGTCCATTGCTGAGTACAACTCAGTACCTTTTAGCATCACCTCACGCCTGAAGTTGTGTTGTGAGAAAGTCTCGGAAGATCGCATGCCGGAAAAAACGTATACGTCTTTCCATGAAAAAGATGCGATACTTATGCAGCAATACCGTGAACGCAAGTTCACCAAGTATTCTGAGCTGCTGTCATGTTTACTCATGGCCAAACAAAACTGAGAGCTTCTCCTGGCCACTCACAACATGCGCCCCCTGGCACTGTCCCTCTACCAGAAGCTCATCATACCTCTTCCTTGAAAAAGAAGAGAGATAAGAAAAGAAAAGAAAGACCACAGAAAGGGGAACAACACAAAAGAGCCAAGGGCCAAGCACGATAGCGAAAGAATGAAGGGAAGCGCAAGTTCACCTGGCGCAGAAATGACAACAAGAAAAATGATGCACCCCCACCCAAGAGGGATTGGGAAGACCAGTGTCACAGCTGTGGCATAAAAGTCCACTGGTCCAGAGTGTGTCTGACCCCACTGCATCTTCAGGAGCTGTATAAACAAAGCAAGAAAAAGAATGTTGAAACAAACCTGGTGGCTGCAAACACTGCAGTCAAGTTCACAACAAAAGACTTCGAATCAGAGGACATGCTTGATTAGCCTACTACATTTATCTTAGCATTTTATTTTCAGAACAATTTATCGTATGAGAGCTTTTTATGTAATTTGATTTCTTTTGAATAAAATTTAATTTCTGAATGCAAATGTTTTACTCATCTTTTTAGATGGAATGCTCTCATGACTGCTTGGTAGACAGTACTTCGACACATACGATCTTTCAGCATAAATGCTATTTTCATAGCATTATACCATATAAGAGCCCTGTAAATACAATTTCAGGGCCATCAGATATAATTGAAGGGTCTGGAAATGCAACCTTGTTGCTCCCCAAATGAACAGAAATTAAAATTAAAGATGCATTATACTCTCCGAATTCCAAACGAAACTTACTAAGTTTCAAAGATATCCGTCTGAAAGGATTCCACTTGGAAACAGCAAATGTAAAAGAGAATGAATTACTGTATGTAACGTCTCAAGAAAATAGAGTAAAAACCATACGTGAACGTTTTGAGAGCCTTTCATCAGGCCTCTATCATACAAAGATTCGGAGAGAGGAAGCTAACTTGATGGAGCACCTGAAGTTCCCGACATCAGCCAAATTTTTACTCTGGCACGATAGACTTGGCCACCCTGGATCTGTGATGATGCACCGCATCTTATCACAATCTCATGGTGTCACGCCCCATTCTCATGAATACCTTATATGACATCCCATACCTAGGGCAAGGAGGATGGAGCCTAACAAGCCGCGACATTACACCAAGCGTGAAAGAAAACACACAAATAGCAGGCCACTGCGAATGCTGGGATCATACATCACATATATTCATAGAAAAAGAAGACAATACATTCAGCCATCATAGAAAGTACATCAACTACAGAGTTACATAACTAAAGAGAGGCTACACAACAGCATCAAGTACAAAGTGAGACTGACTCAAGTATACATGAGACGTACTACAAGTCACCAGCATATACCACAGCTTCAAAAGACAACTTGCTCACCACTCAACCCAACTCACACTACAAGACACAACCCAAAAAGAGTGGTGTCCCCAAGTCAAAACTCACGTCTAAGGAATCTCCTGAGGGAGATTCTGCTCTGGTGTCATCTGCTCAAGACCTGAAAAGTAAAATGAGCACGTCAAACGTGCCCAGTAGGAAACTAACTAGGGTATGGGAAAATCATTTAAAGGTTATGAGTGTAAAGACGATAGGAGTACAAGCCATCAAGATAAAGAGTACAACACATGAAATTTATTAGTTAGCAGATGTTAGTGACTTTTTGGAAGCCTGATTATCACCTAAAGATAAGAGCCTGGACTTCACCCCAAATTTGGGGTGAACATAGCACACGACGCGATGGACACGGGAACTGTACGTCGGGCCTCTCAACTCCCCGTCCCTGGCAGGAGTGAGGCTCTCCACATAATAACACAACCTCCATATGTCCCATCCACTCCCGGTAAAGGCAAGTGGGAAATAAATATCACATATCACATATCTCTTTCCCCAACTTCTCAGTCCAGCCCCTTATAGTTAAGTTATACCCAAACTTCTCTCATCCCCACACCAGGATGCTCACCCGCCTTAGGGCAGATCGAGACACCCTAGTTGACATGTCATATGTCATATTCTTGAATAATACATAGCACCAACATTTTCATGGTTATTTTCCCCAGTATCTTTAGCATTACATTCAAATGGGAATTTCGACAAACATATGGCAGCGCCATATAAATGAAAAGTGTCACACCATCAAATTTAACAAAAAATAGCATAACTAAACTTTCTTATGGGTATAAACATCATTCATGCATATTGGAATAGAAAACTAACATCACCACACAATTCCAACTTCATCCAAAACAGACCAACTTGCTGAAATGTGCAGGATCAGCTACTAAATCAACATGTTTCATCAATTTATCTTGTGAATTTGACAAAATTCTGTAAATGAAAGTTGGAGATATAGTAGTCATGGATGCACCTATAAAATTTCATGTAGATATGTTTACTAAAGAGTTTATAGTGATTTATTTGGTGCAGCATGTCTAGACTGTTTTTCAGACAGAATTCTGGGTCTGCATTAAAATCCAATTTTAGGCATGTTCGAGCCAGAATTTCTAAATATGAGCACTCTGATGGATTTATAGATAAACTTGTTAAATTTTCAACAAAACCAAGAACAGAAAATTCCATAGAGTGTGCAGGTAATAACCCTCATTTTCTAAACTGTGTCAAGTTGGACAGATTTCCAGACATGTTGCAAACACTGAATGTTTACTCCTATTATTGCAACTCAACATATGACATATTTTATATGAATTTGGGGTAGGAATTCAAGATCTACACATACATATTTTTTTCAGAGAGTAAATCAAACCACATAGATCGGAATTGAGAAATAAATACACAACAGAAAATCTGGATTTCAGGGGAGGGTGATTTGCTAGGAAAGACGGAAAAATTGAATCTTTTGGGCCATTGCAATCATAATATATGAAATCAAGAACATAAACAATATAATAACATCATAACAATCTTATATCCCTAAATACAAATCTCCAAACCTAGGTTAGAATTCCTACCTCAAGAAGACATCTTTCTTCTTCTCTCTTCTTTCACCATTCTTTCTGCTTGAAGAGCTAGGGTTTCTTTAAAATTTTTGGAAGGAAAAATTAGGGGTTTGGAGTCTTGATGGAGGGGAAAAAGGGGAGAGGAATTTCTTTCAAGGCTTAGGGAGTGGAGAGGGAGAGATAGGAATAGAAATAAAAAGAAATGGAAGGTTAAAGAAAGGTTTAGAAATTCCTAGAAAAATATCTAACTCTAGAATTCTCTTATGAACATGCTAAAATGACTTTAATACCCTTCCAAAATTACCCCCCAAGTTTCAAGTATTTACAAGTTTGCCATTACTTTATGCACACACAACTCTAGTATGTACGCACAGCAGCTGTAGTCCAAATGACCGTTTTGCCCCTAGCCTTTCTAAAAATTTACAGGTATGCCATTAAACCCATCCCTTTTCACAGTAGCCCCTCTCACACTAACCCACTCTTTCAAAATTTACAAGTATGACATTACTTTATACACCCACCTTTACTTTACACACACTTCCACCCATATTGCCGAATGACCAAAATGCCCCTACACTTTTCACGGAATCACATGACTGCCACTAGCCATATATACGCCATATCACCTCTTACCAACTCCTCATACTCCCTCTATTCGTGTATAGAGGACTACCGAATCAGTCGCCGTATATGGCGAAACAGGTCATGACATCCTACCCTCCTTAAACTAAAGTTCGTCCTCGAACTTTCGAAGGCCAAGGGTTCTAGTCTAAGAAGAAAATACTTCTAATTCGCAAGGGCCTCTCTATTTATTACCCTACACCACTGTCTCCACAAAATCTTGCACTCAAGATTAACAAAAGAGACATTGATACAGGGATAAGTTACTTACATAAACATGTGAGGGTATCTGTCTCTCATCTCGTCCTCGCGCTCCCAGGTGGACTCACTAGGAGACTCTTGTTGCCACATAACCCTTACTAAATTAATGGCCTTCTTCTTCAGTACCTTCTGCCTCCGATCCAGGATGGCCACTGGTTGCTGTACATAAGTCAGGTCGGGGCGCACTTCAATCTCTGAGAAGTCTACAAGGTGACTAGGATCACCCACATATTTCCGAAGCTGAGATACGTGGAACACATCATGGACGCCTTCAAGGGAGGATGGCAAGGCAAGGCGATAGGCAACCTCACCAACACGAGCCAAGATCTCGAATGGACCTATGAATCTCGGGCTCAACTTCCCTCGTCTACCAAATCGAATCGTGCCACATGTCGGGGAGATCTTCAAGAACACATAATCACCTGGCTGAAACTCCAATGGATGCCTCTTTGTATCTGCCCAATGCTTATAGCGATCCTGAGCGATACGAAGATTCTCCTTGACTGTCCGAACCACATCGATCGCATCCACCACCAAGTCAGGTCCTAAGAGTTCACGATCCCAAACATCGTCCCAGCTTAGAGGCGATCTGCACTTCCTTCCATACAGAGCGGCAAACGGTGCCATTCCAATACTTGCTTGATAATTATTGTTGTAAGCAAACTCCACCAAGTACAAGTGATCTTCCCAGGATCCCTTAAAGTCCAGCATATAAGCTCTTAACATGTCCTCGAGAATCTGAATAACTCGCTCGGACTGCCCATATGCGGTACTAAACTTGAGATGAGTCCCCAAACTAGACTGCAAACTTCTCCAAAAATATGAGGTGAATCTGGTGTCCCGATCAGAGATTATACATACAAGAACTTCATGAAGCCTCACGATCTCCTGCATAGAACATTATGTTAAACACCTCACACCACTAATTATAGAAAATGTAAGGGTGACGAAGGGGTTTTACCTCCATGTATCTTCGGGCCAAATGCTTGGTAGACTGTCCAACCCGAAAGGGAATGAAATGTGCAGATTTGGTCAAGCGATCAACGACTACCCAAATTGCGTCATTTCCCTAAGGTGTGTGGGGTAGCCCAGTCACAAAATCCATTGTCACGTGTTTCCATTTCCATTCAGGAATGGGAAGAGGCTGTAACAGACCTGCAACTCTTTGGTGTTCGGCCTTCACATGCTGATAGACCAAACACGAGGCCACACTTCTGGCTATACTACGCTTCATCCCATGCCACCAGTAATGTTGTTGCAGATCGTGATAGATCTTTGTCCCGCCTGGATGAATGGAATAGGGGGAGCTATGTGCCTCTTTAAGCAATTCCTCTTGAATAGCCCTAGCCGGGACACATAGCCGAGAACCGAATCTAAGAGAGCCATCTTCATGAATGTAGAAGTCGGTCCGGAGTCTGGCCTCTACCAGTTCTCAGATCCTCTTTAGCTTTTCATCTCCAGACTGTGCGGCCTTGATCCGGTCCACCAGATCGGACTGGACCTGCAAGTTCAATATGGTTGCTTTAATGCCCGGAAGAACGACCTTTATCTCCATCTGTCGCAGGGCCCACTGAAGCTGAGGCTGAGAGGTCAACATCATTACAGCTGGATATCTACTGAGAGCATCGGGGACCATGTTCACTTTTCCAGGGTAATACTAGAGATCGAGATCATATTCTGCCATCAGCTTAAGCCACCGACGCTGTCTCATGTTGAGCTCCTTCTGGGTGAACACATACTTCAAA
The DNA here is from genome assembly GCA_030789695.1 of Scilla litardierei. NCBI lineage: Eukaryota > Viridiplantae > Streptophyta > Magnoliopsida > Asparagales > Asparagaceae > Scilla > Scilla litardierei. The sequence continues at coordinate 129,928,882 of CM061133.1, read as the reverse complement.
CTCTTATGTTCGGTGTACACCTTGACATGCTCCCCTAGCAAAAAGTGTCTCCACAGCTTTAAGGAAAAAATCATAGCTGCCAGCTCCAAGTCATGTGTAGGGTAGTTCAACTCATGCACTTTCAGAAGTCTAGAGGCATAAGCTACCACACGTCCGTGCTGATGTAGGACACATCCAAGCCCTTTTCCAGAAGCATCACAGAAAATCTCAAATCCTCCAGAACGATCTGAAATTATCAGAACTGGCGCAGTAGTCAACCTTCTCTTCTACTCCTCAAATGCATGCTGACACTCCTCAAACCAAACTTAAGCAACATCCTTCTTAGTCAGGTGGGTAAGTGGTGCCGCAATCTTAGAGAAATCCTTAATGAACTTCCTGTAATAGCCAGCCAATCCCAAGAAACTTCGAATCTCTGAAACCGACCTGGGAACAGGCCATTTCTCCACTGCATCCACCTTTTCTGGATCAACTGATATGCCTTCTCCTGAAACTATGTGACCCAAAAATGCCACTTTAGACAGCCAAAACTGGCACTTGCTATATTTGGCATACAACTGATGCTGCCTCAAAGTCTCTAATACAATTCTCAGGTGCTCTGCATGCTCTTCCTCATCCTTGGAATATATCAGGATGTCATCAATAAAGACTACCACGAACTTGTCCAAATAGTCAAAGAATACCTGATTCATTAACCTCATGAAGGTAGCTGGAGCATTAGTCACACCGAAGGGCTTCACCAGGAACTCATAATGTCACTAACGGGTTCGAAAAGATATCTTCGAAACATCAGACCCCCGAACCTTTATCTGATGATAACCGCTCCGCAAGTCCAACTTTGAGTAGACTCGAGATCCACCAAGCTAATCAAAGAGGTCATCGATGCAAGGACGTGGGTACTTGTCCTTTATTGTCACATTGTTCAATTCCCTATAATCAATACACATCCTCCGGGATCCATCTTTCTTATTCACCAATAGCAATGGTGCTCCCCAAGGTGACACGCTTGGCTGTATCAACCCTCGCTCTGATAAGTCCTTTAACTAATCACAAAGCTCGGCCAACTCAGGTGGTGCCATCTGATAAGGAGCCTTCGCAATGGGTTGTGTGCCAGGTATCAAATCAATGGTTAACTCCAATGATCGATCAGAAGGAAGTCCATAAATGTCATCGGAAAAGACATCAGGAAAGTCTAGCACAACCCTGGGTAAGACTGGCTCCGCCTCCATGGCCATCGCCAACACTTCCGCTTCTACTGGTGTTGCTCTGAATCTTACAGGTTCTAATATGCAACTACCACTTCTGAACTCAAACTTTGGATGATCGGGAATCTGGAAGACTACCCTCCTTAATTTACAATCAATAGTGGCACAAAACATCGCTAATCAGTCCATCCCAAACACCGCTTCAAAGGTGGGCATCTCAATCACGAGGAAGTCAGCATATAACTCCCGACCACAAATTTCCACTAGACAACAATGGAGTCTTGAAGTACTCCTGATCACACCATTTCCTATGTGAATATTCCAACTAACAGTGAAGGAGTCAACTGATATTGCATTTTTGTCCACAAATTGTCGGGACAGAAAACAGTGTGAAGCCCCAGAGTCAAAAAGTGCCAAGGCAGGAAAAGATGCTACTTTAACCATACCTAGAAGCCAACAAAGAAATCAACACAACGTCTATCATAATTAAGCAACAAGTGATGTAATATAAAGTAAGGAGAGGGATAGAACCATACCCGTGATAACCTGGTGATAACCTGGCCTGAGTTTTCTGCCTCTACTGCTGTCATTGAGAAAGCCTGAGACTTTGGAGCAGAGTTTGTCTTCTTAAAGGTCCGCCTCTTAGGAGGCAAGGAAGGTCCTCTAGGGGCTGGTGTGTCTGGTCTAGCTAGCGCTGGAAGGGAAAGCCGATGCGGAACAGGTAGAAGAGCTTGACATCGGTCTAAAAGTCACATGTGCTACTGGGGCCGGGTAGGCACCCTGCTGCGGGTAGAACCTGCTAATGTGTCCTCGGCCACCACAAGCAAAGCACTGTCTAGCCAAAGTCCTACACTCCTTCTGCTTATGACCAGGCTTGCCACAGAATTGACATGTCAGACGTCTCTGTGTCACTGCAGGGGCTCCTGACCTCTTGAACTGGGCCGTCTGCACTGGCCGAGATAATGCCTTCTGTGATCCTGAGGGTCGTCTGTCGCCTGTAGGCATTTTTCCTATGCTCCGCAAATGGATCTCATATAGTCTTACTGGCTCGAGCACATCCTCCTGTGTGGCCAGTTTCTGTATAGACATCGCCCCCATATACTCTGGATCTAGTCCCATACGAAAGCATCGAGCTCGGGTGGCATCAGTCGCAAAAAGCTCTGGGGCAAACTTGCTCAGCAAAGAAAACTCGGCGTCATATTCATCCACACTCCGCCGGCCCTAGTCAATTGCTCAAAACGCTGTCTGAGCTCATCCTTTGCAGTCTCTGGAAGAAACTTGGACTCAAAATGCTCCTTGAAAGTCTTCCAAGAGATAGGACCTGTCAGGTGCCGCTCCTGGGCATCCTACCAATCTCGGGCCTGATGTGTCAGCTGCCTTTTTGCTGCATCAACCCAACTCTCTAACTGAAATCCCATAGCTGTGAGGCCATCATCCGTGCGCCCTAACCACTCATCGACCTCCAATGCAGTCTCCTTGCCAGAAAAAGTCCTCAGCTTCATTGTCCTGAACTGCTTAAAGCCCGGGGTCTTCTGACCCTGCTTCTTGGCGAGCATCTCAGCCTGCTGACCCAGACTCGCCTGGAAACCCAGCAAAATCTTCTCCATCAAAGAGGGCTTAACATGCTCCATCTCTGACGAAGATATCCTGTTTCCATCATCCATTCTGCAGAGAAAGGACAGCACAAGAGGAATTAGTACCATATGTGATGGCATTAAAGTGTGTTGAATGTATCATCCTTTCGCATATCGCAGTGTGAGCGCCCTGCATGGGCCACCACTAAACATGTCACGCCCCATTCTCACAAATACCTTATATGACCCATACCTATGGAAAGGGGGATGGAGCCTGACAAGTCGCGGCATTACACTAAGCGTGAAAGAAAATACACAAATAGCAGGCCACTGCGAATGCTGGGATCATACATCACATATATTCATAGAAGAAGAAGACAACACATTCAGCCATCACAGAAAGTACATCAACCACAAAGTTACAAAATTAAAGAGAGAGCTACACACCAGCATCAAGTACAAAGTGAGACTGACTCAAGTATGCATATGAAGTACTACAAGCCACCAGCATATACCACAGCTACAAAAGACAACTTGCTCACCACTCAACCCAACTCACACTACAAGACACAGCCCAAAAAGAGTGGTGTCCACAAGTCAAAACGTACGTCTAAGGAATCTCCTGAGGGAGATTCTGCTCTGGTGTCACCTGCTGAGGGAGATTCTGCTCAATAAAAGTAAAATGAGCACGTCAAACGTGTCCAGTAGGAAACTAACTAGGGTAGGAAAATCATTTAAAGGTTATGAGTGTAAAGACGATAGGAGTACAAGCAATCAAAGTAAAGAGTACATCACACGAATGAACAACAACGCACATGAAATTTATTAGTTAGCCGATGTTAGTGACTCTTTGGAAGCCTGTGTATCACCTAAAGATAAGGGCCTGGACTTTACCCCAAATTTGGGGTGAACATAGCACACGACGCAGTGGACACGGGCAATGTATGCTGGGCCTCAGCTCCCCCGTCCCTGGCAAGAGTGAGGCTCTCCACATACTAACACAACCTCCGTATGTCCCCTCCATTCCCGGTAAAGGCGAGTGGAAAATAAATATCACATATCACATATCTCTTTCCCCAACTTCTCAGTCCAGCCCCTTATAGTTAAGTTATACCCAAACTTCTACCATCCCCACACCAGGATGATCACCCACCTTAGGGCCGATCGAGACACCCCAGTTGACATGTCATATGTCATATTCTTGAATAATACATAGCACCAACATAACATTACATTCAAAGGGGCATTTCGACAAACATATGGCAGTCGCCATATAAATGAAAAGTGTCACACCATCAAATTTAACAAAAAATAGCATAACTAAACTTTCTTATGGGTATCAACATCATTCATGCATATTGGAATAGAAAACTAACATAACCACACAATTCCAACTTCATCCAAAACAGACCAACTTGCTGAAATGTGCAGGATCAGCTACTAAATCAACATGTTTCATCAATTTATCTTGTGAATTTGACAAAATTCTGTAAATGAAAGTTGTAGATATAGTAGTCATGGATGCACCTATAAAATTTCATGCAGAAATGTTTACTAAAGAGTTTATAATGATTTATTTGGTGCAGCATGTCCAGGTTGTTTTTCAGACAGAATTTTGGGTATGCATTAAAATCCAATTTTAGGCATGTTGGAGCCAGAATTTCGAAATATGAGCACTGTGATGAATTTATAGATATACTTGTTAAATTTCCAACAAGACCAAGAACAGCAAATTCCATAGAGTGTGCAGGTAATAACCCTCATTTTTGTAAACCGTGTCAAGTTGGACAGATTTCTAAACATGTTGCAAACACTATATTTTTACTCCTATTATTTGAACTCAATATATGACAAATTTTATATGAATTGGGATAGGACTTCAAGATCTACACATACATATTTTTTTTCAGAGAGTAAATCAAACCACAGAGATCAAAATTGAGGAAGAGATACACAACAAAAAATCTGGATTTCAAGGGAGGGTGATTTGCTAGGAAAGACGGGGAAAATTGAATCTTTTGGGCCATTGCAATCATAATACATGGAATCAAGAACATAAATAGTATAAATAACATCATAACAATCTCATGTCCCTAAATAAAAATCCCCAAACCAAGGTTAGAATTCCTACGTCAAGAAGACCTCTTTCTTCTTCTCTTTTCTTTCTCTCCTTTCCACATTTCTTTCTCCTTGAAGAGCTAGGGTTTCATTAAAATTTTTGGAAGTAAAAATTAGGGTTTTGGAGTCTTTATGGAGGGGGAAAAGGGGAGAGGAATTTCGTTCAAGGCTTAGGGAGTGGAGAGGGAGAGATAGGAATAGAAAGAAAAGGAAAGGGAAGGTTAAAGAAAGGTTTAGAAATTCCTAGAAAAATATCTAACTCTAGAATTCTCTTAGGATATGCATGAACATGCTAAAATGAATTTAATACACTTCCAAAATTACCCCCAAGTTTCAAGTATTTACAAGTTTGCCATTACTTTATGCACACACAATTCTGGTATGTACGCACAACAGCTTTAGTCCAAATGACCGTTTTGCCCCTAGCCTTTCTAAAAATTTACGGGTGTGCCATTAAATCCATCCCTTTTCATACTAGCCCCTTTCACACTAACTCACTCTTTCAAAATTTACAAGTATGCCATTACTTTATACACCCACCTTTACTCTACACACACTTCCACCCATATTGCCAAATGACCAAAATGCCCCTACACTTTTCACGGAATCACACGACTGCCACTAGCCATATACACGCCATATCACCTCTTACCAACTCCTCATACGCTCTCTACTCGTGTATAGAAGACTACCGTATCAGTCGCCGTATAGGGCGAAACAGGCCATAACACATGGGCATAACCTGAAGAACCCGAAGATTCTTCAGAAGGGAGAATTCCCTTGTGTACCCTGCTTCAAGGGTAAATTAATAACAAGGCCATCACCACTTACAGTGGATATCAAGTCTCCAAGCTTCCTTGAAAGAATACACTGAGACACATATGGACCCATCCACCCTCCTAGTGGGCCTTTTCGGTACTTCAAGGTACTAATTGATGCATCTTCGAATATTCGTCTGTGTGTCTACTTTCGACCCACAACTTAGCTTTTTCAAAGCTTTTGGCACAAATTATAAAGTTGCAGGCGCATTTTCCAGACAACCAAATAAAGAAAAACGTCTGGATAATGCGGGTTAATTCACCTCCCAGTCATTTCAAGAATATTGCCAGGCAACGGGAATAGAAATTGAACATCCGGTGCCGCATGTTCACACCCAGAATGGGTTAGCAAAGTCATTGATTAAAAGACTCCAATGGATTGTACGTCCATTGCTAATGAAATCCCAGTTACCGGTGGATGCATGGGAACATGAAATTCTGCATGCTGCATCAGTAATAAGGATAAGACCCTCAGGAGGTCAGAGTCTCTCTCCAATGCAACTTGCATATGGAACGCCGCCGAACATCTCTCACTTGAGAATCTTCGGCTATGCAGTTTATATCCCCATCGCACCACCCCAGAGGACCAAAATGGGCCCTCAATGTTGCCTAGGTATTTATGTAGGGTTTGACTCACCCTCCATTATAAGATACCTAGAACCCCAAACGGGAGACACTTTTAAGGCACGTCTTGAAGACTGTGACTTTGATGAGACATATTCCCCAAAATGGGCCTAGACAATGAAAAGTCTAGCGCGAAGAAAATGTTAACATGGGATACAAAAAGCTTGACCCACTATGATCCGGTAACAAAACAATGTGATGATGAGATCCTGAAGATCTTACACATTCAGAACACCGTTCATAGACTACCGGACTCATTTACTGACAACTAGAAGATTGTCAGATCACACATCCCTGCTGCAAATACTCCAGCTAGGATTGATATCCCAAAGAATAGATGCAATTCACCAGCAGCAGAAGTGGCTGCACCTCAACAGAAAAGAGGCAGACCACCAGGCTCCAAGGATAAAAATCCAAGAAAAAAATATCAGGAGACCTTGGGACGATTCACCCACAGAGAAATGAGCTCGTGTCCATACCATCTCCCCTCCCAGAATCCACTGCAGAGGAACTGCCGGGAGAAACTGAAATATCATTAAATTATGTACGTACAGGGGAGTGTAGTGCCCGGGGTAGCTACTGCACACGTACTAGAGGGGGGGGTGAATAGTACTTAAAATAATTAAGAGAGTTATTCCTAACTATTGTGTAATAAACAAACGACAATGCGGAATAAACAACAATCAACAAGAATTAACAAACGCAAACAAAGCATGTAACGGGTTCGGATCCATCCAAGTCTCTCCGACTTGTTACCGGTGATCCTACATCCCAACCACCCGGATCCCCTCCGGATACTTGAGTTAGAAACCTCTAACCCAAGATTTTGCACTATGAAATTCTTGTGAAAAACCTTCACAAGACCAAATCATACACAATATAAATGTGACTCCCACAACCCGGGATCACAACCTCTCTCACAACCGAGAGACACAATTGCAATATTGATTGAAATGAAATAAAGAAACACTTACCACAAAATCCTATGCCTTGAGTAAATCTTACCAAATTACGGCAAAGATGGATTGTTGTGGAAGAAGATGTCACCAAACCCTAGCTCCAAGAAATTGACCAGCAATGGAAGCCTAGGGTGGAGTTGGTGACCTTGGATCAAGCCCTTGGCTTGGAAGGCTCACAATGGAGAGAATCTCTCTTGAGGATATTGGCTCAAAGAGTGAAGGAGATATTCTTGTGAGGAAGATAGAGCTTTAGAATGGAGTTGATTTGCTTCTCTTTGATTTCTCTAAACCTCTAAAATGGCAGCCTTCAATACTAGGAAAGAACCCCTCCAAGTATATATAGGATAGAGGAAAGAGAGAGGAAACATCGTGGCAAGAAAAGTTCCAACGGCTCTATTTCTGAAGCAGTTAGTCGGTCTAAGAGGATCACTGACCGACTAGATTGGAAACTAGTCGGTCGGTGATTCTTCATGAACCGACTAACAGGCTTACAGCCAAACGAGAAAGTTCCAGGCAATATGAACTAGTCGGTCTAAGAAGACTTGCCAACCGACTAGTTTCACAACTAGTCGGTCGGTGAGTGTTCTTTGACCGACTAACAGATGAAATAGGAAAGTCTGGATACAAGTTGAACTAGTCGGTCAAAGAACAAATGCTGATCGACTAGTTTATCAACTAGTCGGTCGACAAACGTTCTTTGACCGACAAACTATAAACAGTAAGTTAGGCTGTACAGGGAAAGCTCAACTAGTCGGTCTAAGAAGGATTCCTAACCGACTAGATCGTCATCTAGTCGGTTGGTGACTCTTCTTTGACCGACTAATTGATCAACATGGACAGAGCTGAAATGAGCAAGGCATTCTAGTCGGTTCAAGAAGAGTTGCCGACCGACTAGATCGTCATCTAGTCGGTTGGTTCTTCTACTTGAACCAACTAAGTTGCACTAGAAGCCGAGGGAAGAAGCGATAGGCTTCGGGAAAGTTTTTAATGGCTTCCATGATAATCCTAGCTCTAAGATATGAGCGAAATGAAGATTATAATGTAAGTCCTACTCAAGGCTTAACATTCTATTCTATGAAGCTAGAAGACATTAAATTAAACATGACGCACCGTCTTCAAAGCTTCAATCTTCATTCTTGACTTCATTAATACTCCTTGAGCTTCAACGAAGCTTCAGGCACACGATCACGTGTATTGAGAAGTCTTGAGACGTCGCTTTTGATGTACGTATTCTTTTGGCGACGATCTCCATAACTGCGCTCACAAACAGTTAGTACACAATATTTATGTTTGCTCATCATCCAAAACCAAATCCGGGGAATCAATACTCAACATTCTCCCCCTTTTTGGTGATGACAAACCAACATAAATAATAATCAATAATAATGATTCAAATGAAATTTACTTACTCCCCCCTGCATTGATGACACATTAGTTCCGTATTCAATAATATTCATACGCATCAAGCAGACGAGGGAAATATAAAATATGAATCCTATTATTGCAATTTAGGATCTAAATCCATTTTATATCTTAACTCCCACTGAATCTAACATATCAAATTAGATTCATGGTAAATTGCTTTGAATTATCAATTAGCACATTGTCATTATTAATTCTCTCCCCCTTGGCATTAGCAAAAAGAGCGGGAGGAGATCAATGACAAAGATTACAATGGCTAAGAAATTAAAGCATGAGAGTCTAAGAATACGACCACGGTCCAAATGACACCAAAGTAAAATACCAAATGTAAAATACCGAGGAAACTCAAGGCGTGCCAACGTGACCATAGGCGAAAATCGAAAAACGAAATCATCAAACCATAGGCGAAAATCGAAAAACGAAATCATCAAGCCATAGGCGAAAATCGAAATACGAAATCATCAATCCATAGGCGAAAATCGAAAAAGGAAATCATCAAACCATAGGCGAAAATCGAAAAACGAAATCATCAAGCCATAGGCGAATATCGAAAAACGAAATCATCAAACCATAGGCGAAAATCGAAAAACGAAATCATCAAAACTCAAATCAATTTCACCTATTGAGTTATGAAACATACTCTCCAATATCAACATTCTTGAAGAAATTAGTGCATGGAAAACAATTCTATGTTTCCATAGAAATAATTTCTATTAAATCAAATTTAATCGTCGAGCGACGAAGTCAATATCAGAGACATAAATCCAATGAGAAAAACCAAATGTAGCATGCAAAAAGTGTTATGCCAAAGAAAATAGAAAGAACATCATAGAACAATGGCATATGCAATTCTAGCATACTAATTGAAACAAAATGATACCATTTGTAATATAGTCTACGAATGGATGCATTCAACACACATGGATACCAAATGTATATCAAATATAAGACTATACTTACAACATTAAGCTCCCCCTACTTTGGTGCATCACTTAAGCACCATCAACTCCATTTGAATGAAAAATCCTTTGCAAAACAATGAGTTGGTAGGGTTGGTATCCCATGATGGATTGAACCTAGTAAACATCATTTTGGTATCCAAAAGTCCTTTTGGATCCTATGGGTTAGGCAACAAATTTAACATATTAAATTCAAATAAACGTAACCCATAGCCATATTAAATTAAATTCAATATGAATTTAACTTTCAAACAAACATGCACATCCAAGATCAATATGCAAATAAAAAGAATAAACTACTTCTTACCACAATTGCTTTGGTACCCATAAAATGAAATTAAGCTTATGGTACCAAGCAATGAAGGGTCAATGAAGACTAACCCTTCGGAAACCAAGTCCAAGAGGACCTTGATTTCCCAACATAGTCATCATTATAAATAATATCATTAATATATGATTGCACATACACATCCTTATTATACATGCTTGTGTTCTTCGGACCCCAAATGGTGTATGTCTTGGGAGTCCTAATCCTATTGGGAGCATGCATACGTTGTTGATGTCTATGTGATGCATGTCGTGGATAAGCATATGGCATATGATGCAATGGTGCATGATGATACTTATTCATATGAGAATGCGAATGAACATATGCATGTGGTGGAACACGTGCATGAGTGTGTCTCACATGGTGTGCACGTGCTCGTGGATGCGGAGCATAAAAATCATCATACGTGCGAACATGTGGAGTAGGATATGTGTTCCTACGTGGCATGGTATACATGAAAGCATGACCCTTCTTTGGAGGTCCACCCAAAGTGGGTTTCTTTCCAAATGGGGGTGTGTTCCTAGCGGAAGCACCATTGGTAGAAGAACTACCCATGAAGTGTTTACTCCCACTAGTCGAAGCTTTGGAAGATGGCCTAACAAAGGTCATGGACGATTTGGATGAGTCTCCCATCTTACACCCCAAGCCAACCCTTACCTTTATTGAATTCATGAATTCGGCCTAATGTGCACTCATACTTCTCGGTGAGAGAATGCATCGAAGCATCCAAGGTAGACACTTGCGATGTGAGTGCGCAAACACGTGATTTGAGATTTTTATTCTCAATACTCAAAGTTGAGTTTTGAGACGTCAAATCCGCTATCACATGTTCATCCGAATCCTCGATATGAACATGCTCAAGTTGAGATTTGAGATTTACAATCTCATTTCTCAAATCTTCAACAACGATGTCGTTGTTGACGATGATTGGCTTAGGCGAGGTTTGAAGACTAGTTAGCTCATTTTTAGTCTTAATAAATCTACTAGCCAATTTAGAAAACGTATACCAAAGTTGTTCATTGGCTACTCTAAGTTCATCCATGGTTACCTCACCGCCTTCATCCTCGCTTTCCTCGCTTTCATCGGAGGAAGTCTCTTGAACACGTTCTTCTCTTCCCATGAAGCACATGTGTGCTTTCTCCACCTTCTCATCATCCGACTCTCCACTTGAGGAGTCATCGTCGGAGTCGGTGAAAGTGCCGAAAAGTCCTTTCTTGTGCTTTCTCGACTTGTCGTATTTGGATACCTTCCACTTCTCCTTGTGTTTGTTAAGAGGACAATCTGGCTTGATGTGTCCTGGTTTGTTGCATTTATAACACACATGAATGGAGGCTTTAGTAGAACCAAACTTAGATAGATTCTTAAACTTACCTTTTCAGAAGCATCGGTCGAACTTCTTTGCCAAATCGTCCAAAGTTTCCATGTCTAACTCGTCTTCTGATTCTTCATCATCGGTAGATGGAGCGGCCTTGAACGCAATCGCCTTTTTCTTTGGCTCGTCTTGCTTCAAGTACGACTTCATCTTTTCTTTCATCATGAGCTTACTGTCCTTGCGTACCTCATAAGACATCAAGGTACCCATTAGTTGTATGACAGTATACTTACTCATATCATTACCTTCCTCGATGGCGAAGGTACGCTTTTCCCACCAAGAAGGAAGTCCATCGATGATCTTTGAGACTTTCTCCTTTTGGGTGTAGGTTTTCCCAAGAGCCTCCAATTCGTTGGTAATGTCAACGAATCGAGCATAATACTCTTTCATCTTCTCACCCTGTTGCATATGAAATAATTCGAAATCTTTATTTACAACAACAAGTTTGGAGTCTCTTACCCTACTTGTTCCGTCATGCAAGATGAGGAGGGAGTTCCAGATTTGATATGCACTCTTACATGTGCATATCTTATTGAAGTCTTCGGGCTCCAATGCATATTGCAAGGCATTCATTGCCTTGGCATTGCTTACCTCCGCGGCGACCTCCGCGGGAGTCCACTTCGCGAAATCTTCTTCGGCGGGCTCGACATACTCCTTCATCGTGGCTCTCCAAAGTGAAGCGCTCCGGAGGAACGTTTCCATTCGGCATTTCCAGTACCCGTAATTGGTACCATTGAAGGAGGGAAGCCTAGTTGAGGATTGCCCTTCCAAAACTGAAGAAGCTCCTTGACGATCCTTGAAGACGTTGTATTCGTTGTTTGTCATAGCTTTGAACTCTGGCTCTATGTAGCTTTAACCTTGGCTCTGATACCAATTGTAGTGCCCGGGGTAGCTACTGCACACGTACTAGAGGGGGGGATGAATAGTACTTAAAATAATTAAGAGAGTTATTTCTAACTATTGTGTAATAAACAAACGACAATGCGGAATAAACAACAATCAACAAGAATTAACAAACGCAAACAAAGCATGTAACGGGTTCGGATCCACCCAAGTCTCCCCGACTTGTTACCGGTGATCCTACGTCCCAACCACCCGGATCCCCTCCGGATACTTGAGTTAGAAACCTCTAACCCAAGATTTTGCACTATGAAATTCTTGTGAAAACCCTTCACAAGACCAAATCATACACAATATAAATGTGACTCCCACAACCCGGGATCACAACCTCTCTCACAACCGAGAGACACAATTGCAATATCGATTGAAATAAAATAAAGAAACACTTACCACAAAATCCTATGCCTTGAGTAAATCTTACCAAATTTGGGCAAAGATGGATTGTTGTGGAAGAAGATGTCACCAAACCCTAGCTCCAAGAAATTCACCAGCAATGGAAGCCTAGGGTGGAGTTGGTGACCCTGGATCAAGCCCTTGGCTTGGAAGGCTCACAATGGAGAGAATCTCTCTTGAGGATATTGGCTCAAAGAGTGAAGGATAGATTTTTGTGCGGAAGAGAGAGCTTTAGAATGGAGTTGATTTGCTTCTCTTTGATTTCTCTAAACCTCTAAAATGGCAGCCTTCAATACTAGGAAAGAACCCCTCCAAGTATATATAGGATAGAGGAAAGAGAGAGGAAAAATCGTGGCAAGAAAAGTTCCAACGGCTCTATTTCTGAAGCAGTTAGTCGGTCTAAGAAGGATCACTGACCGACTAGATTGGAAACTAGTCGGTCGGTGATCTTCATGAACCGACTAACAGGCTTACAGCCAAACGAGAAAGTTCCAGGCAATATGAACTAGTCGGTCTAAGAAGACTTGCCAACCGACTAGTTTCACAACTAGTCGGTCGGTGAGTGTTCTTTGACCGACTAACAGATGAAATAGGAAAGGCTGGATACAAGTTGAACTAGTCGGTCAAAGAACAAATGCTGACCGACTAGTTTATCAACTAGTCGGTCGATAAATGTTCTTTGACCGACAAACTATAAACAGTAAGTTAGGCTGTACAGGGAAAGCTCAACTAGTCGGTCTAAGAAGGATTCCTAACCGACTAGATCGTCATCTAGTCGGTCGGTGACTCTTCTTTGACCAACTAATTGATCAACAGGGAAAGAGCTGAAATGAGCAAGGCATTCTAGTCGGTTCAAAAATAGTTGCTGACCGACTAGATCGTCATCTAGTCGGTTGGTTCTTCTACTTGAATCAACTAAGATGCACTAGAAGCCGAGGGAAGAAGCGATAGGCTTCGGAAAAGTTTCTAATGGCTTCTATGATAATCCTAGCTCTAAGATATGAGCGAAATGAAGATTATAATGTAAGTCCTACTCAAGGCTTAACATTCTATTCTATGAAGCTAGAAGACATTAAATTAAACATGACGAACCGTCTTCAAAGCTTCAATCTTCATTCTTGACTTCATTAATACTCCTTGAGCTTCAACGAAGCTTCAGGCACACGATCACACGTATTGAGAAGTCTTGAGACGTCGCTTTTGATGTACGTATTCTTTTGGCGACGATCTCCATAACTGCGCTCACAAACAGTTAGTACACAATATTTATGTTTGCTCATCATCCAATACCAAATGCGGAGAATCAATACTCAACATGAAGGTACTGGACAGAAAGAGTACAGTCGTCGACTATGACTTCGCATTTCAAATTGCTATTCACGTCGCCAAAAACGACGATGATCATGATCCACATTCCGTTGCTGAATGTAGACGTAGAAATGACTGGCCAAAGTGGAATCAAGCAATAGAAGCCGAGCTGGACTCGCTTCAAAAACGTAAAGTCTTTGGGCAAATAGTCCAGACACCTACTGGTGTCAAACCTGTTGGATACAAATGGGTATTCGTAAGAAAAAGAAATCAAAATAATGAGATCGCACGCTACAAAGCAAGACTTATAGCACAAGGATTTTTCCAAAGACCGGATATTGACTATGACGAAACATACTCTCCGGTCATGGATGCGATCACCTTCAGATTCCTGATAAGCTTAATAGCAAAGGAAGGTCTACATATGCAGCTAATAGATGTTATGACTGCATATCTATACGTTAATCCCGACAAGGAGATATACATGAAACTTCCTGATGGCTTTTCAATGCCTGCTGAACTAAAAGATAGACCTCGGGACGTCTAATCTGTTAAGCTGCAAAGATCAATGTATGATCTCAAACAATCAGAAAGAATGTGGTATAATAGACTCAGCGAATTTCTTATTAAACAAGGATTCAATAACAATGACGTCTTTCCTTATATCTTCATAAGAACAAATGAAAAATGATTCGTAATAATCGCGGTCTACGTAGACGATTTGAATCTCATTGGATCTCCTGAAGAGATCGCTGAGATATCTGTAAGCCTAACAAAAGAATTTGAAATGAAAGACCTAGGCAAAACGAAATTCTGCATCAGCTTACAGATTGAACACCTAAAAGATGGAATCCTATTACATCAAACCACATATACGAAGAAAATGTTGCAAAGATTCCATATGGACCAATATCATCCACTTAGTACACCTATGGTGGTACGATCTCTGGATGCACATAAAGACCCCTTCCGGCCGCTGGAAGAGGGGGAGGATATACTTGGTCCAGAAGTCCCTTATCTAAGTGCCATCGGAGCACTCCTATACCTGGAAAACTGCACGCATCTTGACCTAGCGTTCGTAGTAAATTTGCTAGCCATATACAATGCAACACTGATCGCTCCAAAATGCAACCCAAGAGCACGACCAAAAACTTGATCGGCCCCGGATACACACCCGAAGAATGATTGTAGTTTTACCGCAAGCGCACGGCAAAGTGGCGAGCGGGTATCGAACACGAGGAGGTGGTGTTGGTTCCAATCTATCCTAGGTTGGCTCAACTACGAATGTTTTATTGGTGGAGATGGGTATGGAATGATGTAATGCAGATGGTGGTGGATGTCGGTGTCGGTGATAGAGAAGTTGGATAAAATATCGATTCAAATATAAAATAATAAAAGTGTCTAGGGCTAGGGAATCCTCACTGCGGATCGTCATTCGTCATTGTGAATAGTGAATCTCAATATTACTAGACTTGCGTTGAGGTGAACTAGTCGTAACTGAATAGAGAACCAAGCTCATGCTCTCGCGCTATTGCCGGTCTATAGCAACCTAGATTAGGGCCCAATCTCTTGCAAACCCTAACCTAAGCCACTAGCATTAGGATCGACATCATTGTCCAATCGCTTCTCGAGCCCACTCTCGTGCAAACTCGAGTCACGATCTAGGTTGTGATAGTTCGTATTCGTCCAATCTCTTGCAAACGAATATTGGTATAGATTTACAATTAAAAATCCTAGCTTTGGTCCAATCTCTTGCAAACCAAATCTAGAGAAATCCAATTGTAAATCTAAATCGAATATCTAGGCCTTCCCATCGATTAGAATCCAATCTCTTGCAAATCCCAAATCGATGGAAATCCCTAGCTATCCGTAGTAAATCAATCACAACCTAACCTCCTAGAAATTCTAGCAATTTAGAAATTTATTCATCACAAATATGAAATTAGATCCATAGGGTTCATCCCCAAACCCTAGAACAACAAATCTACTCTAGCATAGCAATAAGGATATGAGAATCAATAGAAATCATTGCTTGCATACAAAAAGATAGAAAAATAAAGATTCAAATAAAAAGAAGAAAATACTTAGCTTGATGAAGATCTTCAATCCAAAATACAAGCTTTTAGATCCAAGAGGGGGCCTAGGGCATGGCCTAACCTCTAAAATAATCCTAAGAAAAACATATGGGGGCTAAGAAAACATAATGGGGATCCATATCTAATGGTGGCTACAAAACCCTTAAATACTCCCCCAAAACCCTAGCAAGAAACCCTAGAAAACCCCTTAAATTCGTGCCCAAAAACAGCCCAAACCGCAACTTAAAATATGGGCCCAGGCCGCACTCGGCCGAGTGGAATATGTGACCCGGCCGAGTGGAAATTCCAGCACTGCAGCATCAACTTGCAGAAATTCCCCAGATTTCATCCGACCTCCGATTTGCGCGTTCTTGGCTGCGTTGGAACCGTCATGAATTCTACTATCCATAAAAAATATGAGAAAAATACTTTTATTGCTGGAATGATATCAGATTTCAAAAGAGTGTGAGGCTGTCTGAAAATTTGGGCGCTGCGTGTCCTCGGCATCACTCGGCCGAGTGGCAAATGTCACTCGGCCGAGGGGCTTTTGGAACTCGGCTGAGTCGGAGCTCGTAGTCGACTGACGGATTATAGAGAGTTGGACATTTTGGCTTGCCGTCGTCTGGGTGCCACTCGGGCTGACGGAGTCTCCGCACTCGGCCGAGTGGGCGTGCGATGCTCGGCCGAGTGCACGCTGATACATCTCTGTTGCGTGTCCAATCTGGCCGGCCGAGCGGGGTCTCAATGCTCGGCCGAGTGACTCCTTCACTCGGCCGAGTGGCATGCTGAAAATGCCCAATCTCCATCTTTTCGCTTCCTCGTCGCTCCTACGACGTTCTTTCTTCTTCCACTCGTCTTCCATTGATGAATAACCATCAAAAGGGCCATGGTTGACACTCCGGAGTGGGTGCAAATCCTTTAAGCTCATTTTTGCTCCCGATCGCTCCATATTTCCTGAAATCCGACAAAAACAAGAAATAGTGAAAAGCATCGCAATATTGTCGAATAATCTTGAAAACCGCAATATGAGCAATCGAAATGGCGTGAAAACATGCGGAAAAAAGGTGTAAAATATGGAGTGATCAAAATCCCCCAAGCTTACCTCTTACTCGTCCTCGAGGAAGACAAGTAGAAGGCGAACCCGAAGGGTAAAAATAAGGAAAAAATGAAAAAGAATACGAAGTGGAAGGGGTCGCTATATTATTCTCTCAGATCTCAAGCCATAAGCTACACATCACGATAACTTGGGAAATACGAATCACATGCTATAAAGATTTCATATCTTACTTAAACATGGCACTTGCAAGCTTTTCAGATCAACAAAAGGGATTCTCTAAATTCATACAATCAATTCATATCCACATCATGCATTTCATAGAATTTAATATACAATTGTTGGCGATGTACTTTTCAATCAAGAGTCATAACAGAAGCATATAAGAATCACACCAAACATGCAATGGAGAATAGAATAAATCATGGCATTCACATATTTATATCGATTCATAAGAAATCTCCATAACTAAGGTATTGTGCTAAGTTTCAGCATTATCAAACTTCCCCATTCGTGCACCTCTCCACTCTAATGTCGCACTCACTCATATGGTCAAATGAGTTCACCCCCCCAAGCTTAGCTTGAGGCATTGCATCTAAAGGAATATGATAGTGGAAAATGGGATTTTTGCCTTGGTTTTCCCAAGTATTTTGTGGCTCCAATAATGAGATAGAGAAACATTTTTTTTTCTTCTCTTTTTTTTCTTTTTGAACTTTTTTTGTTTCTCACTTTTCTTTTTGGATTTTTGTAGGAGCTATTTGATTTGTATTTTTGGTTTTTGGCTCCTTTTTTGGCTTTTTGGACTTTTTGGAGCAACCTTTTCTTTTGTAGGGATTTTTGGGAAATAGATGCGATATAAGTAGCTTTAGGAGGTGAGCTCAAGTGACATGTAGAGAATAAAAAGATATATGTGGAGAAAGAAATAATGTAACACTCGGTTCACTCTAAGATGTGCACGAACGGTTCAATAAAATAATACTTCAACTAAAACTCATATGTAAGCATGGATATTCTCAATCATCTCAATAAAAAGTGAAGTCAAGCGGTAAAGAGTACTTTCATATCAAGCATGCAACAGAAGGTGAATAAGATAATAAGGCAGATGCTTCCGTTATACAATTGATGCATGAATCTTGGAGCACTTCCAACAAAAGCATACCAAACACTAATCCATACATTCAGCTTCAATTAATATCATGCATTCATATAGAGGAATCATCAAAAGAATATATAATCAAGCACATGGATAGCAAGACTATGGAATACTCAAAGTAGCATGCCAAGGAATAATAAGCATCGTGATGGCTACTAAAGCAATAAGAGATATCATCATACAAAACTCATCTAGCGGAAGAAGAGAAAGGAAAATAAAGAAATAAAAATAAAAGAGGGGAAAGAAAACAAAATCAAGCACACAATATGATGCATGAACACACATAAAAGGAAAATAAGATGGAAAAATCAAGAAGATGATGCAAAAAATTTTAAAAATTTTAAAAACCCTAAAATAAAGTAAAAATGCAACTAATGCATCTAAATGGCATGGAAATGCACTCCCCTAAGCTTAAACTTCACATTGTCCTCAATGTGATCATAAAAGGAAAAATATGAGGAACAACGATAAATATGAGGGAGGTGAATGAAAAATGATGAAATGAATGACATGAAATCCTAATGCAACTACATGCACATACAATGATGCATGAGAGCGCTTTCTCCCAAGCTTATACCAAACAATCATATTCAAATGACTCGATCAAAAATATCATGGCTTTGCAAAGCGAGTTCAAGTCAAATGAATAAGAAAGTGAGTATTCACTTGAAAGAAATGCTCGATGGTGGTGAGCAAAAGGATGTGGCGTATCAAAATATGGAGAGGGGAATTAATATATATAATGGGTTTGGGGTGTAAAAGATTTTTGTGGCCGTCATAAGAGGTGATATTTATTCAAGCAAATCTATACGGTCCTCTCGCTGTCGAGAGAATTCGTGTTTATTTAAAGCATAAAAATTTCTACACTACTGGATTGATATCACCTATAGCAAAAGGCGGATCAAGTATCTTTGCCGGTGCAGGCAATTGCTCCAACTGCTCCTTCCGTGGCTCCGCCAGATGCGTGTGTCCACAGACTCCAACGAACTCCAGTAATGCATCCTCCAGCATTCCCACAAGGACTCCACCTGTACCCTGCAGAGAATAGGATGCATCAGTTCGCTGCAAAAAATTCACCCTCATAATAAAAGTATCCCAAAGAGGATCTTCTATAGTAATATATGGAATAAATAATGGTGTACGATACTTCCCTGGAAATAATCCAATATCCTCACGTGCCGTGATAGCTGTCTCCATGGTACCCTCTCTCAGCTGCTCAGGTAAATCAAGATCATAGGTGTGGACCTCCTCGATGGGCTCGTCGAACTGTGACACGTCCAAGCATACCTCCGGTCCATAATCGTATGTGTGCTGCAAAAGGTATGACGTGTCAAAAATATCTGAATCAAAATAAATATCAAATGGAATGCATGATTCAGAAATGGAGTGGGTAAAAATATCTCCCTGAGTGGGAGCAGTAAGCTCTGTGGGATAGTCCTCGACGTCAGTGGGAGGATGAGGTGGCTGCAGGAGCTCCAATGGAGGAGGGTAGTGCTCGGGATCCTCATGAATGGCTATGTCCTCGTCCCAATGCACGACCTCCTCGGTGATAAACTCTGGCTCCGTGTGTGAGGCCTCCTCAAAAGCATGCTTCGGCTCCGCATATGAGGCCTCCTCGTCAATATGCTCTGGCTCGACAGTGTGCTCCTTTACCTTCTCATCGACTATCAATGTGGGCTCTCTCTGGAACGGTGATGTTGGCTGCTCAAGTGTGTCAGCTTGTGGGGATGTATCATGTGGAGGGGAATGCCCGCAAGCAATCCGAAAATATAGTCTATCCCCCTAAAGACTGACATGGATGTCCTCCTCAATTGTTCCTGCAGCTGAAACACGGTTCATAACAAAATCTACAAATCGTAGCTCAAATGCATCACCTGCTGTAATGCTCTCTGAACCGGTGAACCTCACTGACTCCAAGAGGCCATCCAATAATCTCTGAAATGCGTCCTCCTCTGGCTGCGCATATGACTCAGTTTCTGCTTCCTTCACTGCCTCTTCGTCCATCCACTCTTCATATGCAATAGATGTATCGTAGGAAGTGGGATCGACGACGGCACATTCTGGCTCTGGTAGTAAGTCTGGCGATGCTTCTTGCCCATAAAATGAAGAAGCAGAACTGATATCTTTGGAAATCCCTGCAACCTTAAGAATGAGCGCATTCATTTCAAGTACCCTCTTCGTACATTCAAATTGAAGATTGCTCTTATCAAGCCCGGCTTGTATTTCCACCTGGTGTGCATGCATCTCATCAAAAAAGATCATTTGTCTCTCATCAAGCTCGGGCCAGTGCATCTCCTCAAAAAAGTATTCTCCCATCTGAGTACTCTGATCATAATAGTATTCTTCCATCTGAGCACTCTGATCATAATAGTATTCTCCCATCTGAGCACTCTGATCAAAATCTGTGGTCCACGTAGTATAATCCATAACACCTGATCAACAAAGATAAATACCTGGAGAAAAGATATCAGTGGCACAAAAGAATATAGAAATGATAATAATGGTGTCGGGGGTGAAAATTTCCTTTTGTTAGTTTTTTTTCGTAGTCTAATCAACCTAATTGTGACAAATTGGCACCCAACGGGAAACACCTCCCCGGCAACGGCGCCAAAAACTTGATCGCTCCAAAATGCAACCCAAGAGCACGACCAAAAACTTGATCGGCCCCGTATACACACCCGAAGAACGATTGTAGTTTTACCGCAAGCGCACGGTAAAGTGGCGAGCGGGTATCGAACACGAGGAGGTGGTGTTGGTTCCAATCTATCCTAGGTTGGCTCAACTACGAATGTTTTATTGGTGGAGATGGGTATGGAATGATGTAATGGAGATGGTGGTGGATGTCGGTGTCGGTGATAGAGAAGTTGGATAAAATATCGATTAAAATATAAAATAATAAAAGTGTCTAGGGCTAGGGAATCCCCACTGCGGATCGTCATTCGTCATTGTGAATAGTGAATCTCAATATTACTAGACTTGCGTTGAGGTGAACTAGTCGTAACTGAATAGAGAACCAAGCTCACGCTCTCGTGCTATTGCCGGTCTATAGCAACTTGGGCCCAATCTCTTGCAAACCCTAACCTAAGCCACTAGCATTAGGATCGACATCATTGTCCAATCGCTTCTCGAGCCCACTCTCGTGCAAACTCGAGTCACGATCTAGGTTGTGATAGTTCGTATTCGTCCAATCTCTTGCAAACGAATATTGGTATAGATTTACAATTAAAAATCCTAGCTTTGGTCCAATCTCTTGCAAACCAAATCTAGAGAAATCCAATTGTAAATCTAAATCGAATATCTAGGCCTTCCCATCGATTAGAATCCAATCTCTTGCAAATCCCAAATCGATGGAAATCCCTAGCTATCCGTAGTAAATCAATCACAACCTAACCTCCTAGAAATTCTAGCAATTTAGAAATTTATTCATCACAAATATGAAATTAGATCCATAGGGTTCATCCCCAAACCCTATAACAACAAATCTACTCTAGCATAGCAATAAGGATATGAGAATCAATAGAAATCATTGCTTGCATACAAAAAGATAGAAAAACAAAGATTCAAATAAAAAGAAGAAAATACTTAGCTTGATGAAGATCTTCAATCCAAAATACAAGCTTTTAGATCCAAGAGGGGGCCTAGGGCATGGCCTAACCTCTAAAATAATCCTAAGAAAAACATATGGGGGCTAAGAAAACATAATGGGGATCCATATCTAATGGTGGCTACAAAACCCTTAAATACTCCCCCAAAACCCTAGCAAGAAACCCTAGAAAACCCCTTAAATTCGTGCCCAAAAACAGCCCAAACCGCAACTTAAAATCTGGGCCCAGGCCGCACTCGGCCGAGTGGAATAAGTGACCCGGCCGAGTGGAAATTCCAGCACTGCAGCATCAACTTGCAGAAATTCCCCAGATTTCATCCGACCTCCGATTTGCGCGTTCTTGGCTACGTTGGAACCGTCGTGAAGTCTACTATCCATAAAAAATATGAGAAAAATACTTTGATTGCTGGAATGATATCAGATTTCAAAAGAGTGAGAGGCTGTCTGAAAATCTGGGCGCTGCGTGTCCTCGGCATCACTCGGCCGAGTGGAAAATGTCACTCAGCCAAGGGGCTTTTGGAACTCGGCCGAGTCGGAGCTCGTAGTCGACTGATGGATTACAGAGAGTTGGACATTTTGGCTTGCCGTCGGCTGGGTGCCACTCGGGCGGACGGAGTCTCCGCACTCGGCCGAGTGGGCGTGCGATGCTCGGCCGAGTGCATGCTGATACATCTCTGTTGCGTGTCCGATCTGGCCGGCCGAGCGGGGTCTCAATGCTCGGCCGAGTGACTCCTTCACTCGGCCGAGTGGCATGCTGAAAATGCCCAATCTCCATCTTTTCGCTTCCTCGTCGCTCCTACGACGTTCTTTCTTCTTTCACTCATCTTCCATTGAAGAATAACACTCAAAAGGGCCATGGTTGACACTCCGGAGTGGGTGTAAATCCTTTAAGATCATTTTTGCTCCCGATCGCTCCATATTTCCTGAAATCCGACAAAAACAAGAAATAGTGAAAAGCATCGCAATATTGTCGAATAATCTTGAAAACCGCAATATGAGCAATCGAAATGGCGTGAAAACATGCGGAAAAAAGGTGTAAATTATGGAGTGATCAAACACCCACACAGCGCCACTGGACCGGGGTTAAGCACCTTCTGCGCTACCTCCAAGGGGCTACAGATCTGGGACTCTTCTACCAAAATGGAATATCCTCTACACGTGCTGGATATGCTGATGCAGGTTATTTGTCTGATCCCCACAATGCGAAGTCACAGACTGGGTATGTGTTTACCTATGGAGGGAAAACCATTTCCTAGAGATCCATCAAGAAAACCTTGACGGCGACCTCATCCAATCACTCAGAGATCATCGCCATCCATGAAGCAAGCAGAGAATGCGTATGGTTACGCTCAGTTGTCCACCACATCCTGTTGACTACCGGATTAAAGACTGGAGATCTCGAACCCACTACTATGTTCGAGAACAATGCTGCTTGCATAGCTCAGCTACGGGGTGGCTTCATCAAAGGCGACAGAACAAAGCACATCTCACCAAAGTTCTTCTGGACGCACGAGCTACAGAGAGATGGCAAGATCGACATCAGACAAGCACAATCATGTGACAATTTGGGAGACTTGTTCACTAAAGCCCTTCTTACTGCCACTTTTAGGAAGCATGTACAGAAGATTGGAATGAGACGCCTAAGAGATCTGAAAGCCTGAGAGCTTGTACAGATCAGGGGGAGTAAGGGAGAGTTTGTACGCTTTTCCCTTAAACTATGGTTTTTCCCACATGGTTTTCCATAGCTAAAGGTTTTAACGAGGCAAATATTACCAACTCAGGATCCTGAAGTATCCACCCCACGTGAGACTCTTCTATGCTCAGAATCCTGAAGTATTCACGAGCAGAGTCCACACCTATGGCTGGATAAGGGGGAGTGTTGTGAACGGTTGTGAACCGGAGTTGGTTAAGATTCTGAGATATCTTAGAGATATGCCCATATCAATGTAGCCCATGTTTGTACTCTCCTTATTTGCCTATAAATAAAGGGATGGGGGCTCCTCCCCTGTAGTTGATTCATAACAGTTTTCCAATTTTACATAATTTGTAGTAATTTTTCTGTGAAAACTTTTTTCAGAACCGAAACCCAAAAATTTAAAAATCGGTGCAGTTGTAACCCGAAACCCGCTGAACCAAAATTAAGCTGTTGACAAACCGCACCAATGTTTTCATCTCCTTTAAATCCCCCGACTAAAATTTTCATACCATTAATTTCCACATCTAACTTTTCATTCTGATTAAAAATCATAATATTATATAACATCGTGTATATTTGTATATACATCCATCCACAACTACAAATATATACATCTCTCATTTCTCTCTGCTCTTCTCCCTAAAACCCAACCCTATAGCCACCACTGCTCTTCCGCCCTCTTTGACAACCTACCTCAGTTCGACTGACCTTTGATGGCCTTCCACCCTCTCATCGACATCACCACCACCATAATCTCCATCAAATTCACCCTCAACACCATCAACAACAACTTATCATTATCCATATCCTCAAACCATCTTTGATGAGCTCCGCCATTTACCCACCAAGTCCATCCCACAAAGAATCGGTGGACAACGAGATCGTCGGCGGTGTTCGATGGCATCCTTTGACTCAGAGATAGATAGATCCATCAAAACTATCTTAAAGCCTGGATAAACTTGATAAATTCTCTTGTTGAGTTGTTGAATATCATGGTATTCTATTGGGGCTTTGCGGTTTGCATGAATATGAGCCTTGCGGCCCTGTTTCCTGCTCCTTATGTTTGCTGGTTTTATACCAAGCTGTCATACGTCTTATGCCCTTAATCTTGCTCCCTTGTGCTGCTCGCCTTGTCCTTGTGTAGCCTTACGTTTTGTTGCACTTTACTGGCCTTGAGAAGTGTGCAACCCCCTACTTACTGCTCATGCCCTGCTGCTTGAGCTGCGTCATCTGCCTTGCGTCCTCTGCCTTATGGCTGGCCTTGAGGTCATGTTATGCTAGCCTTACTACTAGCCTTGCAGACTTCCTCCAGCTGGCCTTACCACTGGCATTACGGACCTGTTGCTACTAGCCTTCCATGTTGGCCTTACGGCTTCGCTAGCCCTGCCTGCCTGCTTTACGGCCCTGCTCTGTTGAGGTTGTATTCAGTGCAGTGCCACACGTATATGTATATAAAGAGTGTCATGTCAATGGAAATGAAGGTGCATGATGTATGTACTCAACAACAGCTCAATATTAATGTAATCATGTACAAAAATTGTTAATTGAGGGATTTGCGTTGTTCATATCATAGGTCAGAAACAAGTCTCTATGTCTAGCTCAAAGGCACATATAATGATATTAATCTATGTACTCAAGAATCAAGTCTATGCTATAACAAACGGTAATCATAATCACCATATCAATCAAAGATTCAAGTAATATCCCAATGAAAGAACCCATTTGATCAATTGTATAGTCAAATCCTAGCCCAAGGATCAAGCCCTCATAAGCCACAAGAATTATGACGGCCTGAATCCGTCAAATACGTATTTTATAGTATAAATACTTCCAAAGATATTTTAAAATGGGTTTATATGATTTTTAATATATATATATATATATATATAGGGCAATCTTCCATTGCGAAAAAATGGTGCGAAAGCCCGTGCGAAAACATTTTTTTTATTTTTTTGAAAATTTTTTTTTCAAAAATTCTTTTTTTGATGTTTAATCCATACAATTATATACCCCAGGGAAAATAATAGGTGAACCCGTTGGGGATTAGAGCACCCATCCACCCATTACAAATTTAACGGTCTCAAAACGTGCGAATTTGATGAAATGCCTTGATCGAAGGCCAAATGACATTATTTATCAACCATTATTTTTTGAGGGGGGTATAATAACATATAATGAGGGTGGAAAAAAGAATTTTTGAAAAAAAAAATTTCAAAAAAAAGATAAAAACATTTTCGCACGGTGCGAAATGTTCTCACATGAAGATTTACCTATATATATATATATATATATATATATATATATGGAGAATATGCGTTCTTTATTGATCTCACCAGGAAAAAGTACAAGACGCAAGGGGGTGGGGGTGAAAGTTACAGTAAGAGGGATAAGGCACATGCGCCTCGTCCCACCATACTTAACTCCATCCTTGACCCTTGAAGCCTAAGTAGAAAACCAAAAGTACAAACAAATCCAGAATAGGTAATATCAGCCAAGTAATCCCCAATTGGATAGGGTCCCATACGCAGCATCATCCCGCTCACACTCCAAGTGCCTCAACGCAACTCTGACATCAGTAGATATATCCTCAAAGAGAAGAGTCTGAATCCTGCTCCCTCCCTCAAAGACCCTTCTGTTCCTTTACCTCCAAATGTGCCAAACCATTGCAGCAAGGACTGTCTTGGCAAGAACCCCCTTAACATCCCTCCTGTGATAAAGTGCTAAGATAAGATCACCAACCCCTGAGAGAGTGCAAGGTGGAGCCGTACTAATCCCCAACTTTAACAAACTCCTGCATAGGAGGTACTTAGTATAACTGCATTCAAAAAAGAGATGATCAACACTTTCATGTATAAGATCAGAACATAAAACGCAATATGGTGAAGAGGGCACTCCCCAGTGGACAAGCTTGTCACGGGTAAGAAGTTTCCAGTGAAACGCACGCAACAGT
This sequence comes from Scilla litardierei, assembly GCA_030789695.1. Taxonomy (NCBI): domain Eukaryota; kingdom Viridiplantae; phylum Streptophyta; class Magnoliopsida; order Asparagales; family Asparagaceae; genus Scilla; species Scilla litardierei. Next base: position 129,902,373 of record CM061133.1, on the reverse strand, counting down.
GTGATAGCCAGCTTCGGAATATGCCCCTGATACCAAACCACTTTGCAGAAAGGGAATAATTGCCCAATAGTACGAGACCCAGCCCAGATGTCATGCAGAGAAGTAGATTTCAAGCACCAGTTCCAAGAGTCCTCTCCGGGGGACAGAGTGATTGGAGTAATGATGTTTTTAACATGAAGGAGCCTTGGATCATCTACCCAACCTTCTGTAGACCAATAATCACAAACCATTTTATTTTCCTCCCCCATAGGAACGTCATATATATCACAAAGAGCCCCACAAGGGAGCCAATTGTCATACCAAAAAAGAGTGGTGGTACCACTTCTGACCTCCCTTTTAATAACTTTTTTGCTGAATTTACGGCACTGCAGCATAAATTTCCAGGTCCCAGATTGTAGAGGGTTGGCCTTGGCTAAGTAAAACCCACCTCTACTCATATACTGTCTCCTCATATAGGAAGCCCATATACCTTTGTGAGTAAGCATGCGCCATGTCATTTTAACCCCATAGGCAGTATTTACATCAGAGAATCTCCTGAGCCCCACCCCTCCTTCATGCTTAGGGGTGCACAGATCATCCCAAGCCCAAGCATGAGTTTTCCCCCATATGAACTTTCTGCAGATAGAATTGAGAATATTTAAAACCGTTTTGGGAATGTGAAATGCTTGCAACCAAAAAGCAATCATGCCATGAATAACCGTTCTGACAAGCTCAATGCGCCCTGCAATGGAAAGCAAGGACGAAGACCATCCTTGCAACTTATTTCTGCATCTGTCAAGCAATCTGGAATACATGGAAGTTTTGGGATATTTAGCAGACAGAGGCAACCCCAAATATGTGTTGACAGACTGTACCCTCCTTATGCCCAAAATATCCGCAAGATATCCTGCATCTTTAGCCTCCTTGCTGAAAATACCCGCACATTTGCTCCAATTAACCTCCAAACCAGTAAAGTTTTTAAAAGCAATAAGGAGCTCTTTTAAGCCCTCAAAAGATTTAGTATTGGCACGGCAGAAGACAAGCAAATCATCAGCAAATAGAAGATGGGTAACCACCCCCATTCTCTTCATGGGAGAGATACTGCCAGAAACTATAGAGCGGGCCATAAGAAGAGAGAAAGCCTCCATGACGATCACAAAAAGGTAGGGAGATAATGGGTCACCCTGTCGCAACCCTCTATTCGACTGGAACATGCCATATGGGGATCCATTAACCATAACAGAGAATGAGGGAGTGGATATACATTCCCTAATCCAATCAATAAATTTGTGTTTGAATCCCATCCGATGAAGCATAAAGTATATGAATTCCCTTTTCACGCTATCAAAGGCTTTGCGAAGGTCAAGTTTGAGGCACGCACGGCCACCCATGGGACTATTAAAATCCCTAATTTGCTCATGAGCCAACAAAGCACAATCAGCGAGGAGGCGCCCCTTTAAGAAGGCGGCTTGATTTGGGGATATGAGCTCAATGACAGCTCTCTCAATCTGTTGCATAATACCTTGCTAATGACTTTATAAAGCACATTGCAGCAAGAAATGGGTCTATAATCCCCTAACCCAGTAGCATTGGAGCTCTTAGGAATCAGAGTCAGGAAAGTATGATTAATTTGTTTCAGGATTCTGCCAGAGCGAAAAAAGGAGAGTACCGCAATGGTAACATCCCTACCACCCACATTCCACGATTTCTGGTAAAAGAAACTATTAAAACCATCCGGGCCCGGGGCCTTATCCCCTTTAATCTGGAATACAGCAGTTCTAACTTCCTCCTCACAGACCGGCCTTTCAACCCAATAAGCAGCTTCCTCTGTGAGGACTTTTTTAGTAGTGAGACTGGGGAATACTCTCCAGTAATCGTCCTGATTATATAGTTTGTTATAGAACTCAGGGCCATCAATTTTAATATTACTATTATCATTATAAGACCCCTCAACAGTGATAAGGTGCCTTATGCTATTAAGACTTTGACGAGCCTTCATAGCCGTGTAAGAGAAGCGTGTGTTCCGATCTCCCAGGAGCAACCAATTTTGTCTACTCTTCTGCCTCATGTTTGCTTCCTCCATATCAATGGCATCGGCCAGTTGATTGATAAGGACGAACTCTTTCTCCTGTTTCTCAACATAGAAATTCAAATCAGGATCTCTCTGAATAGCATCAAGCTCATTACGACATTTAGAGACATTATAAGAATCCCTAATACTATCCCTGAAGCACTTCAACCCCTGCTTAAGATTCTTGAGCTTGGCAACAAGGCGAATCATCGGGCAACCAACAACCTCCGTTTGCCAATGACTAGCTAATGTATTCATGTACTCAGGGCATTGTATCCAAGAATTAAAGAACTTGAAAGGTTTAGGATCCGATCCAATCTCAGGATGAAGGTGGACAATAAGCGAAGCATGATCACTAGTACCTCCTGTCATGTATTCACAAAAAGAGGTGGGCAGAATATCCATCCATTTGCAATTGCAGAATGTTCTATCAAGTTTGGCATTAATACGATTGTCGCCAATACTCCTATTAGTCCAGCTTAAGGGGTTACCAATAGATTTGAGCTCCATCAAACCACTAGCATCAATGCAAGCATTGAACTCCTCCACCATATGCCCAACAATCGGCCTACCTCCCACTTTTTCCCTGGAGTATCTGACACAATTAAAATCTCCCCCAATCAGCCAAGGAAATTGTTTATACTTGGTGGTGCTAGCCAGAATAGAGTCCCATAGGTCTCGCCTATAAAGAGAGCTATTGGAGGCATATACAATAGTTCCAACCATTTGGAACCCCGTGGCATTGGTACAATGTAGTGTGAGATGTTTTGCTGAGATATCATCAACAACACAGTCCCATACATCAGGGTTAAACATCACCACTATGCGACCTTTCGGATGCTTGCTTCTATTATTGACGGATAGCCAATTATTCGGAAAACATGTAAGAATACGATGAGAATTTTCCTCACTGACTTTTGTTTCCAGCAAACCAACCAGGGAGGGATCGACCTTACGCAAGCGGGACTTGAGATCGCTACGCCTTGTAGCATTATTAAGCCCCCGCGCGTTCCATATGAACAAAGTCATGGCTAAATATCAAGCGGGGTGGGAGCCATCACTCCCCCTTTAACCCGTTCACTCTTGCGAACCCCCTTAGTCGCAACTTCTTTAGGCAAGAAGTTACTTTTCTTCTTGCTCTTATTCTTCCTACTCAAGATCTCTTGCTCAATATCCCACTCCTTATTATTAATAGTAAGGCTTCTGGGTCCATCATCATCAATATCAGGATCCTCAATATCATTATTGAGGAGGGAACCTCTCGCATCATTGCTATCCGAAATTAAAGAAGCAAACGAGTTACCCAATTTCATAGCTGGCCTTTGCCTACCCTTACCCGTACTAGACGTAAGTCGAGAGATTGATGGGGTCTTCGATCTATCATCATCCACTTTATCGTGTGTGAGTAGTGATTTCTTTTGGCGAGGAGACTCAGATATCAATCTCCCCACCGTGCTACTACCAGACCCTCCCCCCCTTTAATACAATTATTGATATTTACATCCACTTCCTTCAGAACATCCACGAGCACACCTGGCTGCAGCCCCGGTGTCTCCCAGGTTACATCACCGATCCCCCCCCGCTTTAATACATTTGTCTCCTTTTACATTAGAAGCACAGTCATTGACACGCAGATCTTCCGCTGCTGTGCTCTCTACAGATTTGCTTCCCCATATACCCTCCTCATTAGCAGCAAAAACATTCCCTTCACTCCCGACGATGGCCCCATCCGCCCCCAAGGGAATACAAACATCTCTTCCTCTAGGCCCCCCCAGCCCCATACAACTGCTGTTCATTACATTCAGATCTCCCCCGCTGGGCACACTCCGCCCTTTATCGGATACAACATAATTGTCCACACTGGGCATCCCCAGTCCCATCTCTATACATTTGCCTTCGGTATCATCCCCTACATTACATAGAATGACTTCCTCCTGACATGTGCTCACAGCCTCCTCTACACCCAGAGGGCATTGCTTTGTCTCGTGACCAAAACAGATACATTTAGCACACCTAGGGGGTTCACATTCATATCTCACATTTACCTCAATAGAGGAGACGTCACCCAACAGAACAGTCACCGACTTTGGCAGCGGCTTCTCCGCGCTCACCTCCACCAAGCATCGAGCATACGCCAGCCGTTCCAAATTCGCAGTCGCCCTATCCAAGCAGAGGGGAGAACCTATCACGCTGGCCATCGCGCTGAGGATGCGCTTCGTCCATAAGTTGAGAGGGAGGTTCGGCAGCCGGATCCACACCGGAACTACAGTGAGCGAATCCCGGGAGAAACCAGCATCCGCACTCCATCGCTGCAGTACGAGTAATCTTCCGTCGAACAACCACGGCCCCCCGAAGAGAATAGCATCCCTATCTTCGTTCGATCCAAACCTGAAGAAGAAGAAACCGTTCTCCCTTGAAAATATACTAACCTCCCCTTTAGTCTTCCAAACTCTGGCTGTCCATGCTTTAATTTTCCTGTAGAATGGTATGTCACCAAGCACGTAGCCCACCAGGGTGTTCTCCCATCCTTCCGTGCCTTCCGCCATCATCTCCTCTGACAGAACAGCCGCAACCACCCCATCCTGTCCTGTGGTTGGTGGTATAAACATCATCTCCAGGGAATCCGCAAGCTTGCGTGTATTCATACAGATGTCTGACCATGATCGCTTCTCTGCATTAACATCAACCTTCAGCTGGATTTTTGGTCTCTGAGCCCTGCGCTCAAGCATCTTGTTTGCATCAGATTTGTTGTAAGGCTTTCGAGTGAGGTTCCCCCGGTTGTTGCTTGCCTTCCTACCGACCTCCCTCCACCCTGTGTCAGCCTCCATGGTGCTCCGTCGTCACACAGCAGCCACCAAAACAGATCAGAGAGAGTACAAGAGGTAAGAGGATCAACAAGCCAAAGTTGAAGAATCTCACCACCGAACCTAGATCTTAGGAGGAGATCGAGGTTCGTCAACGATTTGTAGGCAGGAGCAAATACTCTAAGATCCAGTCGATCGCCGCTTCACAGTCGAAAGGATGTAGATGCAGCTCCCCCCGAATCAAGATCTCAGAAGGAGATCTTGATTCAACACTAAGGATCAATCAGCAGAGATCGTTTCCAAAAGGAACTACGAAAATAGCCACCAAGTAGATCCGATCCCAGATCGGAGCTTCGAGTGATGCCGATCAGACTTCGTCACCTCGTCAACACCACAGCAAAGCAGCAATGATCAAGAAAAAACATAGAAAGAATTCTTAAGACCAAAGCGATCAGAATCTCACCTGAATCAAGATCTCAGGAGGAGATCTTGATTCAACAGTAAAGGAGGAAGCAGATCTGGACTTCCCCGCCGTGGATCTAAGCCAAGAATCGACTTCCCCCGCCGCGGATCTGAGATACAGCACCGTGGATCTGAGGTTCAGCTCCGTGGATCTGAGATTCAGCACCGTGGATCTGGGAAAACGTCGAGGAAACCGAACAACTCTCTTCAGGAGAACGAGAAAACTCCTTCGTCGACGACTCCTGCAGTCAGCGCCGTTCCGACGCCCGTCGCAAAGCGGCCGGCGAACACCCCCGAATATCGCTCAGCCCCGGAGCTTCTCACTCTAAAAACGAGAGAGAGAATCCTATTCTCTATATATATATTAATATATATATATATATATAGTGATGCTATTATGAGATGGTGAGCTCAATTTCTTATTGTGAGCTGGACACTCTCAGCCATCGGATCAGATCTGAGGGTTGTGATCTGTTAACTTATTCATCCTCAGCACGTGAGCTCTCTCACCCGGAGAGCTCCCCTCGTGTTCATCTCCCTCCTCCCGCTGGATATCGCCCAAAACCGCAGCTCCTTCACAAAAAAATGCAGGTTCGAGTTCCTTCACCTGGAGATCTCGCAAGCTCACCCACCTTGGGAATACCCATCCGATTGCTTGACAGGTTTGAGTTCTTCCCCCTTATACTGTTTCTGTGATTTTCGAATGGAGGTCAATCAAATTGAAACGAGGGGGGTTTTGATTGTAGATGTGAGTTGATCTCTCTCATCTGTTCGATTGAATCCCAGTTGGGCGTTTCGATTCTCAGCAGGTAAGCCCTTATTGATGGGCCTTCGGATGAAAATTGCAAGAGCATGAAGAAGGTATTCTCTCTCTATCCATCTCTTCACTCTTATTTCATCTCCCTGCTGCTCGTGCGTCATCTGAAATAGTTGGCCAATCTCGAGACCCAAGCAATTCTCAGTACTACCCTCTCGGCCTCCGCTTGCCACATCGCCAACTGAACCCAAGACCTGATACCCAAGCCCATGCTCGAACTCCTTCATCTCATCACCATGCTTCCATGCTTTGAATGTTGGCAAGGCCAAACCCAAGCATGACCCAGCTGGAACAGGGACACCTTGAACATATGGTGTTTGATTGAATGCCTCAATTAACACCAAGCTTCTAATGCGCCACTATACTGGAGTTGTTTCTTGGGGAGTACGGACATGCTTTTTGTGTATAAATTCCCCCTTAAATTATTAGAATTGTTTATAATATAATTAAAAAATCTCATAAATCAAAATTTGCATTGCAAATAGGTTCTTAAAGGAAAAAACTGGGATACATGTTGACATGAATTACAAATGATACTTGTATATTACTGTCGAATTTAATATTGTGCATTTATATCACGGTCGAAATGGTAGATGCAATCAAACTGCAACATATATATGGACATAAACATACATAGCGTATGGATTTAAGAATACATAAACAAAACCGGAATTGAGACAAGACTTGATGAAACCACTGAATTGATGCAAACACATTATTTTTAGAAGTGAGCAAAACTGAAACTGAAACAGAATACTTAAACCTCGGTTAATTCATTAGCACAAAAGATTTATATTTGCTTTCCTCCAACGTCATGCTGATTTGGTTTCCATGTCTGTACATGTGCACATAGATTGCATTAGCAACGTAGACTTGTTTACATTCATAAATTTGCTTGCCATGCTTTGAAGTACATCCTGCGGTATGCTGCTGAAATATTTTGGTCTTATTTGAAGACTTACCAGCGCCTTGTCATTTTACAGCTAGCCTTGTTCATGCAGGTATCTAGCCGAATTATTGGCTGAGAATCAGAAGTTGGGACCATTTTTGCAGGTTCTGCCATTTTGCAGCAGGCTGCTCAATCAAGTATTATTCAATATTCTGAGCTCTTCAATAGACTCATGGGTTCAATTTGTTGTCAAATCATACATGGCTCTGGAACCATGTTGTCAATAGACTCACAACTGATGTTTCCAGTAGGTTTTTACAATTATGTATATTGGGAAGATTATTGGGATGGTTCATTGGGAAAATCTTGTCACCAGATCCCAATAATCTTCCCAATTAACCTCATCTCTGGAACCATGTTGTGATATATTTCAAGCTTCAGTTGTGATATTCCAAGTGACGTTTCCAGTAGGTTTTTATAAATATATCACCACTGATGTTTCCATTAGGGGTTTAAGCATTTTTTGATATGTTTCCAGTAGATTTGAAAGAAAACTGTTGGATCCAAGAAATTGAACATTAGCCTTCTTAGTGTTTTTATAATTATATCACAACTGTGCATATATTCAATCCATTACATTTGAATGAATGTGCTTTTATTTCTTCGACATATATCACATTTTTTCGTGCAAAGATTAAATCCCTTTACAAGCCAGACCAATCCATCTTTTTAAATCTCTGATAGATTTTCTCATATTCATAATGGCCTCCCAGAGGAGAATTGTGGTAATCATACGAGGATTTTTATGTGATATGATGATAGGGAGGCAATATCAATCTAGATTTATAATGGTACACTCCTGTAATTTTAGAGTATGAGTTGGATTTCAATTTTCCTTGCATCAAATCAACCTTCAGTTTCAAGTAATAGGGGCACTATTCGGTTTTATGGTAAGTGGCTTTTATTTTGTTTGGGCTTACATTGATGTTGATGTTTCCAGGTACTCGTCAGATACACTTGTCTTTGAAGACTAGTCTGAGAGTGGAAGTAATGCTCTTCTTGCTCGAGCATGTTCACCTGGAGACAAGGGAGGACGTGATATCCACTGGTGGATGTGGGGATTAAAGAGCTGTGGGCAACTGGTTGGCTACATAATTGGATACATGTGGTCGTATCGAGTTTCTTTGTGAAAGTCTTGCTGCTTCCATGGAGATGGGGAATGAAGTACTTCTGGGCCAATGTTTACAATTCAGATATGATCAATTAATTTTTACAACCTTTTGTGGGATCGCTTTGTATGATTTTGTTTGGATTTGATGTGCTTGTAATTGAGATAATATCTGGCATTTGCCTTGCTTTCAAATTCTTTGTAGGTGTGTTTGTGTGCCATAAAATGATATTATATGTACAAATTTTGATACAATAGGTTGTATCAAAAAATTGTATCAATTTTCATTCATGCTGGAATAGGTTGTATCAAACAATTGAATACACTGCTGATAATTGTCTCATTTTGTATCAAACAGCCTGTAAATTTTGTTTGATACATACAAATATGTTTAGAAAATGGAGATTGGAAGCACGACTGTTGGAAACATTTTGTTTGCTTCAAAAAACAAGACTGGAAAGTTTGTGAAGTTCTAGCAGTCTATTAGCAACAAATTTTCTATCAGCATCATCCATGTGTAGCGGCGTCCCTGTGCAGTTCACAAGCAGCAATATGGACATTCACAAGTTTGCTTTGTTTAAGTTCTAAGAGATAGTCCAATAAACTAACTATCATTGCCATAAACTATGTATTACAATCATTTTTGGAACTAGTTCAGAAGTGATCAGCCTATCAAAATACAAACAAAAAAACATCCAGAAAAGTAGAAGCAAAACACATAAAACAACATCCCAAAATGATTATCAGAATTTTTTATCCCAAAATGATCCAAGCATGCAACTGGTTGATACAACTGTTTGAGACAAGCATAAAAAATTTATATTCCAAAATGATCAAAGCATACAAGTGTTCGATACAACTGTTTAATACAATATGACACTCACATATTTCATAAAATGAAGTGGACATTCTCCAATCCATACAACTATTTGGTACAACTTTTTAATACAACTGTTTGATACTAGGATCCATTGAATCTTCCTCCATGAACTAAACTGCATAGTGAAACATGCAAATGTAAACATGCATCTCAACTTCCATGCTTCCATCCTGATATGCAAGGTAACATCCACAAGTAACATGCATCTCAACTTCCAGATTTCATCTCAGCTGATATGTTTCAATCATGAAACTAAGCTGCAGAAGCATTAAAAAAGTCAATATCAGTTTACCTGAAGCTTGAAACCTGAAATGAGAAAAAAAATTGAATGTTGGACATATTGATACATGAAGCAAACTTAAAAAAAGATGAAACTGCTTACATATTGATACCTGAAGCCTGAAAGTTAAAACAAATTGAATGATGGACATACTGATACATGAAGCTTGAAGCCTGACACCTGAAACTTAAAAAAATTTGAAGCCTGGAACCTGAAACTGCTTAAATTTTATTCAGTTTGGAACATGTGGATCACTCTTTCAATTTGGAATTTTTGTATCATGACTAAATACAAAGTCCTGAAATATTACTCAGAAATGGATGCTCAACTATAAAGCCAGAACTGGGCCATAAAGCTAGAACATGAAGTGAGATGGTGAGCTCAACTCCTTATTGTGACCATCTCACATTGCATATAACATTCAGGTACATGAAAGATGATGAGGTCAATAAGCACACGCTGAGTGTCAACGCTAAAACTCAGAAAGATATCCTTTGAATTCCTTACAAGGGTATATCCTCCAAATTGTAGAAGTGTGATAATCTGCTCAAAATGTCAAAAAATCATTATCATTTTAATACCCAGTAGAAATGGAGTTAGATGAAAATATATAGTTTAGATGCAAGAAATGCTTCTGCTTCGGCACTATAGCCTAAGTTTGAACAAGAAAAATGGGAAATATAGCAAAATAGAATATGCAAAGTTTGATATGCTTCGGCACTATAGCCTACATTCACGGATATCGAATGATCGATATCACTAAAATAGAAGGTAGAATTGTATATACAAAATGATAAATCACCATTCCCATATAGCCCAAATCCACAAGTTAGAATGCCCAGAAAAATCCACAAGTAGAATGCCCAGAAAAAAACTCAGGTTTCTTATGTGGGTCGTTCTTTCTATTTGTTTCTTTTATTTGTAATTTGCGTTCAGGTTCCCTTTTTTCTCACCTCCCTATTTTTCGTGCTCTCTTTGATTGCTAGGTTTCAGTAGGTTTTGAAGTAAAAATTAAACAAGACAATCTGAAAATTTAAATATTTCATCATAATATACTTGAATTAATTAGATCCGAAAAATGGGGTTGTTTCATATTGCTGCCTCAAATACCTAGATAGTACGACCAATACGTGTAGGTATCAACCAATTTTTTATCCTTGATAAATATTTTAAATTATATCTGTACGTATTGCCACCGATAATCCTTGTTAAATACTTTAAATTATATAACCGTCCTATGTTTGCTGGTACACATTTAACAGGAAGACAATCAAAGGTACAGGTCTGTCAAGTTTGTGTTATTTTAGAATGCATGAAAATATGGAGTTATGCTCGCATATTCCATTATAGAAGTGATGTAATAAAGTATTAAAATGGGCAAAGAAGAAAGTCCCCAAAGTTCACTATGACCCCACTTTAAATAACAGAAATATCAATCCTTACAAATGACATCAAATGAAGTTTGGCATGAGCAAAAAGTGCTCAAGGGAGAAACAGTGGATCTAAGATGTCCAAACCAACACTGAGTACCTTTAAAAAGACTACATTCACCTTACGAGTTATTTGTAATTATGTACCAAGTATTCGAATCTCTTCCCCGTTGGCTCCCTATGATCAAAGCCTTTTCTGAGCCACTTTTTTCCCTTGGTCCCACCGAGTGAATGTATAACTCTGCAAATACAACATGTTTTACAACAAAGTGTTGTGGCTGGCCACGTTGCAACTTATTTGCTCAACTGCAAATGATGTCGTTGTAAGTGACGTTTCCATTATTTAGTTAGGAGTAAGTGGTGAAAGAGGAGGAGGATATATCTCGCAAAAGGACACTAGCTTGGTGACATGTGAACAATCTCATATAATCCAACTACCACAAGCAACATCAGCAATAGCAAGGGCCTACCTATTTTATATCAAAAAGTTCAGAGTAATTGTACTTCAAATACTTCAACATTTTTCATAACATTTAAGTAGCTTTAGGCCTGTTTGTTGTGGCATGCGTGTGGAAGAACAGTCGAAATACTTCACTCGAATATTTCTGATCTTAAGAGATTAAAAGTAGGGCGAGAGCTCTCTTTTTAATTGTGTTTCTTATTATTGCTTTTAAAATGTGTCATTGCATCTCTATTGTTCATACCTAACTAGCATGAAGTAGGAGAGGCACATTATTTACTATTATTAACTTGTATTTCTTCTACTTTGTCGCATCAATCGCTGGAGCAAACTCTTTTTGTCTACCAAGGTGATAATTTGGGAAGTTATTTCAATGCCTATTTTTGATTCATCCAAATATCTGAATATGTCATACGTATTTGTTGTCCCAATATGATCATAGCACCACATATAATTTTTACAACTTATCCGCCCAAGTTGGCTCTGTTCTTTCTGGAGTAGATAAACTAAATACGCAGTCAATCGAAGGGTCTGCATAAAAAATTTCCTATATTTGTGATGATCAATAATAATAATCCAAAGTATTCATAACATTAGAAAAAAGTAACTTACAAAAAATCAGCAAATATGATGGCCAAGCTAATCTTTATATATATAGTCTTAACAATGATTGAAAGATTAAAAAAAGTAAAAAAGAACGAGAAACGAACCTCGTTGCATTGAAACAGCACATACGTTCCGATGTTTGAGTGAATGAACGAAAACCCATCTCGAAAAATTGAATTTTGGACGAGAAAATAGAGACTTTGGGGAAGGAGGAAGCGTCGAGCTCTGGTTTTTGGGAGGAAAAGGGGCAAAACGGGAAGATCGGGGGTAATTTGGGAAAGAACATGCCATTGTTCTGTGTTCTTCAATGGCGAAAATTCAAGACTTTTGGGATCATTGGAGTAATATTTAAGGATGAAATTTTTGAAAAGGAGGTAAAAAGATGTTAACGAATCCCATTCGTGTTAGATCTCCTACGATCCGAAATTACAGGGGAATCCAAATATTTCGGAGGAGATGAACTGATGCCAGCCCTAGCTTCTGCGTGAAATTTTTGCGTGGTTTTTTTCGCCAGCCCGTGGTTTTTGCGTGGTTTTTTCGGAGGAGATGAACGAAGGCCAGCCCGTGGTTTTGTTTTTCGCAGCATTAATTTCCGCGTGAATTTTTGCAGAAAACACCTCCAGCAACGGAAATCCCAGAGCTGTCAGCTCTACTCCATTAATCTTATATATATATATATGTGTATATATATATGTGTGTGTATATATATATATATGTTTATATATATATATATATAATGGAGGAAAGGTGCCACCTGATCCCTTAGATCAGTTGGTCCTAGTTGGCGCTTCCCTATTCGTCCACCTCCTCACATTCACATGGGCTCTTTTAGAAAAATTTTTGGGGTTATTTGCAAAACACCGAACTCCTTTTTCCACAAAATCCCCCACCGTGGAATTATAGACTGATACCCCCGTCAATCTCTCAGCTTCGCATTCCCCCTCTCTAAACTTCACGAAAAAAATACTCCGCAATCTCCAATCAGAAAAAGGAATTGCATTCCCTCCTCCAATCAGAAAAAAATACTTCGAACCAACTGAGACGTCACCACCCTTCGATCTTGCCAGCTGCCGACTCCCGCGGCTAGTTGGAAGCGCAATTCCGCTCCGTCGACCAAATCTAGGGATGAACCCTAGATTGGAAGCTGCCGAACTGAGCCCTTCCTCTCATGTAACAATCGTGACCCTTCCTCCACTCCGATCCCCTCCTTCGACTGAGCTACCGCCCTCCGATCTCGCCAACCCTAGGTGAGATTTTTTGAAGCTGGTTAATTTGTTGGTTAATTTGCTTTAGATGATGATGAAGAATTTCAATTGAATTAGAAAATGCGGTTGGTAGGTTTTTTTGGTTAATTTTGTAGGTTTTACGTTTATTAGAATATGATGATCTCGCCAACCCAAAGGCAATTTCAGACTATTTGGTTACTTTTCTAAGGTTAATTTTGTAGGATTTGTTTTCTGCTGTTGTTTCTAAACGTTTCAAATCCAGATTTTTCTAGAATGATCATCTTTTTCATATTATGAAACTCAAATAGAATTATTTTCACTGTAAATGTGGATACTTTGTTGGATAATATTGACCTGTTTGAGGAGAATTGTTGGATAATATTGACCTAGGGCTACATGAACGGATGGTCTTTTCTAATTTCATTGTATGTTGATTAATACTGCAGAGCTACTTATCTATTGTGATTGCAGTACCATATGATAGATTTTAATTGCATCATTTTTTAATTTGTTTCTTTATTTTTTCAGTCTCTCTTAGGATTTTTGACATTGAAGATGCATCCAACTCATCCTTTCACCCATCCTCAATACCATCAACCATTCCCACACATTCAGTTACCACCACAACCATTGCCACAAAATCGGTTACCATAACAACCATTGCAACAAAATCGGTTACCACAACAACCATTGCCCCAAAATCAGTTACCACCACAACCATTGCCACAAAATCACTTATTATCACTATCATTGCCTCAAAATCACTTATCCCTCTCACCCCATTTACACTCACATATGTCTCCACAGTTGTTTCGAACACATCCTTTGCTTTAACAACAATTTCAACAAATACAGATTCACCATCAGCATCAGCTGCAACAATTGCGTCTTCAATATCAGATGCATGTGCAGGAACAACTACAACAGTTGTCCCAACATCAGTTGTCCCAACAACAGTTGTCCCAACAAGAACCCGTACCACCACAACCACAATTAAAAGATGCTTATCAACTAGAAGGTTCAAAGGTGATTTTATAGATTTAAAAAATATTCATATATGTTTTGCGTATATAATTTTTCAATGATTAAATAGTATTGTTTCACAAATTAGGATAAGTAAGTGATGTCGGATGGGCTTAGCGGAGATGACAAGTTAATTTCAGATATAATGGTAGATGGATCTCAAGCAAGCATAGTAAATGATGAAGCTCCATATAAGAGAAAGGAGTTTCCCACTGAGGAGGATGCTTACAACTTTTACAACTCATATGCACGAAATATGGGTTTTGGAATCCGTAAAGAATCCAGTGAGTTCTCAAGGAGGATTCCAGAGAAGTTCTTGCTCGGTCGTTTGTGTGTAACAAAGCGGGAAAGAAAAGAGCACATAAACGAGAAGGAGTCAAGCACGTTAATTTTCGACGTCCGGTCACTAGAGTTAAATGTCTCACCAAAATGAAGATCCGATTGGCATCTTCAAATACTTGGATGGTCTAAAAGTTTATCACAGAGCATATGAACCATTAACTATCAAGCCCCAATGAGGTGGTGAATCATTATTCTCACATGCAAAAACACCGATCAAAGAATTGTACGAATTTGATAGAGAATTTAAGCCGAGAAAAGATAGCGCCTAGAATAATTGCATGAGTACCAAATGTTGGATGTGGTAGTCAAGATGGAGAACAGATCACGCCACAACAATGTTGGACGCAACGATATAGGAACTCTAGTTTGATGATGTGTTACTATTAACGTGTGTGCTAAGTGTGTTTCAGGAATGGCAAAGTCGTTATTCTGAGCATTGGAGAATTTCCTATCCACATAGCTAATGGACTTGGTCAAAATGCCATTCACATAGCAAAGATGACTAAATCAAAGATGATTGAATCAAATCAATTGGTGATTGGTGCAAATCCAATTGATTTTTGATTTGATTAAGTCAAATGCCATGGAGATCCAATTCAAAATTCGTATTTCAAATCCTATTCAAATCTTACTTGAATTCCTATTCAAATACATTACCACATTAAGATTCCTATACAAAGATGGGTTCAAATCTAACTTCCTAAATCCTAGGGATCCTATCGTTGCCAACCACATGTCCCTATATAACATTGCCACATCCCTTCCAAAAACCCTACCCACTCTCTTTATTAACCTGTCTTCATGAGGGTGTCAAGTGCGTGGCATACAGCATCTCCAAGCGACCAAAAATAAAGCTTGCTTCAACCGCAAAAATTTATTCCCAAGGCCAAAGCTTTACTGATCCCATCCTTAAGCCAAACTTAGTGATGCAAAACCCTACCACGAGAGAGAGAGCAAGCCGCAATCCTCATAAGGCCTAAACACATCATCCCCAGCGATATAATCATACCCTCTCCCATGTCCAAAGGAAGTCATGCAACCAAACTCCAAGCAAGAGCTTGTTACACGCATCATCCTTCGAAGCTGCCATCGAAAGAACCATGCACATCATCGAACGAGATCCACGCTGCCGTCGCTCTCGGTGAAGTCGTCGCTCGAACCCCGCACATTGCCTGCAACATCCACGAGCCTTCAGCGTCTTCTTGCCGGAGTCGAGACCTTTGCCACGAGGTCATCGGAGTGAAGCTTCCTTCCTGCCAGTCCGTCATCGTTGTCTTCATCTGCCCATTGCCAAGAGAAGACCACGCTGCTGTCGAAGGAGCGCCTTTGAGAAGAACTTGATGCCTCCGTCGTCGCCAAGAACTATGAGGTTGCCGATGCTACTTGGAGACATCGTCGTGAAGAGAAGACGACGAGGTTACCGTAGAAGCCCGTCCGTTGGAGATCGCTGCTCCACGAAACGAGAGATCTCCGTTCCCTAAAGTAGCCATCGTCACCGTCGAAGAAGCGCCATGCCACGAAGTCGCCGCCGTCGCCGTTGAGCGAAGCGACGAAGCCTGCTCTTCTCTCGCCGCTGCTGGAGGTTGCCGCTGCCGTCGATCAAAGAGTGTACGCCGCCTGTTCACCGCTGCCATGACGAGGTCACCCACGGAGTCTTCGCTGCCGAAGAAGCTGCGGTCGTTGAGCTGATCGTCAAAAATGCCGTCGAAGCAAAAGTCAATGTACCTGCATGCCCTAAGTCGAAAGTCGAATCGTGCACGTCGGAGAAGAGTCGTTGCCGCAAGTCGGAGCTTCCATTGAGCGAAGCGACGGAGCCCGTCAAAGATCACTGTCGCTCGGAGTCGTCGCTCGGAGCAGTCGCTGTCTATCGTTGCTCGGAAACATCGACGTGCCTGCATGCCCTAAAGTTCGAAAAGAAAAGCAAAAGATGATGCTGACGTGGACGTTGCGTGAAAACGAAATCAAACGAAAACAAAAGATTTTCTTTGCTGACGTGGCTTGAGTTTTGTAGGAGTTGCTCTGCGCACCGATCTCTTATAATTGAGTTTTGAACTGGAATTACTTAACGCACAGACCAGTGTGCTATTTGACATCCAGGAGTCGGATCGAGACACCGTTTGCATCAGATTGGAGCTGACGACGTACTGATCGACAAAGACGCCTACACGGACACGAACTGAGCATTTCTAAACCCTTTACTCTTTATTTTTGTATCTTAGTGTAACGTTCTCTGTAGGGGAAACTTTACCTATTTTGTGACTATTTTGGACTTGTCTGGTTGGGGCTAGACAAGAGGGTCTTGACGTGTTGGTGCAGTCAAGATACATATTTACTAGGTTGATAGAGTTTTGCACTTTGTTGAGTGTGGTATAGTCTAGGTGGAAAGTTGGAGCTAGGACCCCATTGTATGTGTACGGAAGGAACTTATTAATGATAGTATTTGCTTAGGGCTGGACGTAGGTCGTTGGTGCGACCGAACCAGGGTAAATCTGTGTGTACTCTGTGATTGTCTCTGATTTACTCTGCTTGTGCTTTTTACTGCGTGAGATTTCTCGTGGGTTGCACGAGAATTTTTTATTAGCATATTCACCTCTAGGCTAGGATCCAGATCCAACAAGTGGTATCAGAGCAGGTTTTAGGATCTAGCCTAGGTTTGACCATGGATCACATTGATAGTGCTTTTGCTGAGGGTCAGTCCATATCACGTCCACCTAGATTTAATTGAGTAGATTATGCTTATTGGAAAAATCGTATAAGAATCTACTTAATTTCTATTGACTATAAAGCTTGGCAAATTGTTGAAAAAGGATATAAACTACCTGTCATTAAAATTGAAAATGTAGAGATGCTTAAACCTGATGATAAATGGGATGATAATGATTGGATGCTTTATTCTCTTAATGCTAAAGCTATGAATGCTCTCATTTGTTCATTAGATAAATCTGAATTCAATCATATCTCACATTGTCTAACTACGCAGGAAATATGGCATACATTGGAGGTGATGCACGAGGGAACGTCACAGGTGAAGGAGTCTAGACTTACACTTCTGAGCATAGAGTACGAGGGATTTCACATGCTACCATCAGAGACTATACCAGAGAAGTTTGCGAGGTTCACCAACATCGTCTACAAGTCTAGCTCGCTCGGTAAGCTATTTTCTAGCCTTGAAGCGCTGCCAAGATCTTTCAGGCCTAAAGTCACTGCCATCCAAGAAGCGAAGGATCTATCACAGATGAGGGTGAAGGACTTGATAGGTAATCTAATGTCCCACGAGCTTGAATTGCAAAATATTGAAGAAAGAGAGAAACCTGAGGAGAAGGAGAAAGCTTCAAAGCCACTTGCTCTGAAAGCCAACGAAGATGAAGAAGATGATGAGGAGATGGCGCTAATGGTTAGAAATTTTAGAAAGTTCTTCAGAACTCCTCAAGGAAGATCAAAAATGCATAGATGGTTCATTCTCTCTAACACTTTTAATTACGATAAAAATTCGTCTGAACAAGATTCTGCTAATAGAGTTGAATGCTTCAAATGCAGGAAAAAGGGACACTTCGCAAAGCATTGCAGACAAGAGATTGCTTAGGTTGCTAAAGATAAAGGAAAAGCCAAGATGCTAACTTGGGACATGGACATCGAAGCTGAGGATGCGGATGAAGAGGTGGTAGCCCACTCCGCTGTCGTCTGCTTAATGGCAAAGAGCGATGAGGTAAATTCCCTTACTAAAGCTGAATTGTTAGATGTTTGTAAAGGAATGCAAAATGAGATTAATGAGCTAGAACTCACGTTGATTGATTATAGGAATGCCAGCTTTAAATTACAGAAGGAAAACTGTGATATTTCTGAAGAAGTTGACATTCTTAAAGAAAAACTTGATGAACGTGATTCTACCATTGCTATAATGAAAAAGGAAAAATCATGCTTTAATGAAGAAGTTGCTTGTCTTTCTTGTCCTTCCTTACTGAATGATATTAGCATGCTTAAGCAAGATCTATTTAAGCTCGAAACTGAAAAAGATTATGTGATTAAAGAGATTAATGATAAGTTATGCATGTTAAAAAACAAACTTAAAAAGAAAATGGATGAATTTGAAAAGAGGGAAGAGGAAAACAAGAGAGCTTTTATAAGTAAGTGTACTTTGTTTGTGGATGAAAATGTGCTATTAAAATCCAAAGTCTCTAGTCTTGAATTGTTCATTAAGAAGTTCTCTATAGGAAAACAATCGTTGGATACTATTTTAGAGAATCAATTATATGGCAATAATAGACGAGGACTTGGATTTAATTCTAAAACTGCTAAAAAGCCTGTCTTTAAGAAATTCCACAATGAGCCCTCTATTGTGAAAAATATGCATGCAAAGTGCTTTACTTGTGATAGTGTTGGTCACACATCCTATTATTGTAAGTTTAGGAACACGAACATAAAGTTCAAACAAGTGTGGGTTCCTAAAACTTTAATGGCTAACACTAGTGGACATTGTTGGATTCCAAGGTCAAACTTAACACCTTTCATGTAGGTGGGACGGAGATTTGGCGAGGATCAATAAATTGAAAGTTTCATTCTTTTAGCTCCTTAGTCAAATAGCGACGCGAATGTATATTTCTTTTCCCTCTTTGCATTCATTGTATACCTTCATAGATTTTGTGTATGCTTCATTTAATTTTTGTTTGTGTGCTTGTATGGTTGCCTTTTTGGCTTGTTTTAGTTCTTTATAAAAGAAAAAAAAAATGAAAAACCAAAAATCAAAAATAAATTTGTGCTTATTGAATACCTCCTTATGAATCTTTATAAGTGGTATTATTGAATGTTCACTCATATTCCTTGTAGAAATCAATTCATTATTGTTGTAGCCACATGGACATGTTGATATCTATTTTAGTAGCCATGACATGACTCATGAATTATTAATATGATTTCTACACCTACATGTACACTTTCACGAATATTAGACCTTTGTATTTTTGGAGATTCTTTTGAAGAATATTGAAAAGTGAATGTAAGTTGATTAAAATCTGAATTTTTCTAAGGGATATGATAGCCATGAATAAAAATTGAGTACAAAAGAATTGAAAAAAAAATATTTTTGCTCAGTATGAAAAATGGATACACTTCATGGCTAATACACAACCCACGAGTATCCAACTTATGCTACATGGGTAATCATTAGTGTTGATGTATATTACTCGTCAAGCAATGCCACCACACATTTAAAAGTCCTTTTAGGCTTTGTTTTTGGGTTTGGTAAATTGAACTCATCTTTGATGAGGTGGGAAAATTCAATCCTAGCGAAATTCATGAGAAATGGGAAATGTGGATTGGTTTGGTTGATTGTTCTAAAATTGAATCTCCCTTAGTACTTTATTGTCTATATCATTACACTTACACAAAGGTGGAGAAGTCACTTTATGAATTTCTATGAGCTTGAATTGTTTACTATCTAAAAACACAGGCACTTGCAAGTTACAATTTATAATGGTTTATTTTTGCATGAGATATGTTCATGACTTCTTCATTTAGCCCACTTTTTGATGATAACAAAGGGGGAGAAAGGAAAAGATTTGTTGAAGGAGGAGTATTGTCATATAATGGTCATGGTATTATTTGTTGAAGGGGGAGCTTGGAAATAGGAGGAGCATGTTTTTTTTCATCTCGTAATGCTTACATCTCATTGTATTGCTCATATGCATGACATCCTTCAACACACCTCACATTCTATTTGCTCAAATCTTTCATTGGGTTGTCCACATTCTTTTGCTCAAATCTTTCATTGGGTTGTCATCATCTAAAGGGGGAGATTGTTGGACGCAACGATCTAGGAACTCTAGTTTGATGATGACAAACATGTGTGTTACTATTAACGTGTGTGCTAAGTGTGTTTTAGGAATGGCAAAGTTGTTAGGCAAAGTTGTTATTCTTAGTGTTGGAGAATTTGCTATCCACACAGCTAATGGACTTGGTCAAAGTGCCATTCACATAGCAAAGATGACTAAATCAAAGATGATTGAATCAAATCAATTGGTGATTGGTGCAAATCCAATTGATTTTTGATTTGATTAAGTCAAATGCCATGGAGATCCAATTCAAAATTCGTATTTCAAATCCTATTCAAATCTTACTTGAATTCCTATTCAAATACATTACCACATTAAGATTCCTATACAAAGATGGGTTCAAATCTAACTTCCTAAATCCTAGGGATCCTATCGTTGCCAACCACATGTCCCTATATAACATTGCCGCATCCCTTCCAAAAACCCTACCCACTCTCTTTATTAACCTGTCTTCATGAGGGTGTCAAGTGCGTGGCATACAGCATCTCCAAGCGACCAAAAATAAAGCTTGCTTCAACCGCAAAAATTTATTCCCAAGGCCAAAGCTTTACTGATCCCATCCTTAAGCCAAACTTAGTGATGCAAAACCCTACCACGAGAGAGAGAGCAAGCCGTAATCCTCATAAGGCCTAAACACATCATCCCCAGCGATATAATCATACCCTCTCCCATGTCCAAAGGAAGTCATGCAACCAAACTCCAAGCAAGAGCTTGTTACACGCATCATCCTTCGAAGCTGCCATCGAAAGAACCATGCACATCATCGAACGAGATCCACGCTGCCGTCGCTCTCGGTGAAGTCGTCGCTCGAACCCCACACATCGCCTGCAACATCTACGAGCCTTCAGTGTCTTCTTGCCGGAGTCGAGATCTTTGCCGTGAGATCATCGGAGTGAAGCTTCGTTGCTGCCAGTCCGTCGCCTTCGTCGTCATCTGCCCATTGCCAAGAGAAGACTGCGTTGCTGTCGAAAGAGCACCGTAGTGAAGAACTTGAAGCCTCCGTCATCGCCAAGAACTGTGAGGTCACCGACGCTGCTCGGTGACATCGCTGTGAAGAGAAGACGACGAGGTTGCCGAAGAAGCCCGCCCGTCAGAGATCGCCGCTGTACGAAACGAGAGATCGCCGTTCCCTGAAGAAACCATTGTCACCGTCGAAGAAGCGCATGCCACGAAGTCGCCGTGACGTGCGCTTATATTTCATATATTCACGCACGTCTTCTTTTGTGTTTTTTCGCTATTTTCTGCCGTCTTGTATTCGTTTTCTCGTGTTTTCTTGTTTTCTTTCACTTTTCCGTGTTTTTGTATGTTTACAGGAGTTTGCCGGCATAGGGGACATAAAACGACGATATCATGAGTCCCCAGAGCAACGGGAGGAATCACGCGTGATCCAGGGGGCCAAACGACAAAGATCGCCATCTTTCAGCCCCCCACCCGATCGGTTGGATAGGGCAACCGATCGGGTGATGCACGCGTGCACGACCCGGTCAGCCGCTGAAGCAACGAAAGTGTCAACCGACCGGGTCGTCGACCGGTTCAACCCGACCTCTCTCTCTGGAAATTGGAGCTGAAACTCAACCGATCGGGTGATCTTCACCCGATCGGTTCACCTGTAGCCGTTTCCGAAGAAGATGACCCGAAGAACTCACCCGACAGCCGGCTAACCGTGCCAAAACATCCGAAGTCTCTGTCTTTTTGGGCAACAATTCCAACCGATCGGTTGATTTATTAACCGATCGGTTCACCCGATGACGCTTAAGATCCAAACGATGAGCAGCTTCCGCCAACCGACCGTGTCACTTGACCGGGTGAAATTTTGAAGATTGCTGCCGAAGTTCGTAGCAGGTCAACCGATCGGGTGATTCTTCACCCGATCGGGTGATGTCGTTTTCTATATATAGAAACCTAGGTTTCCAGAAAACGGGGAGTTGTTATTTTTGCTGTTTTTTCTCTCTCTTGACAGCTGTAATTTTCTTGACATTTGTAAGTGTCTGATCTTTACCAAACTTTAATATAGTGTTATTTGCATTGCTCTTACTACTTTTCAATCGCCTGATCATGCTTTTAACGGTCGATTTTCGTTTAGATTGCTTTTTACATAATATGTGTGAGTAGTTCTCAAATCTGGGACTTCGGTGGAAACCCCTTCGTGGGTTCTCCCCGATGCGTCCATAGGACTAGGAAATCGATAGGGATTAAGAATCTATCGGTTACGAGGGGTGTTTCATTTTCATCGGTGGGAAAAAGACCGCCTTTGACCGTTGGGCCAAGGGGGAATAAACTTGGCGGTTGACTCCCTAGCCATAGCTCAGGCCCTTAGCGTAGACGTCGAATCCTAGCGCGCGGGAGCAACAGGACGAGATGTTGGGAGTTATCGTTGCGAGCTTAGTGCTCCCGGAGTCGATCAGTGTTAATGGACATGGGAATGCCCACTGACCGAACCCAGGTAGTCCAGTGTATCATCCTGGGCACCGACTGGAATATCGGGCCCATGGGACGCCGGTATCACTCTTAGAGACAACGTCTCACCATTAGACCCTAATTCCGATCGTTATCCTATCCGTAGGCCGTATTGGCGAGAATCGCACGATAGGGTGAAAGCCGAAGTCCCGGGTTTCCCTTTATATTGTTTATCCTTCGCATTCTATTTTCTGTGACAACCCATCATCCGATTCGGGCTAGCTCACTCATGGGGTGAATCCGGTCCTTTCTGACACAAGCACAACCACGCCTCCCTGAGTTCGACCCCCAAGCCACACTACAACACCGTGCGCTTGCGGTAATAAATATTTAAATCTCACGCCCCCAATCATATATATTGCACACTTGCATGCACAAAAATGAGGGGGGCGTCAAGCTTTATGGCACCGTTGTCGGGGAGGCAACGTGCTTGTTATTTTAGGATTTAATGAACCCTTGAGACTAGCTCTCATCTCTATCTCGCGATAATTTTCGCATTCTTATTTTTTCATTTTTATTTTATTTTCTTATTTTTATTTTCTATTTTATCTGTTTCTTTCCCACTTTTCGCTTCACGGGTGTTTGTTGCTTTTAATGCGCAGGAACACAAGAAGTTTTGACGACTTGATTCCTGTTGATCCAGAGATAAACGCCACCTTAAGGCGTCTTGCCGCAGAGAAGCGAAGAAGAGAAGAGCCTGAAACCATGGGGGAGAACACCCCACCTCACAAGTCCCTGCTGGAGTACTCGATGCCGTCCATCGAGTCCACCTCCGCCATCCGTCCTCCTGCTATTACGGCGCAAAGCTTCGAGCTTAAGCCGTCCTTAGTAACATGGATCCAGCAGGATCAATTCTCGGGGGCACCCATGGAGAGCCCCATCGAACATTTGGACTCCTTCTTGGAGAAATGTGACACCTTCTAGATAAACGGTGTCACAACTGAGGCGACCCGTCTGAAGTAATTCCCCTTCTCTCTGCGGGATAAGGCCAAGCTGTGGCTTAGGAAGAAGGACCCGAATACGTTCAACACTTTGGAGAAGCTTTCAAACGCTTTTCTGACAAAGTTCTTTCCTCCGGAGAAGACCATGAAGCTGAGGAGTGAGATCTCATCCTTCTCCCAAGCCAGCCACGAGTCCCTGTATGAAGCTTGGGCAAGATTTAAAGAGATGCAGCCAAGATGCCCTCATCACGAGCTTCTCAAGTGGTAGATAATTAATCTGTTCTACAACGGATTGAGGGATGATTTAAAATCTTCAATGGACGCCGCGGCTGGGGGGTCCTTCATGTCCAGAAGTGAAGAAGATGCCGGGAACATATTAGAAAATATGGCATCGAACAATGAGCGGTGGTGTGACGAGAGAGCCACATCTAGGTCAGGGGGCATCCACAGGGTCGAGGACGTCGACAAATTATCCATCAAGTTTGACTTGCTGTCGACCCAGATCTCCGCATTGATGGTAGGAGCCGGTGGTGTCGGTACACAACATATTGCGACGGTGGAAACAGAAGTCATGGGGGACTTCGAGGGTGGTGACATCTCACCACCATTGGACCAAGCAAGCGCACTATTCTACAATCATACTGAAAATGCGCCGTACCCACCACGGACTAGCTCCAACCCAGCCTACTCCCTAAACAACCGGAATCATCCCAACCTCAGCTACCGGGTACCGTATCAGCAGCCGCCGTCTCAGCAGCAGCAATAACAGATATATCAGCCGGCTAGGCCTCAGCAGCAACAGTTTCAGCAGCAGCAGTTTCAGCAGCAACAACCTCCACAACAATATCAGCAATACCCTCCAAGGAACCAGTAAACCATTCAGCAGCAGCAGCAATATGGCCAACAGAGGGCCATCTCTCCGGTCGAGTCCCTTTTGACTCAATATATTACCAACCAGGAGAAGATAAATTTGAAGCTGGAAATGGGGCAGAGGGCTCTCACTGACCAAGTAACCCAGCTGGGGGTACAAGTGGTGAACCTTTCAAGGTCGCAAAATCTATTGCCGCCACAACCTGAAGTGAACCCGAGGGGAGCAAACCAAACTTTGGCACTCACGCACGAGCATGCGAATGTATCCGCTATCGTGTTGAGGAGCGGAACACAAATCCCCACAAGGGTGCCCCCAAAGGAACCGGAAGCACCGTTGGTCGTAGAGCGACCAATTGAAAAATTGAATGACGACGGTGCTTCGTCGTCAAAGCCAACGAATCCGGAGGGAGTCCTTGAAGAGGAGAAGAAGAGAAGCGAGGAAGGAAGCCTCAAAGTGTTCAAGCCCATTGTGCCTTTTCCACAATGGCTAGCTCAAGCCAAGATAGACGAAAAGTATGGCAAATTCTTTGCCATGGTCAAGGATCTAAGCTTGCAAATCCCCTTCCTCGAAGATATCGAGACGATTCCCTCCTACGCCAAATTTCTAAAGGATTTAGTGACAAGAAGGTCCAGAAAGGAGAAGGTCGTATTGACGGCGGAATGCAGCGCTCTCATTCAGAGAGCAAATCCGCATAAGCTTAAAGACCGGGGGAGCTTCTCTATCCCTTGCGCGATCGGGGAGGTAAAGATCCATCGTGCGCTCGTCGACCTTGGAACGAGCATCAGTTTGATGCCCCTGTCGCTGTATAAGAGGAAGGGATGGGCGACTTGGAGCCCACTGGCATGACATTACAGCTTGCAGACCGATCGATCAAATATCCTGTGGGTGTTGTAGATGACCTCCCTGTCAACGTAAGTGGGGTGCATCTGCCAGTGGACTTCGTCGTCATGGACATGCCTGAAGATGTGCACACCCCCATCATTCTTGGATGGCCTTTCATGGCCACTGCCGGCGTTTTGATAGATGTGAAGAATGGGAAGCTTTCCCTTAACATCGGCAACGAGAAAGTCGAATTTGACTTGGGGTTGTCAATGAAGCATCACGATCCCCCGGATGATCCAAGATGCAATGTGCTGGAGTTAGAAGAAGAGAGAGCTGTGTAGGCAAGCTCCTGGGAAATTCTTTCAAGGAATCCCCCCGATAGCTTGGGGGACTCAGAAGAACCAGTCGGCCTGAAGAAAGACGATGTCTCTGGGAAGACGGATGCGGCACATACGGTCGCCCCCGGATTTCAAAAGGCTCCTCCGACGAGGAGGAAAGGGAAAGAGCCCATGGGGCTCACCGGTGACGAGATCCGAATCCTGAAGCGAGTGGCGGTAGACGCCAATATAAGGGAGAAGCCTCCGGATTCCGTCAACGGAGGGAGAGTCGTCGAGCAAGTTTTCTTGTAGCCGCCGACGACACCGATGGCCACTAATTCTGAATCTGAAGCAGTGCCGATCTTAGGACATCACCCCTGTCCGTCTTGAATATCATCTACGGGCGTGGAGCGAACGACGTTAAACAAAAGCGCTTCATGGGAGGCAACCCATGCTCTGAACTTTTATCTTCGTTTTTAGAATTTTTATTATCTTTATTTTTTTCATTTTAATAATTAAATTCAGCCGCGGGATCATCCGTCGAGAAACTTAGGCCATTCGTGAATTTTTGCAGGAAACAAGCCCTCACCCAATCGGGTGACCATTCAACCGATCGGGTGAGACGTATCAGACGACGGCCGTATCTGCTCTCCTTGCGAACCGGTCGGGTGAAGCTGAGCGTGACTGGGTGGCAGACCGATTGGGAACGACCAAAGTCTCGGGAATTTTGGGAATTGATCAACCGATCGGTTGATGCAAAGCATGGTCGTGTGAATGACCGGGTGAGCTGTACTGAACTTTCGGGAAAAAGTGTGAAGCGGCCACCCGATCGGTTGAGTTCTCAACCGATCGGGTTGCCTGTAGCCTCTTTTCGGCAATTTTTTCGACCTAAAAGTCAACCGATCGGGTGACATTTCACCCGACCGGTTCGACTTAAACCCTATATAAACCCAGCGCCCCACCCGTTCATCTCTCTCGCCCGATCTCATCTCTCTCTCACCGTTTCAACTTCCCCTCCCTCGACCGACCTCGTTTCTCCTTCAACCGGTCACAAAACCCCTCCCAATTGATCTCTTCTCTCTCTTTTTCCATCTCTCCATCGATCTTCCCCCCTTTTCTCTTCGATTTCGCCCGCATCCAAGCCCTAATTTTCACCCAAACCCCCCCCCATTTTTGAAAATTGCTGAAATGAGTTGCCGCGGCTTCACACTTCATCCCGTTATGTAGCGTTGGGACATCTACGAGCAAGGATCTTCATCTCGCTTGGGTAACTTCGCTCCTTAACTCAATTTCATATTTTACCCTAGAATTTTAATTTGCTCGATTGCTTGTGTTAGTGTGCATTCATCGTATTTCGCATTCACTCACACACACACACTCTCTCTCACATGGCCAAGGATAAAGATAAGGGTAAGGCCATCATGCGAGAGGAGGGGTCATCTCGCAAGAGACGCAAACCTACACGTCCACCACACACACGCCCTCCTCCCGCACAGATTGCACAACCCCAACCCCAACACCAACCTGTCGTCTCAGTTGAGGACCCACTGATGGGCCCGCATGGCTACCACTTTAGGAACCAGGAGCACAAAGACTTTTACCATAGGCTTGATGCTCGGGGGCACCTATCGACCAAGTTTGCCCACACCCAATCGCTTATCGATCTCGGTGTTTTCACCGAGGTCGAGACCCTCTTCGCAAACTTAGGTTGGTTGGCTTTCTTAAACGCCTCGGCAGTGTCCTACCACTCCCTCACACTCGAATTCTTATACACACTTGTCCGTGAGTCGGGGTCGATCGTCATCTTTAGGGTCCGCAATAGAACCATTCGCACCCATTTGGACACCATCAATGACATCTTTGGTTTCCCCATCCTGGGGAACGACGTTATACGTTCTTACGGGTATCCCCCCGAATTTGACGTCGATCAGTTTTGGTTCCGTCTCACCCTGCACCCTCAATACCCCCGAGGTAAGGCCAAGGCCTCCTCCATCATTCACCCTATCTTCCGTCTGGCCCACCGTATCATTTCTTGCATGTTTTTACCCAGGGATGAGTCAGGCACCGTGACCATCCCTGATCTCTTCATTCTGTGGGCCATGACCTTTCCCTTTGTCCGTGGGGATGACGGGATTTCTTTTAGGGCCCCTACCATTCCCGTCCATGCCGGCGAATGGCTTATACAAAAGCTTATTGAGATTAGCCGAGCCGGCAAGGGCAAGCTTTGTTGCAGGGGCCTTATCACGATCATAGCTTCTGCACCCAGGTATAATATTGTTATCCCCTGAGATCATTCCGCTGCCGCATGACCCTCACGTCTAGATCTTGACGTCCTGCGGCATATTCACATGATTAAGCCCCGCCCCGATGGGCGTTTCACCTTCCACTACGGCCACCCCCCAGCTCCCTACACCATTCTGCCCAACCCCTCTCGCATGACCATCCATCTTGTGGCAGACTGGACCTTCCCGCCTGATCCTGAGTTTCTTGGGGGGTTGCGCCTTCCATTCATCCCGGGCGCACCTAGACCACCTTCCCCTGCTGCCCACTTAGGAGAGCAGGACATCCCTGTGCACCGTGATGACCCTGGGGCTGGTCCTAGTCAAGTCATCTCTGCTTCCGTCCCGATCACCACTGTCGCTACCTCTCCGGTCCGTACTACCTCCTCCTCCTCCTTTCGTCGAGCCACTTCCGCTCGTCTCGCTCTCGAGACTGAGTTGGCTTTGCTTCGTGCTATCGTTGCATCCTCCACCCCCTCGGACCCACCACCTTCGATTTTCTCTCACCCACGCTTCCTCGCACTTAAGAGGAACGTGGACGCCATCCTCCGCCTTCTCACTCACGTCCACGGACCACCCTCTCCCACACCACACCTCTCACCCCCACCTTCACCGCCTCGATGATTTTCACCTCCCCCATCACATCCTTCTCCTCCACCATCTCCACCTAGGCGACCATCCTCCCTATCACTACTTCCATCCCTACTACCTCATCTACTCCGACCGTTTCCATTCCCTCCACTGTCGCCCCCACAGCTCCACTACCCTCCACTTCCATCACTCCATACGTGCGCCGCAAGAAATTGCAAGTGCGTTCTCGATCACTTCCCCCACCATCCTCACCTACCCCCATTCCCCCTTCATCCTCACCTACCCCGTACCTCCACCACCCACCACCACCTTGGTCGCCATTTCACTCCCACTCACCGTCATCACCTCCATACCACACATCGTCCACACTTCCTCCACACCCACCGATCCATCACCTCGACCACTTTCTCCGCTTCTTCGCACACCTGTCACTTCACCCACCAACACCGCATCACCCACTTCTTCCGCCGAGGAGGACGAGGATGTCTCCTCTCCTGCTTTTTGATTTCGTTTTTGTTTTCTGACCTCCCCTATGCTTATCTCTGCATATTCATGATCACATCATTTCGCTAGCTTTGTCACATCTAGCTTGGGGGAAGTCAAATTTTTCTGTTTGTTGTCGTGTGATGTTTTCTTTGTGTGTTTGCTTTATATGCTGTGTCGTATGATTTTCTACTTTTCTTTTTTGTTTACATGTCGTGTGGTGTGATTTTTATTTTTTCTTTTCAGTTTCGTTTGTGTGTTTTCCTTGTTTTTCATGTCTTTCTGTGTTGGTGCGCACTCCCCCGCCATTTTCATTGC
The DNA here is from genome assembly GCA_030789695.1 of Scilla litardierei. Classification (NCBI taxonomy): domain Eukaryota; kingdom Viridiplantae; phylum Streptophyta; class Magnoliopsida; order Asparagales; family Asparagaceae; genus Scilla; species Scilla litardierei. The sequence goes on along the minus strand of CM061133.1, from coordinate 129,873,029 downwards.
CCTCCCGTATTCACTTTTATTGCATTGAGGGCAATGCAAGCTTCAGCTTGGGGGAGTCGCACTTCGTGCGTCATTTGCGTCATTTTCTTCGGTTTTGAGTCTTTTTTCTTCGTCTTTTTCTTTTCTTTTTCTTTTCTTCTTCTTATCTCTTTCTCCTAGAGATGAACCCTATGATGAATTGCCACAAAAATCACACACACACACACCTAGCACGGCTTCGGTAATCACATTCACTAGCCCTAGGAAGCCGAGTCCTATTGCTTTTCATGCTTCGTGGGTCCACTTAGCTTTTATGTGAGTAACTAGCGTTTGGTATGCTTCTACTTTGTGATTCTGATTTATATACCTGTCCAGGAATGACCCCTAGATTATCATGCTTCGATTTGAATATGCGGTATTTGCTTCTCCTATCTGTTTCTGTATGCATGAATATATATATATCGTATGCTTCATTTCGCATGTGTCGGGATTCCACAGTTAGGACTAGGATAACCCATTTTAGCCTAAGGTCTAATTTGCGAGAAATATTTTCTTTGCCCAAGTGTTTAGATTCTGATTTCCTTTTTATTTTACTTGGTGCAAATCCCCTTATCGTGTACCATTCTCCCACTTGGGAGAGTACACATGTATATATCCCAATATCCAAAAATCCAAAAAAAAGAGAAAAGAAAAACCCAAAAATAATAAGAAAAGAGAAAAGAAAAAAATATGTATAGCCAAAAAGCCAAAAAAAATATATACAAATACCCAAAACCCAAAAAAAATTACAGTGTGAATATTTTTCCTATCTACCGAGAATAAAGGGAAGGCGAGAATTTGCACCGAGTGCTCTACTCCACATCTTCTCAACCTCCATCGTTTTCGAAAACACTTGGAATAGGGAATTTCTAGATGTTATCTAGGCGATAGTGTGGTGACGTCCGAATCCCTAGCCGTGGAGTCCCTGACACATAATGCGTTTCTATTCTCATACTCTTCTCATGCATGCTTGCGCTATATGTTTGCCGCTATTTCTGAATCGAATCGATATTTGGGTCATTTATCGGATTTGTGTATATGGAGCTTACTACACAATGTAGATAGTGACACCGACTACTAGCACACGACCACACTCACTCGCGCTTCACGGCGTGGGCCCACGGCACTTGTCTGGACTCGTATTCCTTGGTTTAGTGATGTGATTTGGCGTTTGCTTGCTTGGTGTGTTGTTTTTGGCTTTGGTGGCCCTAACGGGCGATTTAGGATTTAGAGTTCTCTTCTTTCTCTCTTTCTCTCTATTTTCTCCCTCTGAGCTCCTACTCTCACTCGTCTTCCTCGAGGACGAGGAAGGGTTCAGCTTGGGGGATTTTGACGTGCGTTTATATTTCATATATTCACGCACGTCTTCTTTTGTGTTTTTTCGCTATTTTCCGCCGTCTTGTATTCGTTTTCTCGTGTTTTCTTGTTTTCTTTCACTTTTCCGTGTTTTGTATGTTTGCAGGAGTTTGCCGGCGTAGGGGACATAAAATGACGATATCATGAGTCCCCGGAGCAATGGGAGGAGTCACGCGTGATCCAGGAGGCCAAACGACGAAGATCGCCATCTTTCAGCCCCCCACCCGATCGGTTGGATAGGCCAACCGATCGGGTGATGCACGCGTGCACGACCCGGTCAGCCGTTGAAGCAACGAAAGTGTCAACCGACCGGGTCGCCGACCGGTTCAACCCGACCTCTCTCTCTGGAAATTGGAGCTGAAACTCAACCGATCGGGTGATCTTCACCCGATCGGTTCACCTGTAGCCGTTTCCCCGAAGAAGATGACCCGGAGAGCTCACCTGATGGCCGGCTGACCGTGCCAAAACTTCCGAAGTCTCTGTCTTTTTGGGAAACAATTCCAACCGATCGGTTGATTTATCAACCGATCGGTTCACCCGACGACGCTCAAGATCCAAACAATGAGCAGCTTCCGCCAACCGACCGTGTCACTTGACTGGGTGAAATTTTGAAGATTGCTGCCGAAGTTCGTAGTAGGTCACCCGATCGGGTGATTCTTCACCCGATCGGGTGATTCTTCACCCGATCGGGTGATGTCGTTTTCTATATATAGAAACCTAGGTTTCCAGAAAACGGGGAGTTGTTATTTTTGCTGTTTTTTCTCTTTCTTGACGGCTGTAATTTTCTAGACATTTATAAGTTGTCTGATCTTTACCAAACTTTAATATAGTGTTATTTGCATTCCTCTTACTACTATTCAATCGCCTGATCATGATGATTTTAACGGTCGATTTTCGTTTAGATTGCTTTTTACCTAATATGTGTGAGTAGTTCCCAAATCTGGGACTTCGGTGGAAACCCCTTCGTGGGTTCTCCCCGATGCGTCCATAGGACTAGGAAATCGATAGGGATTAGGAATCTATCGGTTACGCGGGGTGTTTCATTGTCATTGGCGGGAAAAAGACCGCCTTTGATTGTTGGGCCAAAGGGGAATAAACTTGGCGGTTGACTCCCTAGCCATAGCTCACGCCCTTAGCGTAGACGTCGAATCCAAGCGCGCGGGAGCGGCAGGACGAGATGTTGGGAGTTATCATTACGAGCTTAGTGCTCCCGGAGTCGGTCAGTGTTAATGGACATGGGAATGCCCACTGACCGAACCCGGGTAGTCCAGTGTATCATCCTGGGCACCGACCGGAATATCGGGCCCATGGGATGCCGGTATCACTCTTAGAGGCAACGTCTCACCATTAGACCCTAATTCCGATCGTTATCCTATCCGTAGGCCGTATTGGAGAGAATCGCACGATAGGGGTGGAAGCCGAAGTCCCGGGTTTCCCTTTATATTATTTATCCCTCGCATTCTATTTTCTGTGACAACCCATCATCCGATTCGGGCTAGCTCACCCACGGGGTGAATCCGATCCTTTCTGACACAAGCAAAACCACGCCTCCTTGAGTTCGACCCCCAAGCCACACTACAACACCGTGCGCTTGCGGTTATAAATATTTAAATCTCACGCCCCCAATCATATATATTGCACACTTGCATGCACACAAATGAGGGACACGTTACGTTGCCATCGCCGTTGAGCGAAGCGACGAAGCCTGCTCTTCTCTCGCCACTGTTGGAGGTTGTCGCTGCCGTCGAGTGAAGAGTGAGCGCCGCCTATTCACCGCAGCCGTGACGAGGTCACCCACGGAGTCTTCTTTGTCGAAGAAGCCGCCGCCGTTGAGCTGATCGTCGAAAACGCTGTCGAAGCAAAAGTCGATGTACCTGCATGCCCTAAGTCGAAAGTCGAATTGCGTACCTCGGAGAAGAGTCGTTGTCGTAAGTCGAAGCGGCTGTTGAGTGAAGCGACATAGCCCGTCGAAGATCACCGCTGCTCGGAGTCATCGCTCAGAGCAGTCGATGTCTGTCATTGCTCGGAAACATCGCCATGCCTGCATGCCCTAAAGTTCGAAACGAAAAGCAAAAGACGAAGCTGACGTGGACATTGCATGAAAACGAAATCGAACGAAAACAAAAGATTTGCTTTGCTAACGTGGCTTGAGTTTTATAGGAGTTGCTCTGCACGCCACCGCTTATAATTGAGTTTTGACTGGAATTACTTACCGCACAGACCAGTGTGCTATTTGACATCCAGGAGTCGGATCGAGACACCGTTTGCGTCAGATTGGAGCTGACGACGTGCTGATTGACAGAGATGCCTACATGGACACGAACTGAGCATTTCTATACCTTTTACTCTTTATTTTCGTGTCTTGGTGTAACGTTTTCTGTAGGGGAAACTTTACCTATTTTGTGACTATTTTGGACTTGTCTGGTTGGAGCTAGACAAGAGGGTCTTGACGTGTTGGTATAGTCGAGATACGAATTTAATAGGTTGATAGAGTTCTGCACTTTGTTGAGTGTGGTACAGTCTAAGCGGGGAGTTGGAGCTAGGACCCCATTGTAGGTGTATGAAAGGAACTTATTAATGCTACTATTTGCTTGGGGCTGGATGTAGGTCGTTGGTGCGACCAAACCAGAGTAAATCTGTGTGTACTCTGTGATTGTCTCTGATTTACTCTGCTTGTGCTTTTTACTGTGTGAGATTTCTCGTGGGTTGCACGAGAATTTTTTATTAGCCTATTCACCCCCTAGGCTAGGATCCAGATCCAACAAACAATTCAATGAACATACAAGAAAAATGAGAAGGAACAATATTGGCAATGAATGCATAGAGATCATTAGGAAATTTCAAAGTAAGCAGGATACGGATCCGGATTTCTACTTTGCCATGGAAGTAGATGAATTGGGTACATTGAGGAGCGTGTTTTGGGTAGATAGCAGAGCAAGGAAGCTTATTTGAATTTTGGGGATGTTTTAGTATTTGATACTACAAATAGAACAAATCATTTAAGCCTACCCTTTGCTCCTTTCACTGCAGTGAACCATCATAGACGGTCCACTCTATTTGGGTGTGCATTATTTGCAGATGAGCAGACAGTCCATTGGCTTAAGTGCATGCATGGAATTATGCCAAAAGCCATTATTATTGATCAAGATGCACACATGAGAGAAGCTATCAATCAAGTTTTCCCAAGCAGTCGTCATCGCTTTTGTTCATGGCATATCAACAAGCATATAGCTGAACATCAAATTCCGATGACTACGCAATATGGAGAAAAGATTGTTGCACATTTCAGTAGGTGCCATCGAGCAAGCAGTAAAGAGAAATGTGAGGAGCGTTGGGAAGATTTAAAAGAAAAGTTCAGTATAGACGAGACAACTGATGATTGGCTACCAAGAATGTGGAGATTGCGGACATATTGGGTTGATGCATATTTGAAAGACACATTTTGGGCAGGAATGACAACTAGTCAACGGAGTGAGAGTATCAATGCCTTCTTTGATAGTTATGTCAATGCAAAGACAAAGCTCGTAGACTTTATGACACAATATGATAAAGCAATTGCCGATCGTCGTGCATCCGAATACTTTGAAGATTTCATGACTTTAAACACCCTCCCTCAAATATGTTTTGGAAATCGAATTGAAAAGGAAACGGGAAAACATACACGAGGGTGATCTTGAAGGTATTTCAAAGGGAACTTTCAGCCGGGTTGTCTCTTTATCATGAAGAAGTGGAAACATATGGGATGCAGACAATTTATCTTGTTGGTGATGAGGAAGATGAAAAGCATAAGTGGGAAGAAGTGATTTTTATCGGGTGGAAGATACAAAGCTTACATGCACTTGTGCATTTTTTGAAACAGAAGGAGTTCTATGCAAGCATATATTGAATATCATACATCATAATCAGATGAAAACAATTCCAGATAGATATCTCTTGCACCGGTGGAAAATTGAGGCGAGACATAGAAATATTTCTTTCGTTAATGCTATGAATTTACGGGCTAATGCAGCTAATAAGGAGGAAGATATTATTATAAGGAACTGGGCACTCCGTGCTAAGTTCAGTAGGGCACTGGACATGGTATCGGATTTAGATACCCATCTTTGCAAGATGGAAACTATGCTAGAAAATTTTATACTGGAAGCTGAGAAAGAAATAAGGCCCAAAGAGATGCCCATTCAAAGTGCTCAAAATGAAAGCCATGTATGTTCTAATGTTCATGCACCTGTAGTGTTAACAGATGGGGAGGTGATAACAGTTCGTGCTCCCAAGTGCCCCATTAAAACAAAAAGGGGCGGCCAAAAATTCAAGCCGAATGAAATCTGGGCTTGAAATATCGCAAGAGAAGAGCAAAGCAAAGAAAATGCGGAAATTGTCAGCATCTTGGTCACTATAAGACAAATTGTCCTTTGTTGGTAAGTTCATTTTACAGACTATTCTTAAATACCGTCTATGTTGAAATCAGTATTTTGAGTTGTATACTCATTCCAATTCTTATGATTTATGGACAAAAGAAGCAGTAACAAGAAGAAGAAGCCAGTAACAAGCAGTAACAAGAGAGAGTTGTCAAAGTATTCTTATTCTTTGGTATTCAGTTTACTATGTTGTGCTGAACTCTGTTGTGCTGATTAACTCTCTGGATACTGAATAAATGTTTTCTTTTCAAACTGGTTCCTGCAGCTCAAGTATGGTAGTTTGCTACATGAACTTATCTTAAGACGAGGAGTTTATGAAAACTCACTCTTGTTACTGCTTGCTACCTGAGCTCAAGTATGGTATTCTTTGGTATCACCAAGTATGTTTTCCTTTCAAACTGGTATCTGTAAAGCATTTTCACAGTAGCTAATAGTTTGATATAATAGGTAAATTCTATTACTATTTCACTTGTGTACAACATCTATGCCACTAATATACATTAGTGCTTTGTCTGGAAAATGGGGAAAGTTGGTAGCTGGAAAGACGACTCCTATAGTATGCTTTAGCTTTGACTATGAAAATGTGTTTGGCTTTGATACTGAAACACTAATACGTCTTGGTGTCAGCCGATTTTTCAAATCATGATGTTTGCATGTTATCAATTATCTTTGAAGAATAGCATTTTATTGGGATAAGAATATCACTATTTTTAAATATTTTGGTTAAGAATATTGTCAGTGTGCTATGTCACAGCAAAAGGATAAACTTATTAAAAAACAGCAAGGGGGAAAAAGTCTCCTAAACTGATCAAGGATTGTTTCCATATATCAAATTGTTTCCAATCATAATTGTTTCCATCATATATAAACCTAGAAACAATGCCATCATAATTGTTTCCATATATCAAAATGGCCACACTAGAAAACCATGTTGCATTCATATATCAGATCAAGGATAGAGCCAGTAGCCTCCTGAAGGGAGAAGCATGTTCAAGTATGTTCAAGTATGTTCAAGTATGAATATCATCAATTTCTAGGATGTACTCAACTCAGTTCCTGGGAAAATTTCTTCCCCCCTCATTAACCTAGTAATTTCTACATTGCATTTATTGGAGACCTCTATTATATCTGTGAAGATTTCTGAATTAGTTACTATTTGATTAAGCAAGTTATGTGGATTTTTTGAATTTGAATTTTAGGATGCTATTGACTTGAACATTGCAGGGAGCACATGTGGATTTTTATAACATAATGATGAATGGTAGTTGTAAAGATTTTGTACATGCCTTAATTAGATATGTTGATGTATCTATATTATTAAAGGTGATATATGAGCTTCGGATGCCTCCTGTATATAAAAATTATGACTGACTGTCATCGTTCCCTGAATTAATATTATTTTTTTCGGTGATTCTGTGTCATGATAGTAGTCAAATCCTAATTTATTAGTATATAAACAATTCTTATATGACCCCAGTTTTCCGTTCCAATTCAATAAGTATTTCATGTTCACGTAATTTTAGCCCAAGTTCCTCAGTAGTAGTATGCAGTAATTAAGCTCTAATTTTGTCTCTGTTCCATAACAAAATCCAAATCATTTGAAGAAAACACATATCACTGCCTTCTTTTGTGCATTACACAACATTTCACATGTGATAAGGAATTTCACACGAACAAAGATTTGAGATCAACATCCCATTTGCAGGTAGAACCAAGTTCAATCCCATCAGGGAAACTCTTGTGCAAACATCAGGTTCCCTACCCACCAGCCCATTTGTTCACAAAACTATTACATGTTAAACCTGCACCCAACCCTCTTCGCATCATAATTTTATTTAACAAGTTCTCGGTTTGTTCTCATCATGCATGCTTTTCCTTCTATCGCCTTCATTCTACTCTCATATGTACACCAAGTGTAATTGAATCTATCTTTTGGTGTGTAGAATGTGAAAGCGGTTTTGATGCTATATCCGAGGTTGTGCTTCAGCCACCAAAGCAAAAGAAGAAGAAGAAGACGACACAGAAGAGCTGCTCCATTTTGTGATTGAGCAATAGCATAAGAATTCATGACCCCCCACCAGCCATACTTGTTGTACTTCTCTCTTTCTAATTTTGTAACAAATCCTTGGTGTATATTTTTGTAACAAATACTTGTTGCACTTCTTTGCTGTTATGTTTTCCTGTTCCTGCTTTCATTTGCTCGTAACAAATACTTGTTTGCAGTCTGTGTTGATGTTGGAATACAAGATAGCAGTAAGTCTATGTTCATCCATGTTGGTGTTGTATCTGTGTTGATGTTGGAATACAAGACATCAGTAAGTACGTAGTATCTATGTTGATGTTGGAATACTAGAATGTCCCCCCGGATACCATGCTTGATTTTTTATTTGGATGTGTTGATCTGTGTTGAGTAGTATCTGTGTTATTTGGGATGTGTTGATCTGTCTTATGTGTGTAATGTTCCTTGTACCATGCTGTTGCTATAAAATATATGAAGCCATATATCTATTGTTAGATACCCCCATACGTTTCTCTAAAATAAACATATATGATATGATGAAGATCATTATAACACCTCATCTTTCTTGATTGAACTTCCAGGTTTAGGCAATATTTTCAAAATACATCACATGTGCTAATCGTAAGCTAATTTACGCATCGGCGGAGGGTTGAATCAATTGGTCACACCCCAATTATAAGCTAATTTGCCATCAGATGGTTTTGTTATTGTTAGCAAGCAAGCGACAAATTGATCCTATAACAAATTCTAACTAGTATGCTTCGAAAAGACAATAGATATAACAAATTCTGCTTAGTTGAGCATTCATCTTGTTCTTGTTCATCTGAAAAGGACTTTGGAATCTGTAACTAGTGAGACACTTTGAAAATCCTGCAATTTTTGCAGTGAGCTAAATTTTGTATTTATATTTCATTAATCTGACTCTATTGATTTTCCACTATCTGCTTGAATTTGAGTACTTTTCCATATGCATGGATGATGATCTATTTAATATTAATTATTTTGAGATATGTAGCACTCTAAGCTAACATCATCCCAAAGATTGAAATTTTAGATAACTGAAACATAACTTATGGAGACTTCTAGTATTCCAACACTTTCCTGTCAGCAGAAATCTTCAGGCTCAAGATGAAACACCTGATGATACAATATACTAGTTGCTGCAAGTGTGATGCCATCAGAATAAAAGTGTTGTTCAGCAAACAGTGCACATGGACATAACATTTTTTTAAATATCATTCAATAGACATTCATGCAGACAATACAGAAACAGAACTCCATATCTCTACTGGCCCATAATACACATCACTAAAAATGCACTTAAAACATCCTAAAATCAATCATATTGCCATTCCAACTGCAACACCCGACCAGAAATCATTCTTTACATCTAATTTCGCCTTCGCTTTTCGTTGTTCTACTTCTCCCTCCACCCAGCAAACTGGCCTCCCATGATATTGGTCACGGCTATCAGATGCAAATCCTGCTTCCACATTTTGTTCTGCCTTTTGCTTCCCCTCAAGAAGAAATCACACCCAAGTGGGAAGTTTGGTCAATTGAAGTATGGACGGCCGGGATTGTTTTCGGAGTTTGATATTCTTTCATATGAAACTAAAGAGCAATAACACCTTGGTCCTTGCCTTCGACTACCTTAACGGGTCTTCGACGTACTTCCTCGTCTAGATGACACCATCTTGCATGCAAAATAAAAAAATTAGAATAAAAAGTATTGGAAACCTTAAAAATTAATCACAAAAATTAGACAAGAAATTACAAGGTTAATTTGAATCACTCTTTAAAGTAATCTTGTTTTAAATTAAAATAAACATTCAATGATTTAAAATTTTGGTTTTCTCATTAATCTTGTTTTCTCATTAACCAGCAGAGTAAAGATTCTCATTAACCTTCATTGAAGCACAACAAAAATTGAAGCAAATTAAACTACAAATCAAACAAATTTCTGCTTAAACAACACATTTAAAACACATTCTATTAATTTTAAACAACAATTAATATCAATCTTACCAAAGTTTCCCTGCACTTGGTTCCCTTGCACAACTTATCAACAACCATAATAGATCAGCCTTTTAATATGCATCAGTTTGATTTTAAACAACTCAGCATGTTGGATGAAATTCCCCTTTACAATCTCATTTCCAATGAAAATTGACAAGGGGCCTAGCAAACCTATAAGACCACTACACCACTAAAGTTGAGGGTCACCCGATCCTCGTTGCAGGGGTGGTCCGATCAGATGAGGGATTGAAGGGCGGTGGACAAAGGGCTTCCAACTGGTGGCGGGGTTCAAGCCTAGATGAGCTCGATTGAGAGAGGGGGGCTAACAGCTGCGAGATGGGGTTCGGCAATGATTTGCGAGGAGGGGTTTGGTAGCTTCCAATATTGGAGGGGTTCCGAATCTGGAGGGCTCAGTCAGAGGAGGGGATCTGGAGGGCTCAGTCGGAGGAGGTGATATGGAGGGCTCAGTTTGGCAGCTTTCAAGCTTGGATTCAGACCTAGATGAGCTCGACGGATCTGAGGGATACGGCAGCTTCCAAGCTCAGGGATTTCCTGCCAACCCTAGATGGGTTCTGAGTTCCTTTTTCCAATCGTGTGAAGCTGTGAGAGAGGGGGAATCGCTTGAAGCTGGAGAGAAGACGGGGTGTCAGGCAGCAGCTACAATGCAGGGGGTTTTGTTGAAAAAGGAGTTGGGTTTTTTGCAAACAAACCCACAAACTTTCTCTAAAACAGTCCATATGAAGGTGCCAACTTGGACGAATGAGGAAGCACCACATAGGACCACCTGATCCAAGGGATCGGGTGGCACCTTTCCTCCATTAATCTCATATATATATACACGTGTATACGATTTTCACATATATATTATTAAAAATAGTTTCAAAAAAATTATATAATATATTTTTGTAATTTTACGTATCATCAAAATGTTTATAAATAGTTTATATGATTTTTTTAATATTTCCATATATAAATATCATTGAAATAGGTTTTTTAAATATTTTCTATATAAATATTATTAAAATAGTTTTAAACTGTTATAAATATGATTATATGATCTTTAATTATCCTTGTAATTTTTACGTATTTTTCTGAGGTCAAATTGACTAGAAACCCGCATACATGCAACCCACAATCGATAACTATGTTTTCCCTCAAAACTTATATCTCTGTAGCTCAAAATTTTAAACATATATTATTTTCATGATCCTCACCACGTTACGACCCGAGGTAAAATTTTTTGGAATTTTTTGGAGAAAAATGAGAAAAATGAGAAAAATGATATTTTAATATTAAAATAATATTAAAACAATATTTTTACTAATTACTGATGTCTCCATATTTTCTACTATTTTCATATCATCGTTTCATTGCATCTCATGCCATTTTCGCATCCAAATCCCTCATTTTACTACGATATTGCATTTCTGACGATATCTTCGAGTTTCGTCGTGTTTTGTGAGTTCTCAGGTATTTTGGAGCGATTTGGGATCCCACTTGGGTATGGACACATCCGACGTGCTCGTGAGCTTATTGGTGAGGCTCTGGAGGAGTTCGCCACACTTCTGGAAACATTGGAGGAGGAGGAGGAGGAGGAGGAGGAGAGAGAGAGAGAGAGCCCCAAGAGCCCTATGTAGAGTTTCCCAGAAAATACTCGGTCCGAGCAGCTCAGCTGCTCGACCGAGTATCTTCAAATTGAGAAGAGAGCTGATACGGGCTGACTCGGACTGCACAGCTCATCTGCTCGGTCGAGTCGCCTAAATTCCACAAGCTGAAGCTGTCCACGACGCGGCCCGAGCATCTGACCGAGTCGACCCCTACTCGGATTGATCAGAGGTTACTCGGTCCGAGTAGGCAGAGCGGCAACTTTGAATCTTTTCCATTTCCTGTAGTGCTCGGTCGAGCAGCTCCTTTGCTCGGACCGAGCCACTGAACGAGCAGCGTATTGCTCGACCGAGTCACCTACTCGGTCGGCAATTCCAGGGTCATTTTTGGAATGTCTTCTGAAGCCGCGATGCGCGCGGTCTGAGGCGACTGATGCGAGGAGCCGCGGGAGGACTGAGGACAGACTTTTCATTGAGGCATTTTTTTGAATAGTTTTGAACAGGGAGCTCAGGCGATTGTAGTAGGGATTTTCTGAGACTAATTTCAGTAATAGGATTTTGGATCAAATATTTTAGATTTTTGCGTTTATTCTTGATTGTTCTTGCGTTCGGAATCTGAAATTATTTTCTGGATCTATAATTTGCAATCCCTATCGATTTCTCGTTGTAAGTCTTTTATCCCTACTTCTTTGATTGTGATAATGCTTTCATCGCTGAGAATGATGTTTTCATATGCTATTATCGCCATGTGTGAGTAGATTATTCCAGGGTTGATGGGTTAGCCCTAGGATCCTAGGGGAAGATGTAGATCTGGATCCCTACGTTGGATTGGGGACTTAGGGTTGTATTTCAGTAGATCCTACCGAATCTGTAGATAACCCGTACTTAGATCATGCCCACGGTCTGTGGAATTGATGTGCTTAAGGGGTATCTAGGGATTCGAATAGGGAAATCGGTGGATCCAACCAAGGCATGTGACCATGCCCGGCTCACGCCTTGAGGGGATCCATCGATGAACTATATTGATACGTTGACGGCTACTGCCATTGCGTCAACGAGAGCCACCGAAATACCCCGTAATTCTAACCCACGAGAGTGGTACGAATTGGGGGATTAATTCCCTAACCGTAATGCAATGCAAGGATCATATCCCAACATCGACCCCCAACGATCCTCGTGGTGATCCCTAAAGCCATAGTCCCTTTTAGTAGTATTACAACAACACCACCCAAACCAAATCTTTTACCCAGATAGCTCACTTCAAGACTTAGAAATAAACTGAAAACACATTGACCCTATCACCGTCCCTGTGGGATTCGATATCTTATATACTATAACTCGACACCGTTCGCTTGCGGATTGAGCCGGAATTGAAGCCTAGGGGCCATACCACGCCTGGCGATCGTGACACCACTAGGTGGAACCTAGGTGTAGGTTACGGGTGCGTCAAGTTTTTGGCGCCGCTGCCGGGGACGGCAATAGTGTTCTATCTGTAGGAATATGATGCCCTCAAGGCCATTTATTCCTGTGTGAATAGCACAAACATCTTGTTCGAAATAACAGTAAGCTGTTTGGTAATAATTTATCTAAGTTATATTGTAATGTAGTTAACATTAGATATCAACTTAGGTAAAGTCCTGAGACTTTATGCAAGGTCAAACGGGTATCGAGATGAGTATCTCGATCATGGAGAAACGTTTGACCGTCTGTAGCATAAGTCTGAAATGGTTCGTGGTCGTAGATGTTCCGAGACAAGGATATCGAAACATCGGACAGACCATTGTGTCTTAGTCTTCACCGTTTAGCGGTGGCGATGATCTCATAATCGCTTGACTTGGCGAAGTCGAAGATGAGACACAGGTGCTCATTAGAATGAGTTCACTGAACGATCCACTAGAGTTATCATATGGTTATATTGACCAATCTGTCAGTGATAACTCTGAGTGATGATAGGATAGTTGGTCTTTTGACTTGAGGTCATTTTGACGGACCTGTGCGTGAACGGTGACACTTAGATCAACTGACCTAGCTTCGAGGCAAGGCCCGTCGAAAGGTCTTTTGATTGGGTGTCACTTGAAACGTACGAGGCGAGTAATGACCAAGAGAGGATTCGTCTCTCCCGGTCAATGGGAGTTAGTGTCGTAGAGTTAGTTCGGTCTTTAGTAAAAAACTCTGCGCAGAGTATGTTGGAAGAAGTCCAACATTAGTTGACTAAAGATCGATAGAAACTAACCGGAGTCAAGTTATTGGGGTTGACAGTTTGACCGTACCCCAGACTTGATCCGAACGACATATTTAAGACGAAGAGACTATAACTGCGGAATTCATCACGGAAACAGTCAGGTGGTCCCGACAATACTCATGTCAATGAGTTAACCACATAATGATGATTCCTGAAGCAGGGACGGCAACCACTGCTCGTGGTCACTGCCGTATAGGGCTTCGAGCCCAACCTGTTGTAAGGGTCAGGCTGTAGGGTCTCACACAGAGTGCAACGCTTCGTCTAGTAATAGGTAGAAATTAGTTAGGGAGAATAATTGCATTTTTGATGCAAGGGATGGAATAATTGCATTTGATGCAAGATGGTAATTTAAGCTTAGATAGGGACTATTTTGCATTTGATGCAAAAGCGATTAAATGCGTATTAAATTGTTTAATACAATATTTAATAATATAAACGCAAGGAAAAGTTCACGGGTAAGACGGAAATATTCCGGTCTAGACCCAGGTTCGAACGGCGTCCAAATCGGACACCAAATGCTCAAGTTAGAGCCAAAACAGCCCAACGAGTCAGACCAGGCAGACCCAGACCAATCTGGTCTAGTCTGCTGGTCAAGCCCAAAAAGGACAGACCTGGGCAAGCCCAGGCACTGGCCTGGACCTGCCCAGGGCCTGGGCAACTGCCCAGGTGGCCTGGGCAAGCCCAGGCGCGGGCCTGGGCCCGCCCAGGCGCGGGCCTGGGCCCGCCCAGGCGCGGGCCTGGGCAAGCCCAGGCCCGCCTGGGCTCTGCCCAGCGCCTGGGCAGAGCCCAGGCGCAGGCCTGGGCTCGCCCAGGCCGCCTGGGCGAGCCCAGGCGTGGACCTGGGCGCGCCCAGGCGCCTGGGCGAGCCCAGGCGCAGCCTGGGCTCTGCCCAGGCGGGTTTTAGGCGCGCGCGGGTTGCGTGGGGCCCACCCATGGGCCCCACCTCTAGGGGTTTGAACCCTAAGTGTGCTGAATCAAATGACGGCTCAGTTTTTGTGAAAACTAGCCTAGGGCTGATCTTTGGACACTCAATTGGAGGATCAAACAAACTCCGATTGACGAACCGTTTTTTCCTATGCGTTCACCGTTGAACGCTTGTCGTATTGATAGGTTGTATCGATCTTGAAGCTCAACGGTGAGTGAGTTAAAATTCACGGAAGTTTGCACTTTGTGAAGTGCAAACTAACTTGATTTTAATTAACCCATTATTTAGTCCCACATCGGATTTTGAGAAAAGGGGAGAGTCCGCCGCCTATATAAATAGGGGTCTCCCCCCTTTCCCAAAACTCGTCCCAAGCTCTAGATCTGAGCGGCTCTCGTAAATGTTGGAGCACGCTCGGATCTAAGCTAAAATAAATATTTCTCTATCTCCCTAAATTTCTGCCTTACTCCTGCGGGCTCTAGCAAAGCCACAAAGGAGTTCGGATTCTGGATCTGAAATCTTGGCGGAGGTTTCCCTCTTGTG
The DNA here is from genome assembly GCA_030789695.1 of Scilla litardierei. Lineage (NCBI taxonomy): Eukaryota > Viridiplantae > Streptophyta > Magnoliopsida > Asparagales > Asparagaceae > Scilla > Scilla litardierei. The sequence continues at coordinate 129,857,893 of CM061133.1, read as the reverse complement.
AAACTTTCTTCGGCGCGTGGTTGGCTCGGCGACACGAGGATTGATCGCCTCGGGGTGCGGAGCGGTTCGAGGAGCGGTTCGGGGAGCGGTTCAAAGGAGCGGCTCGGCGTGGGACGGGAGCAGCTCGGAAGACGGCGCGGAACATCTCGCCTGCTCCAGGGCTGAGATTCCGGGTATGTGGTTAAAGTATTTTTAGCATTAGTTTAGTTTAATCGCAGTAGGCTAGATCCTTCTTGGGATGGTCAGATCCATCCCAAGTCGGCATAGATCTTGGCATAGGGTCTTGGACCTTAGGGCTAAGTTAAAAATAGTTTTTAACTGCATGTTAATTAGTTAACATAGGTTTTTCTTCCGCTGCAAATATTTTTGTGTCTATGTTCCGTCCGACTTAGGACGGGACTAGAATTTTTGTGCCCTAAGGGACCGCCAATTCCCAACACTATCTCAGTTTGTTTTTATTTTGTGAAGGTTGCTAGCACTCCGATCATCTCTCACCTTTCCATCATTTTTATTCTTTTTATTTATTCCGGTGCTACTGACAGTATTTATCTGAGTTTTGTTGGTGCATGAACCCTCGCTACAAGGGATCTACCAGAGAATTATTATTCGATCCTGAGATCGAAAAGACAACGAGGGCTTTGAGAGCCTCTAGCAGAAGTTCATCTCCCTCTGCTCATATGGTGGAAAACAATCCTCCTCCTCCTCCTCGCACCAGGTCCATCAGGGACCACATGAAACCAACTTTTGGGAACAACTCCTCCATCCTCAGACCGCAACTGGCGGCAGCGAACTTCGAGCACAAGACGGGGTTGATTAATCTGATGCAGCAGGATCACTTCCACGGGCATCCGCATGAAAATCCCAACCATCACATTGACACCTTCTTGGCGAAGTGCGATACGTTCAAGGCAAAGGACGTTAGTGATGACGCTGTGAAGCTGCAGCTCTTCCCTTTCACTTTAAGGGATAAAGCCTCCTATTGGCTCTGGGCCCACCCTCCCAACCATTTCACCACCTGGGAGAAGCTCGAGCTTGCATTTTTGGATAAGTTTTATCCACCATCGAAGACGGTCCGGATCCGCGAAACTATTTCTAACTTCAAGCAGCTCCCGTAGGAGTCACTTTACGAGGCATGAGAGAGGTTCAAGGACCTCCAACATCAGTGTCCTCACCATGGGATCCAGTCATGGGATTTGGTGCAGAGCTTCTACAACCGGTTCCAGCCTAGCACCAAGATGATCATTGATGTTGCGGCGCAGGGTGCCCTACTTGATAAGTCTCCTGAGAAGGCTATTGACTTGTTGGAGCACATGGCGGCCAATACTCAGCAATAGAGCGATGAACGGACCATTGTGACCCGGACTCCCGAGGTCAAGACTGCTAGCCACTTGGATTCTCACATCGAGACCTTGTGCAAACAAGTGGCCTGCATTGAGCAGCGTCTAGACTCCATCCCCGCTTCATCCAGCACATCGTATCATCCTGCAGAAGAATATGTAGATCCGAGATATATCCCTAATGAGGCCCACTATGATGGTGCTGAGACTTCTGAGACCGTGCAATACGTCCAAGGAGAGGGACTGAATCAGTGGCAGCATCCAGCTGCCAGGAATCACCCGGGTTTTCCTATGGAAACCCAAGTGGAGGGTTGCAACCTCCGCAATTTCAGATGCCTCCACCCCCTCCTCAGCAGCAGCATCAGCAGTAACAAAACCAGCAGCAGGGTGGCTTTAGGCCAGCTAGGCCTTACAGGTCGCCGGGATATCAGTTCAACCGGCCGCCTCAGCAGAATTATGCATGGGCTCCACCCAAGTCTAATCTCGAAGCCACACTAGAGACTTTCATGAACGGCTAGGTCTGTTTTAATCAGGACACATCGAACCAATTTAAGAATATAAATTCTTCACTCGATGAACTGAGGGGGCAAATGTCGCAGCTTCTGAAGAATCAGGGAAGATTGCCCTCCCAGCCGGAAACTAACCCTAGAGCTCAAGCCAATGCCGTGGTTTCAGTGACCACACGTGGAGGACAGGTGTCTGACCCCGTTATGGTCCCGGTGCTTAATAAGGAGAAGATCACCATTGAAGAAACTGTTGATGACAGCAATAGAGAATATGCCACTGAAAGGCCTATCATTATTGAGGAGAAAGCGGATGTCCCTCCCGTCACGCCCACTACGACGCCGCCTCCCGTTGATGCATCCAAGAGTAAAGTTTCCCGACCTCCCCCTCCATACCCACAGAGGCTAGCCCTCGCCAAATTGGAAAAGAAATACTCCAAGTTCATGGAGTTATTAAAGGGAATCCAGCTGAACACCCCTTTCATGGATGCAATCACAGAGATCCCAATCTACGCAAAATGTCTGAAGGATCTCATCACGAGAAAGAGGAGGCCCGAGGAAATAAAGCTATTGTAGGATTCCACCCCGTTATCAGAAATCACCTCCCCCGGAAGCTACCGGATTCAGGGAGCTTTACCGTGCCATGTTCCATTGGAGGGATGCCCATCAGCAGGGTGTTGATTGACTTGGGGGCTAGCATCAACCTGATGCCCCTCCCATCTTCAAGAGACTTCAGACGGGAAGTGAGCTGGAACCGACGAGCATGTCCATCCAGCTCGCCGATCATTCTATCACCTACCCGGTGGGAATAGCGAGGGACGTCATCCTCCAAATACCTCCAAGACTATGTGTTCCAGTCGACTTCATCATCATGGATATGCCTGAGGGAGGGAGCTCCCAACTTATACTCGGCCGCCCCTTCATGGCGACGGCTGATGTACTGATAGACGTCCGGGAAGGGACTCTCTATCTTAACGTGGGGGTATTGAAGCTGAGTTCCGGCTATAAAAGCCGATGAGAGAGCGAGCCCATATAGAATGGGCCAGTTATTTGGAGCTTCTTGAGGAGGAAGCCATTGAAGATTTTATTTCCGAGGGGGTCATGGAGGACCCAATGAAGACAAGCATCAACGATGACGGCGACCCAACCTACAACAAAGCGGTCACCGCGTACATCTAGGTATTGGATGAGGAGTTTCTATGTCGTTCATCAAATTATCAAGGACCGGAGACTATATGCTACATGGAGGAGAATCTTGAAGTAGGCAGAAATCAAATGCTGCCGGATCGCACCATCACAAAGATTGACGCGCGATTACCACGCGTATCAAATGAAAACTGATATATTTGAGGGAGTCAAGCGCACGACTAAAAACGAGCGCTTATTGGGAGGCAGCCCAATTTATTTTGGATTTTCGTTTTCTTATTTTTTATTTTTTTATTTTTATTTTGTGTTTTTAGACAAAACTATAAATTTTATAAAAATTTGATGAGTTCGTCTTTTGTATAGGATGGACACGAGGGGGCATGCGTATTGACATTATAAACAAAAGAAAGCTGGAGGAGAACATCATATTCGAAGATTTGGGGAAAAAACCAAAGAAAAAGAAAAGGGACAGGAGACACAGGAGACTCGACCGAGCAGCTTCTCTGCTCGGTCGAGCAGTGTAGACACGGGAAAAGGGAAGGATATATTGCCACTTCGGCATAGCCCGAGCAGCCTCTTGCTCGATCCGAGTAGAAATCAACTCGGTCTGAGCATCACACTGCTCGGTCGAGTACTACAGGCTTTTGAAGTAGGGAAGAAAACGTCACTCTGCCAACCCGACCAGAATATTATTGGCTTGACCTGAGTAGAAATTGACTCGGTCCGAGCAGCGCACTACTCGGTCGAGTACTACATGCTTTCGAAGACGAGGAGAAAACGTCACTCTGCCAACCCGGACATAATATTATTGGCTCGGCCCGAGTAGGAATCGACTCGGACCAAGCCTCAAGCTGCTCGGTCGAGCAGATAAGGGAGTTTTCGTATCAAAATTTTGCATTGACCCGGTCGAGCAGCCTGGTTGCTCGGACCGAGTCGAGTCGGGTTTCAACCCGTTTCGTTAATTTACTCCACCGTCAAAATTTTTTAACCCTATTCTTTTTACATCTAAAATTTTTTTAACCCTCCAAAATTCCCCCCGAGCTACCTTACCCCCTACTCGTTCGACCCTCGCCCCGCGTCGTCTTCCTCTACCCGCACCGCCGTCGACGCCGCCTGCAGCGTCGCCCTCCTCCGGTCAGCCCCTCTTCCCCTATCTCTCTCTTTCCCCCTCTTTATCTCTCCGCCACCTCCTCTCTCTTCCCCCCTCTCCACCCTACTCAGTCGACGACACCGTCGACGGTGCCGCCACCGCCAACGGCGCCGCCGACCCCCCCACAAAACCTCGCCCATATCTCTCTATTTCTCCCTCTCTATCTCTCCGACCCCCTCCCCCTCATTCGCCTACTCTTCGACGGCACCGCCGACGGTGCCACAGCCGCCGACGGCGCCACCGACCCCATTCCCCATAAATCCCCACCCCGCCTCCTAAAACCCCCACCTCCCGCCGTTCGCCCCCCCCTCTCTCAACGGCGATCGCCATGCACCCCCCAAATCTGTGCCCTAGGGCACAGACCGATCAGCTTGTCTGCTCGGTCATAACTACCCATCGAGTAGCACAACTCGGACCGAGAATCTGCTCGGTCACAACCACCCACCGAGTAGCACAACTCGGACCGAGCAGTATCATTGCTCGGCCCGAGTCACCTCATATTTGCATATCACCCATTTTTACTCGATTATCTGACTTTTTGATCGTTTCGAATTGCAGGTGTTCGTTGCCTACGTCAGCACAGACTACACGGACTAGCTTGGGGGATCTTTTGGGCACTCACATCGTTCGCATCTCTAGCACATATGGTACACTCGTTCCCTTCTGTATTTTCATACTGTATCATCATACTGCACGCGACACGATGGTTCGCACACGTGGAGACACCTCACCCCCCGTTTGCGGGAAGAGGCCGTCGTCTGGCACCTCCTCTTCCCGACCCCAGTGTCGAGCTCGCCTTACCACCACATCTGCCACTATCACTACCACACAGTCTACCACAGCTCCCACTATCATCCCCACCACCACCACACCTGTCACTTCTGTTGTCATCCCCACCACCGACCCTATCCCTTCCACCGCTGCTTCCACCGTCTCTACCTCATCACCCCCACACCCCGCACCCACCAGGGATGACATACCCGCACGTCTCCCGACTTACGGTATCACGTTCCGAGACCCCACACACCGGGAGCGCTTTTTCAGGCTCTCCCAGCGACGTCTCATTCCTACGGTTTTCATCGACGTGCCCACCCTTAGATCCCTGGGACTCCTACAGGGAGTTCACCACCTGTACCGAACGATCGGTTTCGACCGTTTCCTCGGTGTGCATGCTCCGACCTACACTCACATAGCACTCGAGGGTCTCAGCTCCATCGCTGTCACCCCAGCAGGTGACGACATCACCTTCTGCCACCTGGATCCCGATGCACTGTCACATTTGCTATGATCAGGATGTATTTTAACTTCCCTGCTGTACCCGAGGCCAGAGCGGCCTTTCCGTCCACATTTGACGTTGACTCTTTTGACTCTCGAGAGTTTTGGGAGCGTATTTCTGGACTTCCACAATATCGTCCTAGTCGGGTGAAGGCATCGTGCATTGTGCACCCATGCCTTCGCTACACTTAGCGGCACCTAGCTTCCACCCTTTTCTGCAGACCTGAGGTTGGGACCATGTCGCTCCCTGAGCTTACCCATCTTATGGGTATGACCCGACCTATTCGATTCCACCCTGACGGCTCTCTGAGACCATTCATGCTCTCTGATGTAGCCCACTGGCTGTGTCACCGACTTTACCAGACGGCCATCAGCTACCACGCCACAGACATTTGCTGCGGTGGCTTCTTCACTATTTTTGCTCGGATGCTAGATATTCCCATTCCAGCTGACCTTCACCGCCCCGCTGGCCCGACACGCTTGACCATTGGTGTGCTCGAGCATATGCACATTATCCGACCATACGGTGATCGTCACTGGCTGTATCTAGTAGGCACCACCCATACTCCTTACATGGTCCTACCCAACCCTCACCTGACGCACATCCCCACTGTCCAGCTTGACTGGATGATTCATCAGGTCTTTCCACTCCCTCCCATTCATGTTCTCGAGCCCCCCGGAGCACCGGTAGAGGCACCTGCCGATGACCAGGTCTCCCGCTCCCCGGTGTTCGAGCTTCTTGACATAGCTGCATTAGTTGCCGGCCTCCCTATCCCACCAGCTCACCCATCAGTTTCTGGAGCCGCTACTTCCACCACCATTTTATCCTCCACCTCCATTGCAGTCGAGTCCTCGGGGACTGTCTTCACCTCTTACTTCGAGACTCAGATTTCTTCTACCTCTGTATCGGTGTTGGAGGGCACCGATATACCTTTTGCTGACGCACCCGTAGATCTTGACTCTCCCGTCCACGATCTTGCCCCTACCCTCCCACCTCTTTCGGACCTTATACCATCAGTTCCTATCTCTTTAGGTCCCCACATCTCACTATCTGGCACCACTCCCTCCGCATAAGTTGCCATTTTTACCGAGAGCGTGTCGACGCCTGTCTACACTTCTGTGTCGGCTACATCTCTTTCTTCAGCCACCTCTAAGCTACTTACGAGCTCACCCTCTCCTACCTTCCACGCTAGGCACCGTCATCAGTTGCACAGGGTCGCTTCACGAGAGTGGTGTCTCACAGACACTTTCCTCGCTCTCCACCTGACTCTCGTACTCCCGACGCTCGCCTGACCGCGTTAGAGGAGTTGAATTCCCGCTTACGACGGGATTTCGATGGCTTTTTACTCGCGACGGTGACACAAAGATCCAGAGTCGAGTCGGATCTCACCTCTATCATAGACATGCTTCGTCACCGTGGCCCACCTACTGTTATCCTTGCACTAGCTCCGCCTCCCAGGATGGACACTGTGACCCACTCTGCACCACTCCGTGCTTCACTTCCTCAGGCTTCTGCAGAGCCTGTTTCTACCACTTTTGAGTCGTCTGACACATTAGATCCACTTTCTGCCCTAGTTTACATTCTGCTGAGCCCTCCACTGTCACCGTCGATATCACCGCTGACCCACCCCATGAGTTCCAGCCGGACCTTCCACCCACCACTCCTGGTCCACAGCAGAGGGACCCATCACCACCCCCAGAGGGTGGTGCCTCTGCTTGATGTAGTCCTTACCCGCTCTTGCCTCTCCTTTTTATTTTGTGCCCATCTGTCTGTTTGGGGCCCTACTTTTACATAGCTTGGGGGAGGCACCACCCATGCATCATACTCATTTTGCATTTCATCATTCCATGTTTTTATTTTATTAATTTTTGCACAGTTCTGTTTAGTTTATTTTCTTTTATCCCCCTACCCACCCCACCCCTTTAGCATCATCTCCCGCTCACGAGCGTTTTCTTAGCAGTGAGGACACTGCTAGGTTTGGCTTGGGGAATAAGCGCTACCGCTTTATTTTTGATTTTCTCTTTTACATTTTCCTTCCTTATTTCAGTCTTTATTTCATTTTTCCACCGTTTTCACGTCATTTTCTTTTTTCTCATTTTGCATCATATTTTCTATTTTCACCATGCATGCATCTCTTTTTCTTTATTTTCTCTTTTTCTCCGCTTCTTTTTCTTTATTTGCTAAGGATGGTTCATATGATGATATCTCTCATAGCCTTATTAGTCTTTTGCGATGCTCATTTCTGTTGACATGCTATTAGCGTAAATTTCAGCTTTACTATTTATATGCGTGCATTTCTTTTGCTGATCTATCTGATTTAATACCTGAAATGAATTGAAAATTGAATGCATGAATTAGTATCTAGTATGATCTATGTTGGAAATGCATCTAGGTTCACGCATCGCTAGAACACTTGGAGTATCTGTTTTTATCTCAGTCACTTCTGTTTGCATGCCTGCTGATATTGTGATTATTACTGCCTGCCTTTTTCAGTATTCATTTAGAGAAGTGAAAATATCCATGATATCTATGAGTTTAGTTAGGGTTTTATTTTATCAAACCATTGTGCACCCTCTTATGAGTGAACCGAGAGTCCTACTATTTTTCTTTCTCCACATATCTATATTTATCTCTACATATCAGTTGGTTACACCCCCATAGCTATCTTTACCGCATCTCACTTCCCGTACCCATAAAGAAAAGTATAGCTTCTAATGAAAAAAAGAGAAAAAAAGAAAAGAAAAAAATGTGTATGTATTCATTTGTGAAAAAGAAAAGAAAATGAATAAATACTGTTTTATATCATTCCATTAGAAGCTATCATTTATTCTGGGAATAAAAATAAAAATTTTAGATCATTTTCCTTGATGCGACGCCTCAAGCTAAGCTTGAGGGGGTAAACCAACTGATCACATGAGTGAGCATGACATTAGAGTGGAGACGGTGCATAACGGGGAGATTTAATAACACCCACACTTTACGAATTGCTTTAGTTTTGGAGATTTTTCTTGTATCGAAATGAATATCTGAATGGCGTGATCTTTTTCTATTCTTTATTGCATGTTGCCTGATTTCATTATGCTCCTTGTGTACCTGTGATTGAAAAGGACGTTGCCAACTTCTTTATACTAGACTCTAGGGATTGCATGAGATTGATATGATTTGAAGGCGTTATTTCAGTAGATCCCTATTCTTTGCCTGCACTGCATTCTAGTCATATGATTAGTAAATCTAGAAATTGCCAATAGCATGTATGTTTATCATTCAGAGCATTGTGATATACTATCTAGGCCTGATATCTGACCGGTCATCCTTAGCACTCTCCTCCCACTTCTCTTTATACTTTTCCTCTCTTTCTATTTTCGTTTTTCCTATTTTCTTTTTGTTTTCCTCCTAGCGTACCGATTATTCGTCTTCCTCGAGGACGACTAAGAGGTAAGCTTGGGGGATTTTGATGTGTCCATATTTTCTACTATTTTCATATCATCATTTCATTGCATCTCATGCTATTTTCGCATCCAAATCCCTCATTTTACTACGATATTGTATTTCTGACGATATCTTCGAGTTTCGTAGTGTTTTGTGAGTTCTCAGGGATTTTGGAGCGATTTGGGACCCCACTTGGGTATGGACACATCCAACGTGCTCGTGAGCTTATTGGCGAGGCTCTGGAGGAGTTCGCCACACTTCTGGAGACATTGGAGGAGAAGAGAGAGAGAGACATCCCCAGGAGCCCTCTGCAGAGTTTCCCAAAAAATACTCGGTCCGAGCAGCTTAGCTGCTCGACCGAGTATCTTCAAATTGAGAAGAGAGCTGATACGGGTTGACTCAGACCGAGCAGCTCATCTGCTTGGTCGAGTTGCCTAAATTCCACAAGCTGAAGCTGTCCACGATGCAGCCCGAGCATCTGACCGAGTCGACCCCTACTCGGACCGAGCAGAGCTTACTCGGTCAGGGTAGGCAAAGCAGCAACCTTGAATCTTTTCCATTTCCTGTAGTGCTCGGTCGAGCAGCTCCTTTGCTCGGACAGAGCCATTGAACGAGCAGCGTATTGCTCGACCGAGTCACCTACTCGGTCGGCAATTCCAGAGTCATTTTTGGAATGTTTTCTGAAGCCGCGATGCGCACGATCTGAGGCGACTGAAGCGAGGAGCTGTGGGAGGACTGAGGATAGACTTTTCATTGAGGCGTTTTTTGAATAGTTTTGAACAGGGAGCTCAGGAGATTGTAGTAGGGATTTTCTGCGACTAATTTCTGTAATAGGATTTTGGATCAAATATTTTAGATTTTTGCGTTTATTCTTGATTGTTCTTGCATTCAAAATCTGAAATTATTTTCTGGATCTATAATTTGCAATCCCTATCAATTTCTCGATGTAAATCTTTTATCCCTACTTCTTTAATTGTGATAATTGTAATGCCCTACGAAGCTACTGCACAAATACTTGAGGGGTGGTGAATAGTACTTTAAAATAATTAAGAAGATAATTCCTAATTATCTTGCAAACTCAACCAACAATACGGAAATGAAAATATTGACAACAAAGAAATGCAATCGCAAACAGACGATATAACGGGTTCGGATCCACCCAAGTCTCCCCGACTTGTTCCCGGTGATCCTACGTCCCAAACACCCGGATCCCCTCCGGCTACTTGAGTTAGAAACCTCTAACTCAAATTTGCACTATGAAATACTTGTAGAAAACCTCTACAAGATCAAATCATATACAAATGAAAATGTGACTCCCACAAACCGGGATCACACACAAACTCTCACAACCGAGAGTAAAACACTTATAATATCAATGTAAATGAAATAAGAAATGCTTACCACAAAAACCTATGCCTTGAGTAAAACTTACGATTTAGGGCAAAGAGGATTTTGGGGAAGATGAAGGCACCAAAACCTAGCTCCAAGATGTTGACCAGCAATGGAGGCCGAGGAAGATGTTTGTGACCTTGGATCAAGCTCTTGGCTTGAATGGCTCACAATCAATGTGAATCTCTCTTTGGAAATAAGAGTGAGAGAGAGATTCTTGCGAAATGAATGAGCTTAGAAATGAGAATTAATGCTTCTCTTTGATTCTCTAAAGATCAATACATATCAGCCTTGAATGCTATGAAAGTAGCCCTTCAAGTATATATAGGATAGAGGAAAGAGAGATCAAAATTCGTGGCATTTAATGCTCCAACGGCTCTATTCTGAAGCAGACTAGTCGGTCAAAGAAGGATCACTGACCGACTAGTTTATCAACCAGTCGGTCAGTGATTCAACATGAACCGACTAACTGAAGAACATCCAAAAGATGAAGTTCAGAAGATAGGGAACTAGTCGGTCTAAGAAGACTTGCCAACCGACTAGTTTCACAATTAGTCGGTCGGTGAGTGTTCTTTGACCGACTAAGAGTCAAAATAGTATAGTCTGAAATCAAGTTGAACTAGTCGGTCTGAGAACAAATTCCAACCGACTAGTTTCTCAACTAGTCGGTCGACAATCGTTCTTAGACCGAACAATGATAAACAGTAGCTCAGACTGAAAAACTGAACATACAACTAGTCGGTCTAAGAAGGATTCCAAACCGACTAGTTTCACAACTAGTCGGTCGGTGAACCTTCTTGGACCGACTAACTCTAAACAGTGAATGAGCTGAAATTAGTCAAGGCATTCTAGTCGGTTCAAGAAGCATTGCCGACCGACTAGATTGCCATTTAGTCGGTTGGTTCTTCTTCTTGAACTAACTAACATGCACAAGAAGCCGCGAAATGAAGCGTGAAGCTTCGGGAAAGTTTGTGTGGGCTTCTAATAAGATCCTAGCTCTAAGATATGATCGTTACGAAGATTAAAACGTAAGACCTACTCAATGCTTAACAATCTACGAAACGAAGCTAGAAGACTATAAATAAAACTTGACGAACCGTCTTCAAATGCTTCGATTCGAATCTCTAGACTTCAATAATGGTCCTTGAGCTTCAACGAAGATTCAAGCACACGATTATGCGCTTTGAGAAGTCTCGAGACGTCGCTTTTGATGTTCATAGAATTTTGGCGACGATCTCCATAACTGCGCTCACAAAGAGTTAGTTCATGATGTTTATGTTTGTTCATCATCAAAACCAAATCCGGGGAATCAATACTAAACATTCTCCCCCTTTTTGGTGATGACAAACCAACATAAATAATAATCAATAATAATGATTCAAATGTAATTTACTTACTCCCCCTGCATTGATGACACGTTAATTCCATATTAAATTATAATCATAAGCATCAAGCAGACAAGGAAAGTATAAAATGTGAATCCAATTATCGAAATTTAGGATCTAAATACATTTTTATATCTTAACTCCCCCTGAATCTAACATATCAAATTAGATTCTCGGAAAATTGCCTTAAATTATCATTTAGCACATTGTCATTATTAATTCTCTCCCCCTTTGGCATTAGCAAAAAGTGTGGGAGGAGATCAACGACAACAACAATGGCTTCAAATAAAAGCACGGGAGTCGTAGAATACGACCACGGTCCAAATGACACGAAAGGAAAATACGAAGTAAATCAAAGCGTGCCAACGAGACCAAAGTCGATAATCGAAAAATAAAATCATCAAAACTCAAATTAATTTCACGTATTGAGTTATGGAATATACTCTCCAATATCAACATTCTTGATGAATTAAGTGCATGGAAAACACTTCTATGTTTTCATAGAAATAATTTCTATTATATCAAGAAAGTCGTCGAGCGACGAAGTCAACATCAGAGACACAAATAATAATGTGCACACTGAAGTAAAAGTCAACATGATGTGTGTGTGTGTATATATATATATATCTATATTACATTTGACAGAGTTTTTTGAATCCTAGGGCTGACTAGGACAAGCTGACTAGGACAAGTGAGGGGGATAAAAAGTGGCTGAGATTTAATCTTGGATGATGAACGGTTGGGATTAAAAATTAAGATGAATGGTTTGTATTTTTGAGTTTGTGTGGGGCCCATTTCTTTTCGTAACTTGCCATTTGACTTGGGAAAGCGAGTCTGCTTTTGGGGGAGAGCAAGAGGCTTTTTTGGGGATAGCAACAACCATTTGATTCTAAGATCTTTTCCAAGACAGCAACAGACATTTAATTGCAGGAGACTAAAATTCTCTGAACTAAAGCTTGACTATCAATTTTTACTATCAATTTTGACTATCAATTTTGACTATCAATTTTTGTGTGAAACTAAATTCTCTGAAAAACTAATTTTGGGATGAACTAAAATTTTTTGAACTCGAAAATTTCGCTGGGAGAACCCTACAATTTTGGAGATGAACTAAATTTGGATGGTACTAAATTTGTTGAGGAACTAAGATTTTTGTTATTAACTTAATTCCTTGGGATGAGCAAAATTCTTGGGGAACTAAGCTTTTGACATGAGAATATCTTAAATGAATCGTGCCCTACGGGCACGGGTTATGACTAGTATATATATATATATATATATATATATAAACAGGGATACACCAAAAGTATACATCTGCCAACAATAATATAAACGATCCTCAGATCGGGGCACATTATACAACATATGTCACACCGGACATCAAAATGAACATACAACAGAAGTGTATCATCAAAACATCGAAAATACATCAAAATACCAGAACCACCCAATCTATCCTACCCCACACTCTCACTAGAAGATATATCATCCAAAGTGCATAGGGAGAGTCCTCCAAGCAAGCTCAGGAGGTGGAGGCAGGGTCAGCAGCAGCAGCATGCTCTGCAGACGGGGTGGTGGTCACCGGGTCAACGGGAGTGTCCACAGAAGGTAGAGTCGCAGCAGGAGTGGTCTCGGGAGCACCGGAAGAAGTATCCATCAAATGAATGGTGGCAACAGGTGTGCTCTCGGGAGCACCAGCAGAAGTTGCAGCAGCACGAGCAGACGTACCCTCTGGGGCACGAGCAGCAGATCCAACGTGCTCCTGGAGCTCATCCTCATCCATCTCCTCATCGTCAGAAACAGACGGAGGAACCTCAATGCCAAAGTGAGAGCAGATGCGAGCAAGCATTGCCTCAGAACGAGAAACTCGAGACTCCACACGTCTCAGAAAGACGGCAAACTCAGCAAGTGTAGGAGTAGGAGGAGGAGCAAAAGCTGAAGCTGAAGGGGTCGTCTTCTGAACGTGACGAAGCGCCGCAAGAGACTTCTTGACGGCCGTTGCATTCAGAGGAGGACCAAGAGGATGCTCATCATCGGGAGGGAGAGGGACCTTGAAGTGACGGAAAACAAGTGTCAAAAGGCAAGGGTATGGAATGTGAGTTGATTTTGTGGACTTTCGGATACATTCGAAAGAGTCCATCTTATCAAGAATAATCCTAGCCCAATTGATCTCGCTCCCCATGAAGAGAGCGTAGGTCAGCTTAAGGAATGGCTGGGAAGGCAAGCTCGATGAGCCGTACTTCGGAAGGAGGCACGACTTCAAGATAAGATTCAAGACCCATGCGTTAGGCTTGAAAGATTTTGAAGGGACGCCAATCATGGCGGGAGGGATCACATGGAACATCTCGGAGAGCATTGCCTGATCAAGATCGGAAATATCATCGACAGAGATATCGGCAGGTAGAAGGCCAGAAGAGGAGACACATATCAAATCCCCTAAGATTTCTGCCGTGAGGACAATCGGTGTCCCCAAGACAGTCGTCTCATTGGAATGGGTCTCATCATACTGACCCCGAACACGGTTCGCATAGAAAAGCTTGACAAGACGGGGGTACGGGTGTGGGTTCGCCTTGTGGTCATGGCGAAGATAGTCTATGAGGCCGCTATGGGAAAGAAGATCGGCGAGATGTGGAAAATCGGAGAACTGAACGAAGTGCTCCAATAGCAGAGGACAGTGCTCGATACGGTTGTATGCCGCGAGACACATCGGGTCATCGCGACATAGCGATATATCGACACCGCCAACTGGCATGGGAGCCTTCCCCTTAGATGGACGAGTGCTAGATGTTGGACGAGTGCTAGATCTAGGAGGAGGAGTAGGAGCCCTATCGGTAGGCTCAGACTCGGGGATATACTCGGTGTCGGAATCAGAAGCACAGGGAGGAGTGGGAGCACGAAATGAGCTGGGCTTGGGCTGAGAAGATCGGGCTCTAGGTTTCGCGGTCGCCGTCCTCTTCTTCTTAAGAGGAGGCGAAGAAGACGATGGATGGGTCGTTTTGGCTCTGCGTTTGGGTTGCGGGGGGTCCGTAGACGGAGACTCTACGGTCATGGGTGACGGACGCGAGGGTTCGATGGGGATGCGTGTCTTCGCCATGATCGGGACGAGACACGCGTAATCAACTAGAAATCAAAAACCTAATACAAACCCTAGGAGCTAACCCTAACACAAACGACGGAAAACGATTGAAATCTAACCCTAAAACGAGAGAGAGAGAGTGAGAGCTATACCCTAGAAGGAGATAGGAGAGATCAGCACCGGCGGAGTTGGTCGGAAAATGGCCGGAAACGACGGAGGAGATGAAGAGACACAGGGGGGTCGCGGGTTTTAGGGGCTGAGAGAAGAGGGATGCACCGATTAGAATGATATCTAATCGGTGCAAAGGGGTATTAGTCGACCGGAATGGGAAAAGACACAACAGTCCCCGATGCATTTAGTTAGTCACAGTTCAAGCGCTGACCGACTAGATGACGATCTAGTCGGTCGGCCAATGAGCTTGAACCGACTAAGTGCAAACAGTAACTGAAACCAAAATTTGAGCAAGAGTTAGTCGGTCTAAGTTCTTTCACTGACCGATTAGAACTGAATCTAGTCGATTGGTCAATGGACATGAACCGACTAAGAGAGTTCAAAAATTTGAAATTTAGAAATTTTGAGTTCTCTCCTAATCGCACTTGGACGATACATCGAAATACTCTCATACAACGTTATACTACCCCATTAAACATCGAAAATCTTAAATACGATGTTCATGAATAATTCGAGCATAAATTCCGAAAATTCAACCAAAAATCCAGAAAATTTCAACACATCGAGCATGAGCATATATAAAAGAAATTTAATAACATGCAATATTATTGAAAAATATGAATCCTAAAGCTCGGTTTCACCCATAATTCCCAATTCTCGACGTAACCGCACAAAGGAGTCTTCCTTGAGTGGTTTCGTGAAAATATCGGCGATTTGCTTCTGGGTTTCAACGTACACTAAACTGATGTCCTTTTTAGCAACATGATCATCTAAGAAATGGTGACGAACATCTATGTGTTTAGAACAGGAATGGTGTACCGGATTCTTAGAGAGACATATTGCACTTTGGTTGTGCACCATGATAGGACAAGTATCACAGTTTATACCAAAGTCTTTAAGAGTGTGTCTCATCCAAAGAACCTGAGCACACGCAGCACCGGCGGCAATATATTCCACCTCGGTGGTTGAAAGTGATACGGAATTCTGCTTCTTGGAAAACCAAGAGACAAGAGAATTTCCTATAAAATGGCAAGTGCCACTAGTACATTTCCTGTCGGATTTGCATCCCGTATAATCTGCGTCACTATATGAGATTAACTCATATGTGCTAGACTTTGGATAAAGTAATCCGAAGTCGAGTGTGTAACTTAAATAACGGAAAATACGTTTTACCGCTACTAAGTGAGATTCCTTATGTTGAGACTGATAACGAGCACATACACATACGGAAAACATAATATCAAGCCTACTAGCAGTGAGATATAATAAACTACCTATCATACCTCGATATAGACGAATGTCTACATCTTTACCGCCCGAGTCCTTATTAAGATGTGTAGTAGTGCTCATTGGAGTCTTCTTCCCGGAGGCATTCTCCATTCCAAATCGCTTTAGCAACTCCACCGTGTACTTGGTTTGGTGGATGAAGATTGCATCGTTCATTTGGCGAATTTGGAGACCTAAGAAATATTTGAGCTCACCCATGTGGCTCATCTCAAATTGATCCTTCATAACATTAGAAAACTCTTCGCAAAGAGTGAAGTTAGTAGCACCGAAAATGATATCATTAACGTAAATTTGAACTAAAATAATATCATTATTCGAATACTTAACAAATAATGTAGAATCAACTTCACCCATTTTAAAACCCAAATCCAAAAGAAAGTTCTTTAGGCGGTCATACCAAGCTCGAGGAGCTTGTCTCAAACCGTAAAGTGCTTTCTTAAGTTTGAAAACGTGATTTGGAAATTTTTCATTTATAAAACCCGGAGGTTGAGAAACATAAACTTCCTCAACATCTCCGTTTAAAACGCACTTTTTACATCCATTTGAAAGAGTTTAAAATATTTATGGCATGCAAAAGATAATAATAATCTAATAGATTCTAATCTAGCTACCGGAGCAAAGGATTCTTCGAAATCTATACCTTCCTCTTGCCAATAGCCTTGAGCGACTAACCGAGCTTTGTTTCGGACGACGATTTGGTTTTCGTCGGTCTTGTTCTTGAAAATCCACTTCGTTCCTATAACGGTGTGGTTCTTCGAAGGCAATGGAACAAGCTCCCAAACCTCATTCCTCTCAAATTGAATGAGTTCCTCCTCCATGGAAAGGATCCAAGCACTATCTTCGCATGCTTCGTTAATATTCTTTGGCTCTATTGAGGAGGCAAAGGCACAATGAGCGAAGTAGTTGACTTGAGATCTCGTCTTGACACTATCAAGTATGTTGCCAATGACTTGCTCATGGAGATGGTCACGAACTGTATGAAGCCGTTTGGGAATTTCTTGATCACTAGGAACATTCTCAAAAGATTCATTAGTAGGGTTAGTAACATTAGAATCAATAGAATTAGAATTACCAATTGAATCACATAAGACATCCATGGAGTCATCATCAGTAGTAATTCTAGTAGGGACAAAACCTTCATTAAATGAAACATGAAGAGATTCCTCGATCGTTGAGGTTCGTTTGTTGTATATCCGGTAGGCTTTGCTACGGGAGGAATATCCAACAAATATCCCCTCATCGGATCTTGGATCAAATTTGTCCAAACTACCATACATGTTTTTAATAAAACATTTGCGCCAAAAACACGAAATTTTTTAACTTGAGGCAATCTACCAAACAACAATTCATAACAAGTTTGTTTGGTGCCGTGCATCAAAAGTATCCTATTAAACACATAGCAAGCGGTATGTACCGCTTCCGTCCAAAATTGATGGCCAAGTTGGCTATCATCAAGCATAGTGCGAGCACATTCCACTAGCGTCTTATTCTTCCTCTCAACAACACCATTTTGAGGGGGTGCGCGAGGGAAAGAAAAGGTGTGAGTAATACCAACTTCATCACAAAAATTTGAGAAAGACTCATTCTCAAATTCCCCTCCATGATCACTACGAATAGTGAAAATGGTGGTTCCAATGAGATTTTGTACTTTCTTAACAAATATTGTGAAGTTTTCAAAAGCATCATTTTTATTACTTAAGGAAAATACCCAAGTAAATCTAGAAAAGTCATCAACGATGACAAGTCCATATCGTGTATTTCCTAATGAAGCAACTCTAGTTGGCCCAAAAAGATCTAGATGTAAAAGCTCTAGAGGCTGCTTAGATGAAATGCTTTTCTTAGGTTTAAAAGAAGATTTAGGAAGCTTGCCTCGTTGACACGAGTTACAAAAGCTTTTCTTTTGAAAGACAAGATTAGGAAATCCTTTAATAGAATTTAACTTGGAAAGCTTAAAAAGTGTTCCAAAGTTCACATGACCAAAACATCGGTGCCATAAGTGTTGTTCACTTGTGTTGGCAATGGGACATTGTTCATGTGATTTTGGAAGATCTAATATATAGATATCCTTATGGCGTGTGCCAGAGAATAATACATCATTAGTATTTTTATTCAAAATATGACACATTCCTTTCGCAAAGCTAACTTTGTAACCTTTGTCACAAAGTTGGCTGATTGAAATAAGATTGTGGTTTAATCCTTTAACAAGGTACACATCACTTATTAGTGGTTTAGAAGGATTACCTACTTTACCAACACCAATGATGGTTCCGCTCTCGTTGCCTCCAAAGACGACTCGGTTCCCATTGGCAATGGGCACCACTCCGGAGAGCAATTGAGCATCACCCGTCATGTGTTTTGAACACCCGCTATCGAGTATCCAATTATTCTTGGAGCTAAATTTGGATTTGTTGCTCTGTTTCATTTTCTTGAGTACCTAAAGGTAAACATATCATTCCATGGTACCCAAGGTCATTGGGTCCTAAAGATTAGACCTTTGGAAGCCAAGTCCAATTGGACTTACACTTCCCCACATAATCATCATTATGCACTACATTCATGAAATAAGAATTCATGTAAACTTGTTTTTCATGCATATTTGTGTCCTTCGGGCTCCAAATAGTGAAGATTTTGGGAGCCCTATTCCTATTGGGAGCATGCATGCGTTGTTGATTTCTACGTGATGCATGTCGTGGATAGGCATATGGCACATGATGAAATGGTGCATGATGATAATTGTTCATATGATGGTGTGGATGAACATATGCATGTTGAGGAATACATGCGTGAGGGTGTCTCACTTGGTGTGCACGTGCTCGTGGACGTGGTGCATAAAAATCATCATAATTGTGAACCGGTGGAGTAGGATGTGTGTTCCTACGTGGCATGGTATTGGTGTACATAAATGCATGACCCTTCTTTGGAGGTCCACCCAAAGTGGGTTTCTTTCCACACGAGGGTGTATACGAAGTGGAAGCACCATTGGTAGATGAACTACCAATAGAGTGTTTGCTCCCACTCGTTGAGGCATCGGAAGTTGGCCTAACAAAGGTAGTAGACGATTTGGATGAATCTCCCATCTTATACCCCAAGCCAATGTGGTGATTGGCCGGAAGTAAGTCATTTAGGATATTATCCAAATGGTCCTTATCTTTATTGAATTTATTAATTCGGCCTAATGTTCACCCATATTTCTCGGTGAGAGAACGCATAGAAGCATCCAAGGTGGACACTTGCGATGTGAGCACATAAACATGAGATTTGAGATTCTCATTCTCAATACTCAAAGTTGAGTTTTGAGAAGTCAAATCCGCTATCTTGTGTTCCTCCGAATCCTCAATATGAACATGCTCAAGTTGAGATTTGAGATTTACAATCTCATTTCTCAAGTCTTCAACAACGGTGTCGTTGATGATGATGATAGACTTAGGCGAGGTTTGGAGACTAACTAACTCATCTTTGGTCTTAGTATATCTATTTACTAATTTAGAATATTTAGACCAAATTTGCTCGTTAGCTAATCTAAGGTCGTCCATAGTTACCTTATCGCCTTCGTCCTCGCTATCATCGGAGGAAGACTCTTGATCATGCTCCTCTCTAGCCATGAAGCACATGTGTGCTTGCTCCACTTGTTCATCATCCGACTCTCCACTTGAGGAGTCCTCGTCGGAGTCGGTGAATGTCCCGACAAGTCCTTTCTTGTACCCTTTCTTGTACTTCTTTGACTTGTCGAAATTTGGCGCCTTCCACTTCTCCTTGTGTTTGTTTTGAGGACAATCTGCTTTCATGTGTCCTGGCTTGTTGCATTTGAAACACAAAGGAGCGGAGGCTTTAGAAGAACTAAATTTAGATTTGTTCTTAAAATTACCTTTCCGAAAGAACCGGTTGAACTTCTTTGCCATGAGGGAAATGGATTCCAAGTCCAACTCTTCTTCCGATTCTTCATCATCGGTAGATGTAGATGTAGATGGAGCGGCCTCGAACGCAATCGCCTTTTTCTTTGGCTCGTCTTGCTTCAAGTAAGACTTCATCTTGTCCTGCAACTTTAGTTTGCTATCCTTGCGTACCTCATAAGACATCAAGGTACCCATTAGTTGGATAACAGTATACTTACTCATGTCATTACCTTCCTCGATGGCGAAGGTACGCTTTTCCCAACAAGAAGGAAGTCCATCAATTATCTTTGAGACTTTCTCCTTTTGGGTGTAGGTCATTCCAAGAGCCTCCAACTCATTGGTTATATCGACGAAGCGAGCATAGTACTCCTTCATCTTCTCACCCTGTTGCATATGAAATAACTCATAATCTTTATTTACAACTACGAGTTTGGAGTCTCTTACCCTACTCATTCCTTCATGCAAGATGAGGAGGGAGTTCCAGATTTGATATGCACTCTTACATGTGCATATCTTATTGAAGTCCTCGGGCTCCAAAGCGCATTGCACGGCATTCATTGCCTTGGCATTGCTTACCTCCGCGGTGACCTCCGCGGTAGTCCACTTCGCGAAATCTTCTTCTTCGGGCTCGACGTACTCCGTCAACGTGGCTCTCCACAGTGAAGCACTCCGGAGGAAAGTTTCCATCCGGTATTTCCAGTACCCATAGTTGGTACCGTTGAAGAAGGGAGGCCTAGTCGAGGAGTGTCCTTCCATCACCGAAGAAGCTCCTTCACGGTTCCTGAAGGTGCTGTAGTCTGAAGGTGGACGTACGGTTTTGTTGTCGTTGGAAGACATCGCTAGGTACTTGGCTCTGATACCAAATGTAATGACCTACGAAGCTACTGCACAAGTACTAGAGGGGGGGTGAATAGTACTTTAAAATAATTAAGAAGATAATTCCTAATTATCTTGCAAACTCAACCAACAATACGGAAATGAAAATATTGACAACAAAGAAATGCAATCGCAAACAGACGATATAACGGGTTCAGATCCACCCAAGTCTCCCCGATTTGTTCCCGGTGATCCTACGTCCCAAACATCCGGATCCCCTCCGGCTACTTGAGTTAGAAACCTCTAACTCAAATTTGCACTATGAAATACTTGTAGAAAACCTCTACAAGATCAAATCATACACAAATGAAAATGTGACTCCCACAAACCGGGATCACACACAAACTCTCACAACCGAGAGTAAAACACTTACAATAGCAATGTAAATGAAATAAGAAATGCTTACCACAAAAACCTATGCCTTGAGTAAAACTTACGGTTTAGGGCAAAGAGGATTTTGGGGAAGATGAAGGCACCAAACCCTAGCTCCAAGATGTTGACCAGCAATGGAGGCCTAGGAAGATGTTGGTGACCTTGGATCAAGCTCTTGGCTTGAATGGCTCACAATCAATATGAATCTCTCTTTGGAAATAAGAGTGTGAGATAGATTCTTGAGAAATGAATGAGCTTGGAAATGAGAATTAATGTTTCTCTTTGATTCTCTAAAGATCAATAAATATCAGCCTTGAATGCTATGAAAGCAGCCCTTCGAGTATATATAGGATAGAGGAAAGAGAGAGCAAAATTCGTGGCATTTAATGCCCCAACGGCTCTATTCTGAAGCAGACTAGTCAATCAAAGAAGGATCACTGACCGACTAGTTCATCAACTAGTCGGTCGGTGATTCAACATAAACCGACTAACTGAAGAACAACCAAAAGATGAAGTTCAGAAGATAGGGAACTAGTCGGTCTAAGAAGACTTGCCAACCGACTAGTTTCACAACTAGTCGGTCGGTGAGTGTTCTTTGACCGACTAAGAGTCAAAATAGTATAGTCTGAAATCAAGTTGAACTAGTCGGTCTTAGAATAAATTCCAACCGACTAGTTTCTCAACTAGTCGGTCGACAATCGTTCTTAGACCGACTAATGATAAACAGTAGCTCAGGCTGAAAAACTGAACATACAACTAGTCGGTCTAAGAAGGATTCCAAACCGACTAGTTTCACAACTAGTCGGTCGGTGAACCTTCTTGGATCGACTAACTGTAAACAGTGAATGAGCAGAAATTAGTCAAGGCATTCTAGTCGGTTCAATAGCATTGCCGACCGACTAGATTGCCATCTAGTCGGTTGGTTCTTCTTCTTGAACCAACTAACATGCACAAGAAGCCGCGAAATGAAGCGCGAAGCTTCGAGAAAGTTTGTGTGGGCTTCTAATAAGATCCTAGCTCTAAGATATGATCGTTACGAAGATTAAAACGTAAGACCTACTCAAGGCTTAACAATCTACGAAACAAAGCTAGAAGACTATAAATAAAACTTGACGAACCGTCTTCAAATGCTTCGATTCGAATCTCTAGACTTCAATAATGGTCCTTGAGCTTCAACGAAGCTTCAAGCACATGATCACGTACTTTGAGAAGTCTCGAGACGTCGCTTTTGATGTTCATAGAATTTTGGCGACGATCTCCATAACTGCGCTCACAAAGAGTTAGTTCACGATATTTATGTTTGTTCATCATCAAAATCAAATTCGGGGAATCAATACTCAACAATAATGATTTCATCTTTGAGAATGATGTTTTCATATGCTATTATCGCCATGTGTGAGTAGATTATTCTAGGGTTGATGGGTTAGCCCAAGGATCCTAAGGGAAGATGTAGATCTGTATCCTTACGTTGGATTGGGGACTTAGGGTTGTATTTCGGTAGATCCTACCGAATTCGTAGATAACCCGTACTTAGATCATGCCCACGGTCTGTGGAATTGATGTGCTTAAGGGGTATCTAGGGATTCGAATAGGGAAATAAGTGGATCCAACCAAGGCACGTGACCATGCTCGGCTCGCGTCTTGAGGGGATCCATCGACGAACTATATTGATATGTTGACGGCTACCGCCATTGCGTCAACGAGAGCCACCGAAATACCTCGCAATTCTAACCCACGAGAGTGGTGCAAATTGGGGGATTAATTCCCTAACCCTAATGCAATGCAAGGATCCTATCCCAACATCGACCCCCAACGGTCCTA
The DNA here is from genome assembly GCA_030789695.1 of Scilla litardierei. NCBI lineage: Eukaryota > Viridiplantae > Streptophyta > Magnoliopsida > Asparagales > Asparagaceae > Scilla > Scilla litardierei. The sequence goes on along the minus strand of CM061133.1, from coordinate 129,834,782 downwards.
GTGGTGATCCCTAAAGCCCTAGTCCCTTTTATTAGTATTACAACAACAACACCCAAACCAAATCTTTTACCCCGATAGCTATCTCACTTCAAGACTTAGAAATAAACTGAGAACCCATTGACACTATCACCGTCCCTATGGGATTCAATATCTTATATACTATAACTCGACACCGTCCGCTTGCGGATTGAGCCTGGAATTGAAGCCTAGGGCCATACCAAGCCTGGCGATCGTGACACCGCCAGGTGGAACCTAGGTGTAGGTTACGGGTGCGTCAATTACCACTTATCCAATTGAATTTATCACTAACACTGTTTAATTAATTTTAACCTAAACCCAACTGAATTCCATAAGGAACTCGCCTAATCCAAATTTCTCCCGTTAGTCATCACCCACCAACCTAACATAATTAATGACCTTAATTAACACTTAATATTAAATTATATTATTAAACTTATATAAATCCCACCTTGTTTGCTGAACACACAGGCGCATACACACTCTCCTTTGATCTCTACCTCTCCATCCAGGCTCTGCCTCACCCCGCCGACCTCCTCCGTCAGCCACCACCCTCTCCCTCCAGCGACAACACCCCCAGCCGCCGTCGCGTCGACCTCCCTTCCTCCCACTGCACACCATATCCTCTGCCATGCTCCGATGAGCGACGACGTCCCCTGTCGTTCACTGCACACCCAAGCTCAAAGCCCCGACGCTCCCATGACGAACAGAGACCCTCCTCCTCCGTGCCCCGTCGGCGTGAACCAAGTGCCAACAGCTGCAAGCCCACAACCCTGCTCCACAGCACACCGACGAGCCCCTGACAACATCACCGTCGCTCCTCCTTGGTCCACAGGATAGCTCTGTCGCCGCTCCTCCTTGCTCCACTGGACCCCTGCTGTTCCCGTCGGCGTCCTTTATTCCCTCGAAGCCACGAGCCGCCCCTCAGGTGCCTCCCTCTGTTGCCTGCAGTGCCAATGAAGCGCTGTGCCAAACTTCATGCACAACCCGAGCATGTCGACCACAGTTCCATCGCAGTCGTTGCCTCCACCACGAGCTCTGCCTTCCCTGCACCGCCATCGTCACCGTCGTTGTCGCCTCCAGCTCCGTCGTGCCCTGATACCCGTTAGCGTAAGAGAGGGGAGAGAGAGAGAGAGATTAATTTATTAATATTAAATATTAAATAATAGATAGAATTAGATTAAAATTAATAATAAATAAATTAAGCACCTGAAAAATACAGAGAGGCCATCATAAAATCCATTTCATCGCCAGGAGCGAGTAGGCGCCTGTTTCGTAACTTTCAGGCAAGTATTTCTTACGTACTAGATTTTAAAACTTTATTGCTAATTACGTGTAATTTAGTTAAATAATTATTGCCATCAAATTTCATGTGACCTTAGCAACATTAAAATAGTTTATGATTCGGCTAGTAAAGAGAAATAATTTGACATATTGTGCGTATGATTTTGGCGTGGAATTTTCTCTGTATAAATCGTGGAATATTTTAAGTAAGTCATTTTTAATTCGAAAATTAATTTTTAGCCATTTAAAATTCAGAAAATTGTTTAAAAATTGTTTAAAATTTTTAAAAATGACGGTTAGCCTCAAAAAAATATATTTCATGCCTAGATCTACTCATATATTTAACTGTAAACATTTTGAAATTCGTTTCATATAATGTAACGGCCTATTTCTGTACGTACGTTTTTCGTACATATTTCCATTAGTTGATTTATTTGAATAATTGTCTTAGGATTTTATTATTATGTTTCCCCGAGCTTGAACTCGTGATCAGATTCCTTATTCGCAATCCTCGTGACTTCGTGATCACAATGATATCTTCTTTAAACTTTGGTTGACGTTAATTGCAGGGGCGGAATCGTAAATCTTGACTGCATCGATCCCTCCTAATCAAATCTTAATCGGATTGATCAAATTAGATTTCCTAATCTAAATATCTTATCGGATCATCCAAATCATATCTAATCTTAACTAAACATGTTTCCGAAATCAAATCCAATCTTAACTAGATTATTTTCTAAATCAAATCATAACATAATTATCCTAACTAATCAAAATATCTAAATCTATGTATCCTAACTTGCTTATTTTACCAAACCTAAGCTTAACTCACTAAATCTTAATAAATCTTAAATGAATTCTAATATCAAAAATAGATTAACTTCATATATCTAATATCTTAACTAAATTCATTTCTTAAATCAAATCTTATTTTTAATAAATCTTAACCTAATCTAAACCGCATTAAACCCACCTCACCTCTCATCATGCGTATCCCCACATCACCCTGCGCTTTGCACGCGGATGCCATCACAACTCGAGCCCACGTGCCATGCAATCTCAACACACGCTGATCTGAAGGATCTCAACAAACCCACGATCTCGCAGCGAACGTAACCCACGCAAATATCTCATGCATGGAAATCAAAACTAACCCCCGAAAATCTCAACGTCATCCTAACCTTTGCTCGTTCTCTTATCCCCTTCTCCTTCTTCATATAACCCATATCTGAGCCCTCCTTCCATCGGAACACCAAGCTCTGCTCTCTCAAATTCCAAACAATGACCACAGCAGCCCCCCATCCATGCATGCCCCTGCTCTTCGTTCTCTCCCTCATAAAATCCCACCGCATCCTCTCCTAACTGCACCGCCGACATCCCCTCTCCCTTCAACTCCCTCGACACCACCGCCAACCCTTCTTCCTCAGCCCACGCAACCGCCAGCGAACCCTACGAACTCCTCCACCTTCTTCCTCGCTCTGACAACTCCCCCGACGCCCCACCGACGTTTATGCCTTGCCTTGCCTCTCCTCATGGCTCTACCACCATCGCCTGCCTCGTCTCCTCATCCTTCTCCCTCTGTCCGTGCCAACCCAAGCAGCCACCTCGCACCACCTCTCTCCCCTATGCCGAACACGAGCAGCTCCGACTCCACCCTCCACCCTCTTTAAGCTCGACTCCAACCTCTCAAGCCTCCCCGATCCCTATTAATACCACCGCACCCTTCACCTCACTGCCATTCTATCGCCTTGCAACTCCTCCCTCCGACGAGAACCCAAACTCCGACTCCCCCTCTGCCGTTCACAGTCTCCTTCCATCATCTGATACCCATCAAAATCCGGTCATCCCTTGTCGCCATCTTCTCCGCCTCCCAACTTCACCGTCCGCCTTCCTTTCGACCTCCAAGATCACCCGCTTCCCCGCCCGCATGCCCTAACCTTCCAAGCGCCTCTCTCTTCCTCCGCTCGACCACAAGCCTCTAGCGACACTGTCACCACCTTGCCTTCCTCCCATCTCCACAAGCTCCATGATACCACCAACAGCCTTCTTCCTCCCCTCTATCTCTGCTCGCTCCTCCTCCAACAACGCCTCCTCCGATGACACTGAAGCCTCTCATCTTGCAACCCAAGCCCATCAATTCCGGCGACCTAGCCTCGAGTCGTCGCCTACACAACACCACGGACCCGCCTTCTCCTCAGCCTCTACGCCCACACCGCCGTCGCTGGACACCACCAATACCGCCTCCACACATCGCTGGACGTCGTCGCCGCTAGTTGTTGTCCCTTCCTGCAAAGCAACGCAAGAACAAAACACATGAGTTACATATAAGTTAGTATATTATGCATGAACAGTGTATTATATATAATGTATAACTTTATATATTAGTTTATTAATCAGAATTGTTATATACGTAATTATGTACGTTAGTTTACGTATAAACAATTATATCTATAAAAGTATCTTTATGTTTGTTAGTATAAATAGTGAATGAATAGTAGATTATATTATATTCATACAATATATCATTTCATATATTTAATATTACTTTATTAGGTTAAATTTCTTTTAGCTTAATATCATGAATCCATGATGCATATAAACCGCGCCTCACGATATGACTACCTGGACACCCAAACTCGTCTATACATGCAAGTATTTATCACCTACAAGTTTTAAGCTACATTGCTCAGATTTTGAGACTGAAATTACTAAATGTTAAAATAACAACTTTTTGTAAGTATGTTGCTTAATAGCTTTTGAAATAATTTAATGAAGCTGGTGATGCGTCGGTTTGTTTTTACTATCAAAATGTTGATGCCTTTTAATGATGTGCGTAAAATACTCTCATTGCTTGTTATACCATTATTTGTGGAATGAACGCCCTAATGAAATATGATACTGGGGCATATACAGAACATTGGATCCTCGGGGCATTAATAGAATATTGGGCCCTTGTGGCATACATTGAACGATATGGACACACAATGACACTTTGGGTGGGGTAGTCAATTGTAGTAGAGTGTGGAATATTGGATTTCACCCCACCGGTAAATTTGACCATCGCCCGGATGGGATCGTTAAGTACAGAGCCATGGGTAGCTCCCGTTGGTTTGGGTGTAATAGTAGTTTCTTTCGCCCTTGGACATTGGGCTTGTCACTAGATTAAGAGATTGAATGACATATTAGGCACTTTACTTCTGCTATTGCTATCATAAGTTGTGTAACCTGCTTATCATGCTCATATTTACCTGCCATGCTTTCTACTCGTCACTCTGTACACCACACTTTGCCATGCTCACTACTTGCACACTACAATTACCATGTTCACTACCTTGCACACTACACTTGCCAAGCTCACTACTTTGTACACTACACTTTGCTATGCTCGCATGTTTTTCTTATGCTGCCATACTTTTCTAACTGTGTGCCATGTTATGTTTCCCTCGCCTTCAAAGTTTTGCAAACTATATATATTACTACCTTGCCGAGGGTCCACTTTTCTACCGTTTTAAATCTTGCCGAGCAACCCTCGATGACATATATTTCCCTATTTTTTACCTTGTGAAATATATGCCAGGATATGAGACATATTTTACAGAGGAGCATAACCTGAGGCTGAGGTAGTTGATCAGGAGTATCAGGACGCTGAGATCCACTGCTGAGGAACGACGTGCTTTTGCAACGCCGCTAAAAGTTTAATTTTTGTGTTATATTGTATTCAGGTGTATTTATTTTCGCGAAACTATTTGTAATGGCATTGCTAGGCCTTATTTGTGTACATGTGATCTGGACTTTGAAGTTGTAATAATGATATTTGTGTTGTTCTGATATTCGCCTGCAAGAACCTGCCAAGCTTAATACACAGACATGCTTATTGTGCGTAAGTCAAAGAAGAAAGGGAAAAAACTACTTCTTCTTTGCTTTAAGCACATGCGGACCCACTCGCGTCCTCGCTCCCAAGTATAATGGAAAACGGCGCGTGACATATAATAAATGCCTGATAGTAAAAAAATAGTAAAATGGTTATATTATGAATTGACGACATGTCACTTGCTATAACATCTTATAAAACTGTTACATGAACTCATGAGACGCTGTGGACAGGCCATATGCATATGTTGTGATACAACTGTACGAAAATTTTCATGTGACTGATGAAACAATTCGGATATGCATATTGTCATTCATTATAACATGTACTTTTGAGCTCACACTTAACTTGACACGTGGGATTGGGGTATTCCATTTTTATAGAGGGCATAAGAGTGATTGGATCCACATTATGACTTCACCTCCACTCAACATAAGTGGAGGGAAGTAACTTGACCGTCGCCCAAGGGATGTGGTTGGTAAGTAGCGTCACGGAGAGCATATGGTGGTAGTGTGCATTTTAGTTACATATTATGCCCTCAGACATGGACTTGACACTAGTTACATGTTATTAAAATATTGCTTTCAATATCTTATGCAGTCTTTTCATCACATTATGCAAATAAAAATTTTAGCTGCTAGCTAGCATCATTCTCAGCCTTTACATATTATATTTTTCATGCTCATATTATGCTTTTCCTTATATCTCTTTTATATGTATACTTATCCTTCCAATTATGGGAAAATACTTGCTGAGCAACCCTTGCTGACGGGCATTTCATTTTGTGTTGTCTTATGAAATGCATGTCAGGTTTGAGACCAAGTTTACTGAGTACACTGTTGTAGAGATAGAACTAGTTCTCGAGGACTATATTGAGTATCAGCTCACTTAAGACTAGAGTGGTTATTACCTTCGCGTCAGTACTATTAAGTTGTATTTATGTAATTCGTGTGTGGTTTTGTTTTGGCCATGCTAGGCCTACACTTAGTGTGTTTAAACCAATGAGGATGAAAAGATGGAAAAAATACTCCTCCGTGTTTTAAGCACATCGCAGGCCTGCTCGCATACTCCCTCCTAGTAGAATGAGAAGCGGACGTGACAATGACTAAGCCCTCACAAGCGCACACAAGGTTCAGATGTGCTATATTATGTAAGCCATGCAAGTGTACACAAGGTTCACATCAACAAAATGCCATGCAATCTAAAACCCATCAATAAAAGTAATACATATGTAAAGGTAAAATGAGAATGTATGGCATGACTATATTTTTCTAGGAGCATTACTATAGTAATGCCATACTTGTATGGCTACACAAACTTTACCATACTTGTGCTATATTGAGATGTTTTAGCTTGCATGGCGTACATAATATTACTCATTTGCTGTTATATGATAGTAATCAGGCCATTGTATTTTTGTTTATATGATTATTTTATATACTGATCTTACATGTTTTTCTTTTAGTTTTTGGGGATCTACTACCAACTTTAACAGTTGTTTTTTGCTTTTGTAAACTGTAGGAAGTGGTTAGCCTTGACGCACATATCTTGAGGACACAATGAATTTCACGGAGGATGCTGAGTACCAGTAGACACTTCCTGATTTTATTTCATTGTAGCGGTGTTTTCTAATAATTTGTAATGCGATTGGCCTAAGTATTGAAACTTTTGTTTCACTGTATTGGACATCGTGTTATCATGTCTCTTTAAAGAGTTGTAACCGAGTGTATTTGTCTTTGGTATATTGTGCATATCTATATCATTCATTGGTGATTTGCAGAATGCCTTCTCGTACACTTAGTGTATATTAACTTAATGGAAAAGGAGAGTGTGTCCTTCCATTGGGTTCAAGATGCACTGCTGTTGGATGTGGATCTAAGCTTGGGGGATGATGTGTCCTTATATTTCACATTATATATATATATATTTTTTGAAGAGTAAGCGTAATTCTTTATTAATAAAAATGATGTACAAATATGTTACAACAAAGCCAATTATTAGGGAAATAATAAAAGATGGGGAATTAATAGAGAGAGGATAGGACACAAGCGTCGTCACTCCCTACTATTGATTCATCATCCTATTATACCCTAAGCAACCACAACACTTGATGCCACAAGATATCCAACAAAACACTTCAAAAGAAATAATGAAGAAATGAAGAAGTAATGAAGAAACCACTGATTAGTCAACCGTTGTCTCTGAATGTCCAATTGGCTAAAACTTCAGCTTCGTCAAGGGAAACCGGGTCCTGATTTCTCATAATAACTATGACATCAGCAGTAATCTCCTCAAAGAGGTTTATCTTGCATCGCGCCTTGTTCTCAAAAATTCTCATATTTCGTTCCCTCCATAAATGCCACACTATAGTCGCAAGAACAGTTTTGCCAAGGAAGCTTAACACACTTTTCCCACTAAAATGTGCAAGGAAATGCTTCCCAACATCATGCAGATTCGGACCAATATCTGATTTGATATTCAATTTTAACAAAGCCCGTTTCAGAATATACAAAGAGTAGCTGCAATCAAAGAATAGATGCCCCACTGTTTCCTGTTTGTTTTCAGCACATAGGACACAGTCCTGAATAGCATTAGGAACCCATTTACTCATCCAATCTCTAGTAAGAAGTTTCCCTTTGAAATCTCTAAGGAGTGCTAAGGACATCTTAGGAATGTGATTGGAGTACCAAACAAGTTTATGAAAGGGAAAGATAGTACCTGGTTTACGGACCCCCTCCCAAGCTTGCCGGAAAGTGAAATTCTCACCAGGAATCCACTCCCAACGATCGGCCCCACATTGTAGCTTTACAGTTTGCAACAACGGCCTGATGGGCAGTAAGGCCGGGTCATCAGACCAAGTCCCCGAGACCCAGTATTCATTCACTCTTTTCAATGCCGATTCGGCAGAGACATCAAATAAGTATTTTAATGGTCCACAGCTTAGCCAGTTATCATGCCAAAATAGTGTGGACTTTCCATCTCTAACCTTTCTTTTGATTAATTTCTGAGAAATGGCTCTACAGCTCAACATGTGCTTCCAGGTGCCAGAATGTGATACCACCCCCTTTGCCGCATAGAACTCATCTTTAGCATCATACCTTACCTTCATTTGATTTGCCCAAATACTGCCAGAAGTAAGATATCTCCACGTGAGCCTAACACCTGCAACAATATTTAGATCTTCTAACAATCTGATACCCACCCCTCCCTCTGATTTAGGAGTGCAGATATCTTTCCAAGCCCAAGCTCTAGAGGAACCCTATATGAACCGCCTGCATTCAGATGTAATAGTGCGTAAGATGGTCAGAGGAATACGGAAAGCTTGCATCCAAAATGCCACCATTCCATAGATTACAGTCCTGACTAGCTCAATACGTCCAGCAATGGATAATAAGGAAGATGACCAGCCCATCAACCGCTTCTTGCACTTATCAATTAGTCTGCTGTACATTGGGGACTTCGGATATTTTGATGATAGTGGTAGACCCAAATAGGTGGTGATGGTAGTAGCATGTTTAATGCCTAGATAATCCGCTAAAAATTTTTTATTCTTTACACCCTTACTGAAAAGTGCAGCACTCTTATCCCAGTTTACTTCAAGTCTCGTATAATTTGAAAACTCAGTAAGCAAACTTTTAATACCTGAGAAAGTCTTTTTGGTAGCCCGGCAGAACACAAGAAGGTCATCTACAAATAATAGATGGGATATGGTGCCTGAGCGCCGCATAGGCTCAATGGCGCGCCTAGTCATTGATTTTGCAATAAGGATGGAAAAAGCCTCCATTACGATTACAAACAAATAATGGAAAAGTGGGTCACCTTGCCTAATGCCTCTGCTTCCACCAAAATTACCCACTGGAGATCCGTTTACCATGACCGAATATGTTGCAGTAGATATACATTCACGAATCCACCCAACAAAGATTTGTGAGAATCCCATCTGGCCAAGAAAATAGTAGACAAATTCCCGATTCACGCTATCAAAAGCTTTCCGTAAATCCAATTTTAAACACGCTCTTCCTCCCATAGGATTGCTGAAATCTCTAATATGTTCATGAGCGAGAAGGCAACTATCAGATAGCAGACGTCCTTTTAAAAATGCAGCCTGATTTGGTGAGATTAATTCATGAATCACCACTTTTAATCTGTTGCATATTACTTTGCTAATGAATTTATATAGGACATTACAGCAGGCAATAGGCATATAATCAGCAAGGGACGATGCATTACGGTTTTTGGGGACGAGGGTCAGAAAGGTATGATTTAATTGCCGTAATAGTTTACCAGACCTGAAAAAAGATTTCACAGCAGCTATTACCTCATCTCCAAGAAGATCCCAGTGAGTTTGAAAGAAGTGCCCATTATAGCCATCAGGCCCTGGAGCCTTATCAGGACCAATTTGAAAAACCGCACACTTAATCTCCTCATCAGATATACTCCTGTCAAGCCAGCCTGCAGCTTCACTAGTCAAAATACGCTTGGGAACAAGTTTTGGAAAGCTATGATTATAGTGATTCTGGGTGTCGAGCTTTTCAAAGAAGGTTGGCGCTTCATTTCTCAAATCATCATGAGTTCGGTTTTGTCTGCCAGAAACATCCACCAAATGCCCCAAGTTATTATAGCTGTCCCTTGCTTTCATTGCAGTGTAAAAGAATTTCGAGTTCCTATCCCCCAAGGATAACCACTCCTGTCGACTTTTTTGTCTATACATATCTTCCTCCAAGCTCATAGCAGAAATCAATTGTGAAATTAAGGACTGCTCTTCCCTCTGAAGAGAAACGTCAGAGTGGATAGAAGGGACTGCCCGAATAGCATCAAGATTAGATTGCAACCTTTTGACCAGCCTAGCCGCATTATGGTTAGATGCCCAAATCCGAATGTGCTGTTTGAGAAGCTTGAGTTTGTAGGTGATGCGATACATCGGAGTGCCAACCACATTAGCCGGCCAAAATTTCTCTACAACATCTCTGTACCCAGCACATTTGGTCCAATAATTGAAGAATTTAAAGGGTTTTGGGTAAGATGGTACCTGAGAGTGTAGAAACACAACCATTGGTGCATGGTCACTGGTATGGGGGTCCATATAGCTGACATAGGAATCAGGAAGCGTAGTAATCCATTCCGCATTACAAAAAGATCGATCAAGAAGAGCAGCAATCCTAGCTTCCCCCTTTCGGCTGTTACACCAACTCAGATTTGTTCCCGTAGATTTGATCTCCTGAAGACGACATCTCCTAATACATTCAATAAAGTCCTTCACCATATTAGCTTCCAATTTTCGACCACCAACCTTATCTTTAGAGTAGAGCACATTGTTAAAGTCCCCTCCCACAAGCCAAGGACCCTTGCTTCCCTCTGTTGAGTCCAGAATTAACTTCTCCCATAATTCCTTCCTTTCCACTACAGTATTTCGACCATACACCCCAGTAATCATACAGGCAAAACCCCCAACATTTGTACAGTGGGCGGTACACATTATATATATATATATACATATATATACATATATATATATATACATACATATATACATGTATATATACATATATATATGTATATATACATATATATATATACATATATATATACATGTATATATACATATATATATATATATCTATATATACATATATATATATATATATGATTACACGTCAAAATGATTGCTCAATCACATATTTCATACGCTTTTATGCTATTGTTTGGAATATTATGACTTTCAGAGCGTTTATTCCATTTCAGGGATTTGGAGCGATATTTGAGCAATTTGGAGTCAATACGACCATCGGCGACGTGAGAGCACCAATGAGACTCATGATGACATGATCGAGGTGCCAAATAAGAATACTGGAGCAAGGAAGGGGCAAGAGAGAAATTCGCGTGATCGAGCTATGATGCGGCGAAGGAATCGAGCGACCCGAAGTGCTGAAAACAGGACAACCGTGCACTATTTTTAAATCTGCTATCACCTGGTATTTTTCACTGTTTTTCTGATATTTTTTCCAGATAATATACTTCAAGGCGGTTCCAACACCACCAAGAACGTGCCAATCGGAGGTCGGATGAGCCCTGAGGAATTTCTGCAAGTTGATGGTGCAGTGCTGAAATTGTTCTCAGCAGCCTACTCGGTCGAGTAGTACTCTACTCGGTCTGAGTCGTGCGCTACTCGGTCAAAATGCTATTTTTGGTGTCCAACTCGACCGAGCAACCTCCTACTCCGTCCGAGCAACCTACTACTCGACCAAGTAGTGTGCAAATGAGGCTGAAGTGCGTTTTTTAGTCCCCAATCAGCCGAGCAACCTTCGACTTGACCGAGCAACCACTTGCTCGGTCCGAGCAACGTCCTACTCGACCGAGCAACGCCAAATCAGCCTGGGTTGGTAGAGAGACATATTTTGGAAGATGCCGATTTCCTGTGCAACTCGACCGAGCAGCCGAACGACTTGACCGAGCAGCCGAGCGACTCGACTGAGTAGCTTTGTGCTCGGACCGAGTCGCCATGGGCCCAGGATTGCATCCAGATCTAATTTTTTTGGGGACGATTGTGAGGGTTTTTGGGGGATATTGCGCAGCCGCCAGAGGGAATTTTATGGGGGGGACTTCATTATGAGTTTAGGGAGAGTTTTAGAGAGGAATTTTTAGGAGATCTTTGTATACTTTTTAGAAGAGAATTTTTAGATCTTTCTTAGACTTTTGTGGAGACGATCTTTTTGGGAGTTTGGCTATGTCCTAGGCCCCTCCTTTGTATCAAGATAAGTATTTTTGACCTTTTTAATTCTATTATTATTTCTTTGTGATTTATTATTGTTTATCCATTCTTGATGTATGCAATGAAATCTTTGTGCGTTATATTATCTACCGATATTGCTATGCTCGAGTAGTATTTTCTAGGGCTAAGGGATTAGCCCATGGATCTTAGGATTTAGATGCAAAGTTGGGATTTTTATGGTGCGTTGGATATAAATGGGGTTGTATTTTGGTTGATCTATCAAAATCCCTAGGAGAACTCATACTGAGATCGTACCCACGGTCCGTGGAATCGATTAGCTTAAGGAGTATCCTACGGATTTAATTAGGGAGTTAGTGGATTCAACCAAGGTACGTGACCATGCCCGGCTCATGCCTTGATGGGATCCACCGACGAACTATATCACTAATTGACGGCTACCGCCATTGCGTCAATAAGAGCCACCAAAATACCTCGAAGCTCTAACCCATGAGAGTGGTACGAGTTGAGAGCATTCGAACCACGAGAGTGGTAAGATTATTGTAGATCCTTAATGCACGTATCAAATGCGCCTATCGCGTGAGCGGGGTTAATGCGATACGTTAGATTCATGATGCCCAGACAGATGAATTCACTTCCTAGATGCTACAATTTCTAATAAAACTAACGCAACATAAGAGTCCTAGCCTAGCGTCGATATCCGACGGTCCTAGTGGCGAGTCCTAAGCCCTAATCTTTTGTATTTTATTTCCTTCTTTCTTTGTGTGGAACCACTTACTTGCGACGTTGAGTGACACAACCTTCGTATCCATCACCATTACGACCATCCATAATCCACATCCACCAATAAACCTGCAAGTCTAACTCAACCTAGGAGTAGATAGGTAGTATAGCACCGCTTCCCCGTGTTCGATACACACTTGCCACTATACTGTGCGCTTGCGGTAAACGACATCGTTTCGGAGTTGATTCCGGACGCATCAAGTTTATGGCGCCGTTGCCGGGGAAACGTTCCGCCATATTATCTATTTACCACGATTAGGCTGATTAGATTGCGTAAAAAACATGTAAAAAATATTTTAAAAAAAATTTCACAAAAACACGAGAGATTTTTCCCCACCACCTGATATTATGATTATCTTTATCTCTTTTTGTACCACTGACGTCTTTTCTAGGTTGTTTATTTTTCTTGATCAGGTACAGTTGATGCAGCGATGTGATCGCGTCCGGATGTATACCCGAAAACGACTTGTAGTTTTACCGCAAGCGCACGGTGTAGCGGCGAGTGGGTATCGAACTCAGGGAGGACAAATGACTGTGTCTTACTTAAATCACCTAGCTATCGAGAGAACAAGAATAGTTGGGTGTAATAGTCACAATCGTTCAAGTATCAAGAAAATATCAATATAATAAAAATCGTCTAGGGATAGGAAATCCCCACTACGGACCGTCTCTCATCCTCGTGAATCGTAAATTTCATTGTTGCTAAGCTTGAATATAGGTGAACTAGTCGCAACTTAATGTAGAACCAAGCTCACGCTCGCACGCTATTGCCAGTCTATAGCAAACCTAGGATAGGGCCCACTCTCGTGCAAACCCTACCCTAAGCTGCTAGCATGAAGAACGACATCATTGTTCAATCGTATCTCGAGCCCACTCTCGTGCAAACTCGAGCTACGACCTAGGTTATGATAGGTCTTATTCGTCCAATCTCTTGCAAACGAATATTAGTATAGATTCACAATTAAAAATCCTAGCTTTGGTCCAATCTCTTGCAAACCAAATCTAGAGAAATCCAATTGTCAATCTAAATCGAATATCTAGGCCTTCCTACCAATTGGGATCCAATCTCTTGCAAATCTCAATCGAAATGAATTCCTAGCTACCCGTAATCAATCAATCAGAACCTAACCCTAATCAATTCTAGCAACAAATCAAGAAATTCATCACAATTCAGAGATAGGGTCCATAGGGTTCATCCCCATGCCCTAGAACAACGGCACTACTCACTAAGCATCATGCAAATCTCAGAAATAATAACAATAATCGCGGCACAATTCATTGCAAAAGAGAAATAATGCATAAAAATTGAGTTTTTAATAAGAATAGACAAACCAATGTTGACGTCAACGATCTCCAGCAGAGATTTCACAAAAGAGTAGCCGTCCAAATCCTAAAAGAAAGTCTAAAAAATATAGTTCAAGTCTCCCTTAAACTAGGGCAAAAACAGGGTTTAAATACCCTCTAAAATCATCCAGAAAATTGTGACCAAACTGCCCCTGCGCAGCCCAAAATTCGCAACCCTAACAGCAGGCAGGGAGGGTCACTCGGCCGTGTGACAAACCCTGCAGAAAAACAGTAACTTCGGGGGTTTTCAGGGTCTGTCTTCGGGGGTGGCTCGGCCGAGTGGACTTCTTCACTCGGCCGAGTGAGCATTCATGCTCGGCCGAGTAGGCCTCCTCAGGATCTCTGAAAATTCCAGTAACTTAGGCCTTTCTCTGGACGAATTCCATGTACCACTCGGGCGAGTGAACTTTCTCACTCAGCCGAGTGGGCTTCCTTTGTTCGCCCGAGTATACGCTAAAAAACGTCGTGTGCGTATCCGTTCCGTTCGGCCGAGTAGGGCTTCTTACTCGGCCGAGTGAGTGGTCTACTCGGCTGAGTGGTGTGCTGTTGAGCTCATTTCTTCTTCTTCTCACCTCCTCGTCGCTCCTATTGATTTCCTTCTTCTTCCGCTCATCCTCCATCGCTGATAAGTCCTCGAATGAGCCGTGGGCGACACTCCTAAGTGCGTGCAAATCCTTCGATCTCAAATTCTCTCCAGATCGCTCCATATTTCCTGAAATACGACAAAAACAAGAAATAGTGAAAAGCAACGCAATATCGTCGAATAATCATGAAAAACGCGATATGAGCGATCAAAACGACATGCAAACATACAGAAAAAAGGTGTAAAATATGGAGTGATCAAAATCCTCCAAGCTTACCTCTTACTCATCCTCGAGGAAGATGAGTAAAAGGCGAACTTGATGGAAAAAATAAAGAAAAAGGGAAAAAGAAAAAGGAAATAAGAAAGAAAACAAAGAGAGTGATGTGCTATATTATTTTCTCAGGACGTGGGTTTTGCCTACTCATATAACACACGGCGAATATAAAACACATGCCAAAGATTTTTATCTCGATATCATGGTATAAGGATGCATTCAAAATAGAAACCCAAGAATAGCAAAATAGTATGAAATATGGAATAATTCTAGAATTAACATCGTCTGAAGAATCTAAAGCGGCATACATAATCATAGACCACACACTTTTCAATTGAATGCTTTCTATTTGGAATATAAGAGATATCACACAATATGGATCGATATGAATAGAAAGGTATGGCTTTCATGAAATGCATGCCAAGTTTCAATTACTGGATTTCGTAAAAACTTCTATTAATCTCACCGAGTATAGAAAATTACCTAGCTTAGGTTGTCATGCACAGTCAAGTAGTCACTCTCTCACACATCATTGGATCCTCTCCCCTAAGCTTATCTATAAGCGTGGTGGCATTAGATAAATCAATAAGTACATTCCCCATTTTTGGAACTCCAATAAAAATAAAAACAAAAGAGGGAAGAAAGAGAGAAAGAGTATGAGATGGGATTCTGTATAAGCTTCTTTTCTCTTTTCTTTTCTGTTTTTTCTTTTTTAGCATATATACATCTAAGATCCCAAATCAAAAGATAGAAAGATATTCATATATTTTTTCTTTTTGATTTTGGGGGTATTGGAGCATGGAATTTAATAGCGGGGAAACGCCAATATAGGATCCGCTTAAAGGGAGATTCACCAATGAATATAAGTATAGAAATAATGCTCAAGATATGTGGAGAAAGAAATATATGTAACACTCGGTTCACTCTATAGGACGTGCACGACAACTTTCAGCAGAGTAATGTAATCTACTCAGTTTAATCTCAGAAAGTAAACTAATCCAGTTATATCAACCTAACATACACTCATTCAACCCGAAAGTGAAGCATACAATTTTTATGCAATAAGAAGTGATATAAGAAAAGAAAGCAGTACTCCAGATTTAAGCAATCAATGCGTGAAGCTTGGTGTGTTTTCTACGAATAGTATACATATAAATTATCAGACTCAGCTAATAAAATAATTTCATCCATACTCATACATGAAAGTGCGGGTTACTATTTCAAATACATAGCAAGACATAGCATATGATATCTGAAATAAAAACTATGGCATGACAAGATAGTATGCATATAGAGATAAGCTAACACCACGTCATCATCATCACAGAAAAATCATCTCTAGCAAAAAGATGAAAGAAATAAGGATAAAAGAAAATAAAAAGCTATTGTACAATGCAGCACACTCGTGAAATAAAAAAAACGTGATGCATGATAAAAGAATGAAAAAGTGGGTGAAAAAGGTGTAAAACCGAAAAAATGTAAGAAAATAAAATAAAATGCGACAAAAAAAAAGAAAAGTGTGAGAAATCACTCCCCCAAGCTAAAGTGCACAGTGTCCTCAATGTGCGAAGTGTGGCACACCGAGAGGCAAAAAGTGGGTGGGGAGGGTGAGGATGCATGCATGAAAATAAAAAAGTAAAAAGTAAAAAGTAAAAAGTAAAAAGTATGCAGTGAGAATGCAAGTGATGCGACTAGAGATCAAAATGGTGTCAGATAGGTGTCCCCAAAAGTACTCTCTCACTCCCAAAAAGATATAGACAGATATGACCAAAATGTGACCAAAGCAGTGTGTGGAGGAGGGGTACAAAATCAGCAGGCTCAGAAAATATCCAGCGTAACAATCACCAAAAAAATATCGAAGGCATCTAGTGTGTGCCTAGGTGGGTGGGGGTGCATCAGCACCGTCATGTGGCGGAGGTGGTGGTCATGGAGGCTGCTGGGTGGGGTGGGTGTCTAAAGCAGACGTTGAAGAATCTGGTTCAGGCAAGCCTGAATGCCAAGAAGCAATGCAACGCGGGTCTGGACAGCACTAACAATAGCGGAGAGAGCCTGAAAATCTGCTCTAAGTCCACTCACCGTCCCCTCAAGAGCACGTAGGTGCTGAACTAAGGTGTCGGGGGGAGGTGGAGCAGCGGGTCGAGCAGGACGAACAGGTGAAGAGTGGGGCTATCTCGCTCGGCTACTGTAAAGGATGGGTGCTACAGTGGGGTGGTGAGGAGGTGCTGTGCTCGCTAAGTGTCGCTCAGCCTCTGTGGGAGGCTGAGACGCAGGAATGGTCGAAGAGGAAGGAGCGGCAGCAGAAACGGCAGTGGTGGCAAGCGACGAGGCTGGCAGAGAGGTCAGTGACACAAACGTGGGGATAGACGTCACGACACTTTCGGAGAATATAGCGGCGGTGGATACGGTGAGGTCGACGACAGGGGAGGTCGTGAAGGGTGCAGAAAATGACTCCCCGGGAGTCAAGAACAACAATGAAGAAAGGGTCTCTACCGTGGAAGCAAAAGAAGGCTCGCCGCACTCAACTACGATGGGGGGACACTCAGGGCTAGCAGCAGAAATGTGATCTATCGACATGGGCACAATGGTGGTGGTGGTGTGGGTGGACTTAGCTAACGTGCTCCCGACACTAACAGAAGTGTGGACAAAGGTGTCGGGAGGCGCAGACGAAGCAAGTACAGGCTGAGGGATCACGGGGTCAAGTGGTGGGATGAGGGGCTCCTACTGAGCACCCAGGCTCAAGCACGTATGCGGCGGGGATGCGGAGAGCTATCGGTGGAACCACTCCCCGCCCGCAGATCCAATATGTGTCCGAGCAGGGCTCGGGAGAATCATGTAATCAGCACCGTGGGGACTGTGCAGCCACACCCAGTGGTGTTGACCATTGACAGGCTCGTAATCTACACCTAGGATCCACCTGGCGGTGTCACGATCGCCAGGCGTGATATGGCTCCTAGGCCACGACTTCGGGTTCAATCCGCAAGCGGATGATGTCGAGTTATAGTATAAAAGATAGTCGAATCCCACAGGGACAGTGATAGTGTCCGTGGTAATCTCAGTCTATTTCTAAATCTAGAAGTAATGTAGCGGTCGGAGTGAGAATGAATTGGGTTGATAGCTGTTGTTGTGTAATATAATAAAAAGAACTAGGGCTTTAGGGGTCGCCGCCAGGATCGTTGGGGGTTGTGTTAGATATGATCCCCTCATAGCATTGGGGTTAGGAAATTAATTCCCCCAATTCGTACCACTCTCGTGGGTTAAAATTGCAGGGCATTTCGGTGGCTCTCGTTGACGCAATGGCGGTAGCCGTCAACGTAGCGTTATAGTTCGTCGACGGATCCCTTCAGGGCACGAGCCGGGTGTGGTCACGTGCCTTGATTGGATCCGTCGATTTCCCTATTCGAATCCCTAGATACTCCTTAAGCACATCGATTCCACAGACCGTGGGCACGATCTCAGTACGGGTTATCTACAGATTCGGTAGGATCTACCAGAATACAACCCTAAATCCCCAATTCAACATTGGAATCCAGATCTACAATTTTCCCCTAAAATCCTAGGGTTCATCCATCAACCCTAGAATAGATCTACTCACTCATGATGATCGGAGCGCACAAAAATATCGATTTCGCTGAAGAAAACATCTTAATAATTAAGAGATTAGGGCTGAAATAAACTTACAGCAAGAACAAACGAAGAATAGATCCAGAAAAGAACAATAAACGCTAATCTTCAATAATCGATCCAGAAGTTTACTACAGAAATAAATCCCAAAATTCGTACAAAAACCGATCGCCGGAGCTCTCTAAAAAAAATCCCAAAACAAAACTCAGAATGAACTCTTCGTCGCTGAGCCTGCAGTCACGAGCTTCAGCTGCCCCAAATCGTGCGCATCGCTCGTTCAAAAAAAATATTCCAAAAATGCCCCAGGAAGTGTCGGCCGAGTAGGTGACTCGGCCCGAGTCGGAGCTGCTCGGGTATTGATTCGGCCCGCGTCGTATGTTGCTCGACCTCAGAATGGATGACTCGCTCGGCTGCTCGGGGTGTGCTCAGAGGCCTACTCAGGGCGTGCTATCTGCGGCTGCTCAGCCGAGCAGATGTGCTGCTCGGTCCGAGTCAGCCCGTATCTGCTGCATTTCTAATATGGCACGGCTCGGCTCGAGCAGTAAGCTGCTCGGGCCGAGCATTTTCTGGGAAAGCTCTATGCGGCGGCAACTCTCTCTCTCTGTTTGCTCTCTTTCTCCTTCTTCTCCTCCTTCTCTCCTCCAACAGCTCCGAGAACACGGCGAACTCCTCCAGAGCCCTGCCGTCAGGCTCATGAGCACGTCAGATGTGTCCATGCTCAGGCGGGGGTCCAAATCGCTCCAAAATCCCTGAAAACTCAAAATATACTATGAAACTCGAAATATCGTCAGAAATACCAAAATCGCAGTAAAAAGTGGGATTTGGAAGCGGGGATGACATGCAATGCGATGGAAATATGATATGAAAATGATGTAAAATATGGACACATCAAAATCCCCCAAGCTTACCTCTTACTCGTCCTCGAGGAAGACGAATAATCGGTACGCAGGGAGGAAAACAAAATGAAAATAAGGAAATGAAAATAAAAAGAAGTGAAAAACAAAAAGAGAGAAATAAGAGAGAAGTGCTAAGGATGATCGGTCAGATCTCAGGCCTAAAAAGTCTATCACAATGCTCTGAGCGCTAAATGTAACGACCACTTTTCGTTGTACGTTTTTCGTGCACGTGCTTTTGGCCGTGCACGTGTTTGTTTTAGACTTTATTTGTTTGTTAACACTTTCGTGTGATATGCCGTTGTGAACGTCTCTGAGAGTATTAAATAGTGGCACTATCTTGGAACGACATTTCTCGAGTCGTTTTCCCACAATTTAATCTTACTCGATGAGACGTGACGATTTTCACTTTTGACGGGAGACGTTTCTATTTTTAGTTTCGTTGTCTGACGTCGAAATTGAGAACCGTCTTCTTAGTTAGCTCACATTCGTCATCACGATCACCCTGATATTTATTTTATAATTTTTGGAGTTTATTTGACCACTTTTATATTTTTAACAAGTTTTATATTATTTTTAATAATTAATTTTTAAATTATTTTCGGCCAAATAAAATTTATTTGAGTTTTAAACGTATTAAAGAATTTTTGAGCCAATTTCCAGCTCATTTGGACCAAGTCAAATCCTTGGGTGAGTTGGAGAAGTTGAATTTCAAATTTTAAATTATTTTAAACTTCTAATCCTATTAGATTTAGCCCTAGACCAAGTCAACCCATCTACACTATATAAACAACCCCTAGGAAGACCTATTTTCGCAAGAAAATAACCCTAGCCACTTCCAAAGCAGCTCCTCACCGACCGAGGGAACGGGCTCAAAACCCCCGCACCGACCGCTGCCAATGCCCGCTCCTCCGCTCCGCCCGCTTGCACAGCCGTCGCTCCGCATCTCCCGTGCCCGACCGAGAGAAGCTCTCGGTCAGACCGAGAGCTGTCGCCCGCTATCGCCGCTCCCCGCATCGCTGCAAGCCCCCGCACCAAGCTCCGCTCCGCTCCCGCTCCGTACCGAGTCTGACCGAGGCTCCCGCCCGCCATCGCCGAAGCCCGCAACGTTGCAACGCTTGCAACGTTGCAGCGCCCGCTCCCCCGCATCCAAGGCGCCTGACCGGTGATGTCCCTCGCACAGACCGACAGATCCCTCCGCACCAAGGCCCACACCGACCCCAAACGCTGCAACCCTCGCATCCCATGTGTCTGACCGACGGAGCTCCCCGCACCGAGGCTGTACGACCGAGAGCCAAACGTCGCAACCCCGCACCCGTCGCACCACTTGCCACCGTGGGCCCCCCAAGTTCTCCAAAGGTATTATGGGTCCCCCAAAGGTCCCTAGGACTACTGTGGGCCCCACCTAGGTGTTTTCTCTCCGACGATTTGCCGCGTACGACGTTGCGACACGTCGTAGCCCGTCGTCGCACGTGCTAGCTTTGGAATCTGGAACCGTTGCTCCGTTGATGCTCTGAACTTTCCAGAAAGGAAACTAATTTGGAATCTGGACTTGTAGCGCGTTCTCTTATTCCAACCCCCGGCATCGCTACCCGACGCCGGTGTAGCTTTCGCGTCGTGTTGAGGTAACGCTTTGCACCCTTAGGACCCCCAACCCAATGCATGCTAATCAAGACTAAAATCAGTATTTTTAAAGTATTTTAAATGTTTTAAATTCACTAATCAAGATTAATAATATGGACTTTAGGCCGGTGGACTTGTGCACGTAGGATAATTGTGATTCTTGGACTCATTGGACGGTGTGCTCAGACGTTGTACTTGCAGGCAAGTGAAACTTGCCAACTCCTGTGTAGGGCCATGTTTTTAGGCCACTTTCTTGCTTTTAGCGTAAAAGAGACTAGTCAGTGAAATGATAGCTGGCTAGACGCCTACTTGATCTAGTTTGACAACGAAACTAGATCCGTCACCTAATTGATCTAGCTTGACAACGAAGCTAGATCCAACCCTTAAACCTGTTGTTCATGCATACTAAACTGTCACGTTTACTTTCCTTACCTGTACGCACTTTTAACTGCCATGCATTGCATCTTACATGTCATTCAAATTGATTGTTGCATCGTAGCACACGCTACAAAATACTTGTACAAACCGTGTTTCCGTGTTTCCGGCTAGGTGCACCCCTACGCCATACTTGTTTAAAACACTTCCTGGATCGTGGTCCAGAAGCGGGCCTCATGTGTTGGCTGAAAACCAATGCCCGATACACGTGGAGGGGTAGGGATAAACGGTCACTTGAGCTTAGGAGTTGGCCCGATCAGCCACTCTAGCCAAAAGACGGAATCTCTGTGCACGAGGTGCTTACTTTACTTGTCTTGTACTTGTCTTGTGAATGATTCATGCCATGCCTGTTGGATATGGAAGACGTTAGTACACCCTTGTGGGGGATGTACGAGGGAATACGGACCTCGAACGTCGCGTACACAAAGTCGTGCGCGAAGGGAATATGTTCCCTTTCGGAGAGGATCTCTAGATTGATGGGAAAGTCGCATTATATGTGCATAAGTGCATGCGACATATGGCTAATAAAGGGGTAATATCTTAAGCTTATATTGTACCATGCATATGGTACAACTTAAGCTTATAATATGCCATGTACGATGGTACACCTTAGTTAAATTGTTCCAAAGGAACAATTGATCCTAAAATAACTACCTTGGGGGCTATAAATAAGACCCAAGGGTTAGCCATTTTCCTTACATTTTGCATGGCATTCATGCATGCATCTTCATTCTAGCGAAGCTCTGCCGAAATACTTCCTCTCCCTTTATCCAAGTTCTTAATCTAAAAGTAGAGATTTAGATTGTGGATTTAGTAGCCTTACTCCGTTCGTGAGAAGACTCGATCCGTCGTGGCGAATCCGAAGGCGAAGTTCGTAGACTACCGTGCTGCATACGCAAGCGTAAGTCTCAACTTCATTTATCGATCCTAACTCTGTTTTGGCAGGATCCTACATTGGTATCAGAGCCATACGGGTTCACCCCGGTCAAACCGCCGTCCCGTCGAAACTATGAACGAGTCGTTGTCTTTTTCACGAATGGGTATCCTACCATTACGGATATGGTAGGAACGCTTCGTGACGGAGAGAACGCAGCGGTTGTTCTTTTCACGTTAGGGTGTCCTATCATTACGGATATGGTAGGAACTCTCCGTGACGGGAAGAACCGACCGTTCACGTAGTATGTTATTTTTCATTTTTGGCACACGGCCATTAGGAAATAACTAATTTCTCGACGAACGGGTGCTTCATCGACGAACGGGTGCTTCATCGAGGAAGATGATGGAAGTTATCTTCATCGGAGAAGATGGTTTTTTTGTGCATGTGCACCATAGCCAAATGGGTTATGAAGGCCATGCACCCCCTCCCCAAGCGGAGGGGGTTGGCTACGGCCAATAACCACCGCGGTAACTCCTCCGACGGGGATGTGCGGCCACCCCACACCAAAAGGGGGAGGGCCGGCCATGGCCGGCCATGGCCGGCCAAGGCAAAAATGGCCTTGGCCATGACCGGCCATGGCCAAGCCATGGCCGGCCATGGCTTGCCATGGCCGACCATGGCCAAGACTGCATTGGTCGGCCAAGCCATGGCCGACCATGGCCAAGACGGCATTGGCCGGCCAAGGCCAGGCCGGCAATGGCCGGCCCCGGCCAAGTCCGGCCCCGGCCAAGTCCGGGGGCCGGCCTGGCTGGCCCTGGCAGTGGCCAGGGCCGGCCCTGGTCGGCCTGGCCGGCCCTGGCAGTGGCCAGGGCCGGCCGACCGGCCCTGCCAGAGGCCAGGGCCGGCCTGACCGGCCCTGGCAGAGGCCAGGGCCAACGCCCTGGCCTCGGCCAGGGCCTAGCTGGCCTTGGCCGGCCTCGGCCAGGGCAGAGGCCCTGGCCGAGGGGCCAAGGCCCCTGGCCGGTCAGGGCAGAGGCCCTGGCCGGCCCTTGGCCAGTCTCGGCCAGGGCAGAGGCCCTGGCCAGAGCAATTTCAGACCA
The DNA here is from genome assembly GCA_030789695.1 of Scilla litardierei. Classification (NCBI taxonomy): domain Eukaryota; kingdom Viridiplantae; phylum Streptophyta; class Magnoliopsida; order Asparagales; family Asparagaceae; genus Scilla; species Scilla litardierei. The sequence continues at coordinate 129,811,349 of CM061133.1, read as the reverse complement.
TTATTATTGGTCGACCAATATGGGTGTTTTGGTCGACCAATTTGGCAAAAGGCCTTGGTCGAATGTGAACGTGCCGACTAGCCCATACGGGGCCAAACGACAGTCGTCTGCATCAAAATTCTCTCATACGGGGGGAAATCGCCTGGATCCATACGGGAGCCGGCGACGATAATTTGCAGAAAAATCCCCAAAAGGGGGATCCGACCTAGGCACGGCTACGGCTCATTCCCGACAAATGGTCAGGAAGTGTCGAATATTTCACTAGTATCATAAGGGTACTAAGTTGAAATATAATTTTTTGAAAAATACGTTTTCATACATTTTGAAAAATACGTTTTCAAAAACGCTTTTCCGCTGCGAAGTACTATAAGAGTACTAACTTTTGATAAAGTGAGGAAGAAATATTGAAAGTTAATCTAGATGGTGATTGGAAACATAGTGACCTTTCCGATTCTAGAGTAACATCTTCAATATTTTTCGAAAGTAACTTATCAAATTATAAATATCATTCCAAGTGGGAGTTGAAGTTAGAACCATCCAAAAAGGGATATTCTACTTTCACTTCAAATGGGAATTGTATTCTAAGAATTTTTCAATGCAATTTTTTGATCAAACCTTTGGTTTTATGTCTTTTGCAGCATTTTAAAAGTAAAATGTCTTCCGCTTCAAAGAATATCGTCGCTGAGTTAAACAAAGGTGAAAAACTCAACGGCGATAATTACAACCTTTGGTCCATCAAGATACAATACGTTCTAGAGGAGCAAGAAGTGCTCGAAACTCTAAAGAACGTCATGATTGAACCCGAGTTGGGCACTACGGCCCAACACCGACGAGACAAGGAAGCTTTTGATGCTTGGTCTCGGAAGAACAAGATAGCGCGCATTACGTTATTAAGCAGTATGGATGATGACGTAATGCGCATCTTCCGAGAACATGACCTAGCCATGGACATATGGTCCAAGCTAGAGGAGAAGTTCGGTGGCACATCGGTGTCCAAACTTCGCGCCTTAACTATAAGGTTCGATACATATAAGAAACGTCCAGATCATTCCATGGGGAAACATCTGCGACATATGGCGAACCTTATCTCGGAGTTAAAGGACGCAGGTCATGTGCTCACTGATGAGCAACAAATCCAAGCAGTCATACGTTCCCTACCAAATGGGTGGGATCAAATGAAGATGCATCTCACTCACAATGAGAGCATCAAGACCTTCAGCGATGTTTCCAAGCACCTCGAATTAGAGGAAGAGCGGCTTGCGGCTGCCAAACCAAGTGCAAAAGTGCACATGGTTGCTAGTTCCTCACACGGGGGAAAGAAACGGAAAAATCGTTCGAAGTTCACTAATGAACGTAATAAGCAACCTGAGTCTGCCAAGAAACCCAAACATAAGGGTGGGCACAAGAAATGACACAAGAAGAAAGACTTGAAGAGGATCAAGTGCTTCAAGTGCAACAAGCTCGGTCACTATGCTCGTTCGTGTACGAGTGGAGGGGACGAGGTAACTTGTAAATATACTAGTTACATATGTGTTTCTAGTTTGATATTTCTTGTGGAATCTAATCCGTTTTGGATAATTGATTCAGGTGCCACCGACCACATAGCAAGGGACAGACGGTCCTTCGTGGAGTATCACCGGATACCCCAAGGAACGAAGTGGATCTACGTAGGAAACAACACACGTGTTGAAGTGAAAGGCGTTGGGACTTGCAAGCTAGTCTTGGACAACGGCCGCACTCTCCTACTTCATGATGTCCTCTTCGCTCCAGATATTCGAAGGAGTATAATTTCTGTGGTTGTATTAATGGGTCTGGGCTATAACTGGTTTTTTCATGATTGTAATATGGACTTAAGTTGTAATAATACTCTTATTGGTACTGGGTTTGTATTTAAAGGATTTATTGTAATGAGTACAATGTATGATTCCTCATGTAATGAAAATTTCCTTATTGCAAATTCTAAGACTTATGAGTCTGATGTGAATTGTTGGCATGCAAGGCTTGGTCATATTGGACCAACGCGTATGGATAGACTTGCCAAACGTGGCCTTCTATCCAATGTTTCAAAGGTTGAAATGTCGACCTGCGAACATTGCCTTGTGGGGAAATCTTGTCGCAAGCCGTTTGGAACCGGCACAAGGGCCAAGGTTCCATTACAGCTTATCCATTCGGACATATGTGGTCCGATGAATGTCAAGACAAGACGCGGAAAGTCCTATTTCATCACTTTTATTGATGATTTCACCCGATTCGGACATATTTATTTGATATCCCACAAAAGTGAAGCTTTGGCTTGCTTTAAAAACTATATAAGTTTAGTGGAGAATCAATTAGATCGCAAGATTAAGGTCTTGCGAACCGATAGGGGCGGTGAATATCAATCAATAAGTTTTAAGGAACTTTGTGATGAAAAAGGCATAGTACATCAGGTAACTATGCCTTATACTCCGCAACAAAACGGTGTTGCAGAAAGGAGAAATAGGACTTTAATGGAAATGGTCCGTTCAATGATGGCGCAAGCTAACTTGCCAATCACCTTTTGGGGAGATGCATTATTGACGGCCACTTTCATTTTAAACCGTGTACCCTCGAAATCAGTTAGCTCCACTCCTTATGAGTTGTGGAACCAAATGTCTCATGACTTAAACATTTTGAAACCTTGGGGTTGTGCATCCTACGCACATATTTCCTCCCATAAGTATGGCAAACTTGGGCCAAGGGGAAGGAAATGTATCTTTATACGATACGCAGAAAACTCCAAAGGTTATGTTTTTGTTAGTCAGGAAGACAATGGTGGGCTGATTGAGTTTGAGTCGAGGGATGTCACTTTCTTGGAAAACGAGTTTCCAAGACAGGGCGAGATAAGTCAGGACTTATCTCTATTTGAGATTTATGATAAAGAAGGATTATCTCATTCGAGTGGGAGAATTCTTGGTGAAAATGAAAATACGTTTCAACCTTCACCAATGGATTATACGAATGACGATTATCCTATTCCATACGGGAATAATGATCCAAGTGGGAGCAATTCTAACGACATTCCAAGTGGGAGTGATATTAGAATTGATCTAAATTCAAGTCAACAAGGACTTGAAGAATCTCAAATACGACGTAGTAGTCGTACAAGGTTGGCTCCTCTAAGATTTGAGGATGAATTTCCGTAAACCTTTATGACTTTACTACAAGAAGATGACGAGCCTGCTACTTTCAAACAGGCCGTACTTGCCCTGCTAAAGACAAATGGATGGAAGCGATGCAAGAGGAGTTAGAATCCATGAAAGTTAACCAAGTCTGGGACTTAGTTGACTTACCCAGAAGACATAGAGCTATTAGGAACAAATGGGTTCTCAAGATCAAGCATAAGGCTGATGGCTCTATTGACAGATATAAAGCTCGCCTTGTCGCGAAAGGTTTTACGCAACAGGAAGGGATAGACTACGAAGAGACCTTCTCACCTGTTGTTCGTTTTACCTCAATTCGCCTGATTCTGGCAATGGTAGCTTGCTTAGACCTCGAATTATATCAAATGGATGTAAAGACTGCCTTTCTCAATGGAGAATTGGACGAGGAGATCTATATGGAACAACCAACAGGGTTTGTAAAAGAAGGAAACGAACATAAGGTTTGTAAACTTCTTAAATCCATATATGGTCTTAAACAATCCTCGAGGTAGTGGTATATACGATTTCAAGAGGTTGTCTTATCAAATGGTTTTACCATGATTGATGAAGATAAATGCGTATATATCAAGAGGATTAAAAGCAAGTATGTTATCATGTCTCTATATGTAGATGACATTTTAATAGCCGAAAATGACAAGGGCTTTGTGATGGATATCAAGGCTTGGCTTTCATCAGTTTTTGAGATGAAAGACATGGGAGAAGCCGCATATATCCTTGGAGTTAAGATTTCAAGGAATCGTTCGAAGAAACTTCTTTCTCTTTCACAGGAGACTTATATAAAGAAGGTTCTAAAACGTTTTAATATGCAGGACTGCAAGTCCATTGATACTCCAATAAGCAAGTGCGACAATTTATGTCTGAAATCATGTCCGAAGAACCAAAAAGAGAAGGAGATTATGGAAAAAATTCCATATTCCAGTGCAGTTGGTAGTCTAATGTACGCTATGATGTGTACAAGACCGGACATCTGTTTTGCCGTTGGAATGTCAAGTCGTTACCAATCCAACCCAGGGCAAGTACACTGGAAAGCGGTTAAGAGGATAATGCGGTATCTCAAAGGAACTGCAGACTTTGCTTTATGCTATCAAGGAGATGCCTTGAGGCTCGAAGGCTACACTGATGCTGATTGGGCGGGTGATCTCGATGAGCGACGATCGACCTTAGGATATGTTTTTCTACTCGGATCTGGTGCAATATCCTGGAGTAGCAAGAAATAATCCTGCATCGCACTTTCAACCATGGAAGCCGAGTTTGTAGCATTTAGCATGGCAGTTCAAGAGGCTGTTTGGCTTAGGAAGTTCTTAGACAGGCTAATTAATGCAAGTGACTCAGGTGTTGTACCTATACACAGCGACAGTCAAGCATCTATAGCCTATGTCAAAGATCCGAAATTCCATTGTAAGACCAAACACATAGATATCCGCTACAAATTTGCAAAAGACTATGATAAGACCAAGAAGGTAGACATAAGGTACATATCTACGCATGAGATGATAGCGGATCCGCTTATGAAGGCGATCCCCAGAGATGTGTTTTACAAACACTTAGCATCTCAAGGATTGCGTAAGAGCTGAGTTGTACCAATGTAAATTCCCATGTCTGTAAATGATCAAAATTAATAAAAGAATAAGTTCTTTTTCCAACATTGCATATGAATTTCTTAAGAAATGTTTGTGTACATTTTTGAAATCTCAGCTGAATTGTGTGTATGTCAGACAGATTAAGGTTGGCTCTCTCACATGAGCAACCGCCTTATCTTATCAGATGGATAAGATAGAGATGAGACTAGTTTAAAGTCAAAATCATTAGACGAATGATTTAGAGTCATGACTTTAACAAGATAGTCGAATGAAAGATCTGCATCATATGGATGCTTACAAAAGATCTGAGATCTGTATCACAAGGATATAAAGATCTCATTGGATTTTTTAAATCCTATCTGTCTTATGCAGGATGAGAGTCCGGGAATATTTCATGGGTAGTAAGGGGACTCAAAAGATAGGCACTGTGGTGTCTGATCTTTCATCCGTACAACATCATTAAGACATACTCTCCCTGGGAAAGGAGTGATGTTGTAATACGTGTTCATACCACGTATGCATTTCGACCACTGAGTTAGTAGCAATAGTGTTTGCTATTATGTGAGACTCAAAGGCCATACGGGTCTTAACTCTTACCCTCAAGGACTCCAATTGGTTCCTTTAGATTTGACGAGATGATCGCTATCTTAGCGTGTTACTTATGGGCTATGATAATTCGGCTCGGCGGGGCACGTTAGACAAGCGAGTCTAGTCAAGATTAGAAGGTTCGCAAGAAGAGGAAGATTGATTTCATATTCGCATTTGGACTTTAATGATTTAAAGCTGGCCAGCCAATTGTAATCCAGATGGGATTCAATTGTTGAATATAAAGTATAAGAAATGTGAAGAAATAATCTAGGGCAAAGCATGCGTTGAACTACTCAACTTTGCACCTTCGAGGTCGTTGTGTATCTCTAACAAGTGCACAACAACAGACTTTATGCGTATGACGGTCGCACGGTCTATTTCTCGGTATGATGGATGAAAGAACTAAGAGAAAGATGTTCTCTTACAATCCCCTCAAGTGTGAGTGGGAGATCTTGGATATGGAAGACGTTAGTACACCCTTGTGGGGGATGTACGAGGGAATACGGACCTCGAACGTCACGTACACGAAGTCGTGCGCGAAGGGAATATGTTCCCTTTCGGAGAGAATCTCTAGATTGATGGGAAAGTCGCATTATATGTGTATAAGTGCATGCGACATATGGATAATAAAGGGGTAATATCTTAAGCTTATATTGTACCATGCATATGGTACAACTTAAGCTTATAATATGCCATGTACGATGGTACACCTTAGTTAAATTGTTCCAAAGGAACAATTGATCCTAAAATAACTACCTTGGGGGCTATAAATAAGACCCAAGGGTTAGCCATTTTCCTTACATTTTGCATGGCATTCATGCATGCATCTTCATTCTAGCGAAGCTCTGCCGAAATACTTCCTCTCCCTTTATCCAAGTTCTTAATCTAAAAGTAGAGATTTAGATTGTGGATTTAGTAGCCTTACTCTGTTCGTGAGAAGACTCGATCCGTCGTGGCGAATCCGAAGGCGAAGTTCGTAGACTACCGTGCTGCATACGCAAGCGTAAGTCTCAACTTCATTTATCGATCCTAACTCTGTTTTGGTAGGATCCTACAATGCCATGCTCGTACTTTACTTTACTTTACTTTACTTTACTTTACCTGTTGCACCCATACTTTAACTGCCATGTCATCGCATTCATGCTAGAACTGCTAGGTTGCTTTACTTTTGCATACTTCCAGTTTCCTTGCACAAGTCTCTTGTAGACTTGCTGACATGTGCCCCTTGCTCTTTTGGGTGTCACATGTTAGACCCTGAGCCGGAGACCGCTGCTGTGTACGTGATGTTTTGCTGACGCTGAGTCCGAGTCCATGACTGCCAGGAGGAGTTTTATGGACACCGGTGACCCTTCTTGGTGATTTTGCTGAGTTTCTTTTGTTTTAGGTTTTGTTGTTAGTTGTTGGTGCGTGGCACCTTTTCTCTGTACGTTGTACTTTTGTTGGCCATGTTTGGGCCTTTAGTCTTTTTTTCTTTTTAGCCTGGTGGCTTTTTCTGAGATGTTGAAACTTATTTTATGGATATTCTGAGATATTTCTTTTGTCTCAATTCATTATTATTATCTTTGTTTCATTCACGTTGCAAGGACCTGCAGTTTTAAATTTGATTGACGCTTATCGGACTTGCAGCTTTGTAGCTTCAAGTCTGAGCGGACCTTCTCACGCTTCGCCTCCATATTTTTGGGAAGCGGGGCGTGACAGGTTTTGTTGGTGGCCCATGCAGGTCCGGTCTTGCAATTGCGAATTAACGTAACGGAATGTCCATTAAATAAATTGTAAGATCCGAGTAATAAGCCCTGAGTCTAGTCGTTTTCTTATGACACTAGGTGATAAGAAGGCTTAGTTAGACGTCTGTGCTTGCTAGTTAGAGGCCCTGATTGTAGTTAGACCCCCTTCTAGCAATTGATTTAATCGTCATAGGAGTTGCCTTAGTGGTCCTTGTCTACCCCTGACCATATTAGACTTCTAGAATTTCCTTCAGTCGTTCGCTTGGGTTCATCGACTTCGGACCAAGCTGAACGCATTTCATTACCGTCTAGCTCCTTAGAGAGTCTTAGCGCTTAGTTCTTAGTCTTTAGTTGGTCAACTGTAGGAGTTTCCCCGTAGATTTTCCTGATTCATGATCATCCGACTATTTTCCTTGCCTCGATTCACGAGATCGCCTCATGACGATCGTCGTCAATTTTCGAACCTCTCCATTACAAGTCTTGAATTTTCTGAAAGTATTTTTCGATCTTCTCTTTCACTAAGTTTAAATTTGTCCAAATTTTTAATATATATATCTTATATTTCATACTCCTTCGTTGATTTAAATTTTTAAAACATTTGTCGGAATTTTTGAATACTAGCTTATAGTATTTTCCCAGCCTATGTTTTTCGTACTTATGCAAATGCGTCGTCCCTTCATATATTAATTTTATTCTGAATCGTACTTTTATTCAACTTGTAATTTTCCCTCCTGATCTATGCCATTCATATACTTTTCAAGACACATGGAATTTCAGCTTTCAGCAAGTTGGTCTTTGCTCGTCGTTCTCGCTATTTCAGATTTTTGCAAAATTACTATTTTCATAACCACTTCCTGATTTAGACCCTCCATGATTTGATTCTAAAGACTTGCTATTCGATTTCGATAATTCTACTACTAAGTTAATATTATTTTTCCGTGCATCATACATACTTTCAACTATTTTTATATCCGTGCCAGACTTGTTGTGCTCGTATATTAAGAACCTTATGTAAATCAGTTTCTCATTTCTGGCAAACCCTGGTTCTCTAAAAAGTAGTTTCAATGTTGGTTATTTTAAATTTTCCATAGCCTAAAAGTTTTGAAAGCATTTAATATGAGTTTAAATTCTTCCGTTACTTGATTTCATTCTTGACTTTCCAAAACTTTTTGACAACATTATATTAAATTACTGACGTATAAATTTTCTAAACCACGTCCTTAATATTCGTTGTAAATGATTTTACTTCCCTTATGATGATTTTTAAAACCAATAGACCATTCTCTCTTATTATGAATGTTCGACTCAAATTTATTTTGAACAACTCGTTTTATCGATCTCCAAATATTTCTTTTCAGACTGGGATTTCAACATTGGAAGAACGACAGTTTTCAAAATCCACGTATTCACCCTATTTTCTTTTCTGTGTTCTATTTAAGCATCACTACATCTCCTTTTCTTTCAACCTAAACATCACCATTGAGCCAATGTTTTCCCTAACCAAGCCGTCTCCTTGTATTCGTCCTATCTGAACTCGTGCTTATCGACCCTTCCCTCGTCACGCTCTCGACCTCTCTTTATTGCTTAGACCTTAGGGTCCGTCAATGTCTGTGTCAACCCTTAATTGTTAGTAGGCCCTTGGACCTTGTGAGGTAGTCGTAGTGCACGTACCTAAGTGGTGTACGCGAGCTTGAATGAGTATAACCCCATAGTATATTAATGTTTGCCTATTGTGTGATATATACGTAGTCAGAGTTATTCGTGATAGTATGAAGTTGTTGTGTGTTAGCATTTATAGATTTGTGTGTAGTTAGCTATACTATACTAGGGATGCCTGTGTATATAAGAGTTAGGGTTGGAATATCTAATGGAGTGTATGTAGTTAGAGATACTTGTAATGGTTGAAATAAAATGATTGGTAAAGCTATGTGTATGTTAGGTGTGATAATAATAGGTGTACGTATGGTCAAGAGAGTAGGCCTAATATATGACCTATATACTAGTACGTGTGAGTATGTGCTCGTAGGTAGATATATATTGTGCTTGGACGTAGGAAGTTATGTTTCGTTGCATGAGTATATAAGTGATATACATATGGTAGTAGGGTTATAATTTTGATTGGTATTGTTTGCTTTCGCGGGATGTTGCATGCGTGCATACCGTGAGGTATACACGACTATTGCACATCTTAATTATGTACGTGTGGATGTGTTAGTATACTAATTATAGGTAGTAGGCTACGGTATGAATATGTACATTACTTATGTGTGACTATACGGTGAATGTTTGTACTAGGGAGGGTATTATAAATATGTGGGTGCTGATGTCTGTATTACTATTATTATGGTATATAAATTGATTTAACTATGTGGGTGTTACCTGACTAAATATTAAGTGTGATTGACTTATGGAATGTATATGGTGGTATTGGTAGACGTATAAATTATGGGGTGGTATTGGTATAGGTATGAATGCCGTGTTACGTATATAGAATATTCTGATATATGTACTGAGTCTCACTCAAGCTTGAGTGGGTATACTCTAAGTATATTGAATGTATGTTTGTAGTTTGAATATAGCAATGTTTGATGTATGTATAGTGATAGGAGTGTTTGTGCCTGGTTGTGCTACGCACATGATTATGGGTCGCTACGCCAGTATATAGTTATAGGTGCTGGTCTTGTGGTATAGTTATTTACTAAGGACTTGTTGTGTGAACGTATGTGTACTAGCTAAAACTAGGTGTGTAGGTGTGCTAGTTATATAATGATATGATTGGTATGCGTAAATGAAATGTTAGCGTGTATGGGTGTGCACCATGCACGGGTAAGTATGTGCTTAGTTATAGGCATTGATGACTATGATATATGTGACGTGTCGTAAATACAGTTATAGGACCGTCATGATGTGAATATATGGTGAACTATTTGCATGTATTTGAATGACTATATATTGTGAAACGATAGTGGTAATGAATGTATATTAGATATAGTAAAATTTGACTTAATAATGGTATGGTGTGACTACATGTGTTGATGTGTTTGGTGTTGGATGAATATTAGAGGGTAGCATACCCTTGATGTTTGTGCATAGGTAGCTATCTATATGTAGAGCAATGATTGTATTTGCTAAGTGTGAGATCATACTTATATGAGTACCTGAAATATTGTTTTGTGATTAGGTAGGTAGTAGTCATATGAGGGATGCATGCTTATATATATGATTGAAATACGTGTATGAGTTTGACTGACTATAATAGGTATAAATGTATAACGTACGTGAATATATATAAATATATATACGTGTTGGTAGTATTAATGTTTGACTACTTAGTGCATATATAAGCACTTGTAATGACTATACCTGGTTGAATTATTATATGACTTGATTGGGGTAGTTACTAGAGCGACTAGCTATATTAGAAAGTCCGAGGACGGACTTTATTCTAAGGTGGGGAGGATGTAACGACCACTTTTCGTTGTACGTTTTTCGTGCACGTGCTTTTGGCCGTGCACGTGTTTGTTTTAGACTTTATTTGTTTGTGAACACTTTCGTGTGATATGCCGTTGTGAACGTCTCTGAGAGTATTAAATAGTGGCACTATCTTGGAACGACATTTCTCGAGTCGTTTTCCCACAATTTAATCTTACTCGATGAGACGTGACGATTTTCACTTTTGACGGGAGACATTTCTATTTTTAGTTTCGTCGTCCGACGTCAAAATTGAGATCCGTCTTCTTAGTTCGCTCACATTCGTCATCACGATCACCCTGATATTTATTTTATAATTTTTGGAGTTTATTTGACCACTTTTATATTTTTAACAAGTTTTATATTATTTTTAATAATTAATTTTTAAATTATTTTCGGCCAAATAAAATTTATTTGAGTTTTAAACGTATTAAAGAATTTTTGAGCCAATTTCCAGCTCATTTGGACCAAGTCAAATCCTTGGGTGAGTTGGAGAAGTTGAATTTCAAATTTTAAATTATTTTAAACTTCTAATCCTATTAGATTTAGCCCTAGACCAAGTCAACCCATCTACACTATATAAACAACCCCTAGGAAGACCTATTTTCGCAAGAAAATAACCCTAGCCACTTCCAAAACCCAAATTTGACGTTGCGACGAATCGTCGCAACGTTGCGACGAAGCAGCTCCGCACCGACCGAGGGAACGGGCTCAAAACCCCCGCACCGACCGCTGCCAATGCCCGCTCCTCCGCTCCGCCCGCTTGCACAGCCGTCGCTCCGCATCTCCCGTGCCCGACCGAGAGCTGTCGCCCGCTATCGCCGCTCCCCGCATCGCTGCAAGCCCCCGCACCAAGCTCCGCTCCGCTCCCGCTCCGTACCGAGTCTAACCGAGGCGCCCGCCCGCCATCGCCAAAGCCCGCAACGTTGCAACGCTTGCAACATTACAGCACCCACTCCCCCGCATCCAAGGCGCCCGACCGGTGATGTCCCTCGCACCGACCGACAGATCCCTCTGCACCAAGGCCCGCACCGACCCCAAACGCTGCAACCCTCGCATCACATGTGTCTGACCGACGGAGCTCCCCGCACCGAGGCTGTACGACCGAGAGCCAAACGTCGCAACCCCGCACCCGTCGCACCACTTGCCACCGTGGGCCCCCCAAGTTCTCCAGAGGTATTGTGGGTCCCCCAAAGGTCCCTAGGACTACTGTGGGCCCCACCTAGGTGTTTTCTCTCCGACGATTTGTCGCGTACGACGTTGCGACACGTCGTAGCCCGTCGTCGCACGTGCTAGCTTTGGAATTTGGAACCGTTGCTCCGTTGATGCTCTGAACTTTCCAGAAAGGAAACTAATTTGGAATCTGGACTTGTAGCGCGTTCTCTTATTCCAACCCCCGACGTCGCTACCCGACGCCGGTGTAGCTTTCGCGTCGTGTTGAGGTAACGCTTTGCACCCTTAGGACCCCCAACCCAATGCATGCTAATCAAGACTAAAATCAGTATTTTTAAAGTATTTTAAATGTTTTAAATTCACTAATCAAGATTAATAATATGGACTTTAGGCCGGTGGACTTGTGCACGTAGGATAATTGTGATTCTTGGACTCATTGGACGGTGTGCTCAGACGTTGTACTTGCAGGCAAGTTAAACTTGCCATCTCCTGTGTAGGGCCATGTTTTTAGGCCACTTCCTTGCTTTTGGCGTAAAAGAGACTAGTCAGTGAAATGATAGCTGGCTAGACGCCTACTTGATCTAGTTTGACAACGAAACTAGATTCGTCACCTAATTGATCTAGCTTGACAACGAAGCTAGATCCAACCCTTAAACTTGTTGTTCATGCATACTAAACTGTCACGTTTACTTTCCTTACCTGTACGCACTTTTAACTGCCATGCATTACATCTTACATGTCATTCAAATTGATTGTTGCATCGTAGCACACGCTACAAAATACTTGTACAATCCGTGTTTCCGTGTTTCCGGCTAGGTGCACCCCTACGCCATACTTGTTTAAAACACTTCCTGGCTCGTGGTCCAGAAGCGGGCCTCATGTGTTGGCTGAAAACCAATGCCCGATACACGTGGAGGGGTAGGGATAAACGGTCACTTGAGCTTAGGAGTTGGCCCGATCAGCCACTCTAGCCAAAAGACGGAATCTCTGTGCACAAGGTGCTTACTTTACTTGTCTTGTACTTGTCTTGTGAATGATTCATGCCATGCCATGCTCGTACTTTACTTTACTTTACTTTACTTTACTTTACCTGTTGCACCCATACTTTAACTGCCATGTCATCGCATTCATGCTAGGTTGCTTTACTTTTGCATACTTCCAGTTTCCTTGCACAAGTCTCTTGTAGACTTGCTAACATGTGCCCCTTGCTCTTTTGGGTGTCACATGTTAGACCCTGAGCCGGAGACCGCTGCTGTGTACGTGATGTTTTGCTGACGCTGAGTCCGAGTCCATGACTGCCAGGAGGAGTTTTATGGACACCGGTGACCCTTCTTGGTGATTTTGCTGAGTTTCTTTTGTTTTAGGTTTTGTTGTTAGTTGTCGGTGCGTGGCACCTTTTCTCTGTACATTGTACTTTTGTTGGCCATGTTTGGGCCTTTAGTCTTTTTTTCTTTTTAGCCTGGTGGCTTTTTCTGAGATGTTGAAACTTATTTTATGGATATTCTGATATATTTCTTTTGTCTCAATTCATTATTATTATCTTTGTTTCATTCGCGTTGCAAGGACCTGCAGTTTTAAATTTGATTGACGCTTATCGGACTTGCAGCTTTGTAGCTTCAAGTCTGAGCGGACCTTCTCACGCTTCGCCTCCATATTTTTGGGAAGCGGGGCGTGACACTAAACATGCATGCTATTGGTAATTTCAAACTTTAAATATCATATGTCATGCAATGCAGTCAAAGAATAGGGATCTACTGAAATAACACCGTCCAATCCTATCAATCTCATGCAATCCATAGAGTCTAGTATAAAGTAGTTGACAACGCCCTTTCAATCATAGATACACAAGGAGCACTAAAGATTCACGCAACATGCAATAGAGAATAGAAAGGTCATGCCATTCAGATATTCAAATTGATACGTGAAAAATCCCCAAAACTAAAGTAATTCGTAAAGTTTGGGTTTTATTAAATCTCCCCGATGTGCACCGTCTCCACTCTAATGTCAAGCTCACGCATATGATCAGTTGGTTTACCCCCCCAAGCTTAGCTTGAGGCATCGCATCAATGTAAATGATATGGAATTTAATTTTTCTTCCCAGAATGAGATATAGCTTCTTAATGAAATAGCACAAAACGGTATTTATTCATTTTTTTTCTTTTTTTTCCTTTTTTCTTCTTCTTTTTTTAAGAATAAGAAGCTAAACTTTTTATTTTTATACATGGTAAGTGAGATGCGGTAAAGTAGCTATAGGGTGTAACCAACTGATATGTAGAGAAAAAATAGATATGTGGAGAAGGAAGATAATAGGACACTCGGTTCACTCATAAGAGGGTGCACATCAGTTCGATAAAATAAAACTCTAACTAAACTCATATATAGCATGTGTATTTCACTTCTCTAAATGAATACTGAAAATAGCATGCGGTAATAATCACAATGTCAGCAGGCATGCAAACAGAAGTAAATAAGATAATAAAAACAGGTGCTCCAAGTGTTCAGTGATGCGTGAACCTGGGTGCGTCTCCCAACATAAATCATACTAGATACTAATTCATGCAATTGATTTCAATTCATATCAGGTATTAAATCAGACAGATCATCAAAAAGAAATACATGCATATGGACAATAAAGCTGAAATTAATCCTAATAGCATGCCAAAGAGAAAGCATCGCTAAAAACTAATAAAGCCTAGAGAGATATCATCATTTAGACCATCCTTGGCAAAAATGAAGAGAAACAGAGAAAAAGGGGAAATAGATAAAAAGAAAATGCATGCATGAGGAAAAGCAGAAGATATGATGCAAAATGAGAGAAATAAAATGGGGCGGTAAAGTGGTGAAAAAGTGAAATAAAAACTGAAAATAAGGGAGGAAAATGGAAAAATAGAAATAAAAAATAAAAATAAAAATAAAGCGGGAGCACTCATCCCCCAAGCTAAACCTAGCAGTGTCCTCACTACTAAGAAATCGCTCGTGAGCGGGAGATGAGGCTAAAGGGGTGGGATGGGCAGGAAAATAAGATATAAACTATGTGAATAAAGGAAAAAGGAAATAAAAATAAAAAATGTGACATGATGCAATGCAATATGGAATGATGCATGTGTGGGTCCTTGTTGGATCCTGTTAAAACAAGGATGTTAGGATCGAATAATAACATGGACTTACGCTTGCGTACGCGGCACCGTAGTCTCTGAACTTCACCCTCGGATTCGCCATAACGGTCGGTACTTCGTCACGGAGGATCGAAGCAGCGTTTCACCGTCTAAATCTCTATTTAGAAGAGGAATTTAATGGAAGGGAGAATAAGAACACAAGTTGCCTTATGCAAACTTATGGCATGGTTAGATTAGTGTAAATGCCTTACCATTGGGTCCTATTTATAGGCTTTAGGGGTAGTTATTGTAGGAAATAACTAAATATAAGCTTATTAGCCTATATTAGCACATTTACTTATCCTTTCTTCATTCACTTATTAAGTGCCTTTATGCACTTATAAAGTGACTTTTTCCACTTATCGAGTGGTCCTTTTCACACGAGAAAAGGTTCCCTTCGCGCACGCTTTCATGCACGCGACATCTGAGGTCCATAGGCCCTCATACATCCCCTCATGGGTGTATATATGTCGTCCATATCCAACATCTCCCACTCACACTTGAGGGGATTGTAAGGAAACATATTTTCCTTTAGCTCTTCTGTTTATCATACCGAGAAATAGACCGTGTGACCGTCATACGCATAGAGTCCGCTGTTGTGCACTTGTTAGAGATACACAACACTCCTCGAGCTACAAAGTTGAGTAGATCAACGCATGCTTTACCCTAGATTATTTCTTCACATTTCTTATACTTTATATTCAACAATTGAATCCCATCTGGATTACAATTGGCTGGCCAGCTTTGAATCTCTAAAGTCCAAATGTGAATATGAAATTAATCTTCCTCTTCTTGCGATCCTTTCGATCTTGACTTGACTTGCTTTTCTAAAATGCCCCGCCGGACCGAATTGACCATAGTCCATAAGCAACATGTTAAGATATCAATCACCCAGTCAAATCTGAAGGAACCAATTAGAGTCCATAAGGGTAATGAGTTAAGACCCATGTGGTCTTTGGGTCTCACATAATAGTAAACACAATTACTATTCTAACCCAATGGTCAAATGCATACGTAGTATAAATACGTATTACAACATCACTCCTTTCCCAAGGAGCGTATGTCTTAATGATGTTGTAAGGATGATGATCAGACACCACAATGTCTGATTTTGAGTCCCTTTTACTACTCAAATAATCTTCTGGACCCACATCCCGCATAAGACAGATAGGATTTAAGAATCCTCTTAGATCTTTTGTAAGCATCCATATGATGCAGATCTTTCATACGACCATTTTGTTTAAGTCATGACTCTAAATCATCCGTCTGACGATTTTGACTTTAAACAGGTCTCATCTTTATTTTATCCGTCTGATATAATAAAGGCGGTTGCTCATGTGAGAGAGCCAACCTCAATCTGTCCGACATACTAAAAAATATAGCTGAGATTTTTAAAATGTACATGATCACTCCATATTTTACACCTTTTTCCCGTGGATTTGCATGCCATTTAGATCGCCCAAATCATGTTTTTCACGATATATCGACGATATTGCGATGCTTTTCACGATTTGTTGTTTTTGTCGCATTTCAGGTGATTTGGCGCGATTAGGAGTGATCTCGAGACGCGCTTACTCTACACGGCCACCGACGACCTCCCCGAGGGATATTTTACTGTTGGAGAGGAGCGGAAGAAGAATGGATGTCGCAGGAGCGACGAGGAGGCCAAAACAATCAGATTGGGCATCTTTTGTGTCCCACTCGGCCGAGTGGAGGAGCCACTCGGCCGACCAGCGAGACACTGCTCGGCCGACCCGTTCAGACACGTTTTCCATGTGCACTCGGCCGAGCGACGGAGACCACATCGGCCGAGTGACGATACCACGTCCGCCCGAGTGGCGCCCAGACGAAGGCCCTCAAAAAGATCGAAGTTACTGTTTTTCGGCCACCTGAGCTTCAGAAGACCCACTCGGCCGAGTGGTAAACCACGTCCGCCCGAGTGCAGTGAAGCCATCGGCCGAGTGACGACAACTC
Organism: Scilla litardierei; assembly: GCA_030789695.1. Lineage (NCBI taxonomy): Eukaryota > Viridiplantae > Streptophyta > Magnoliopsida > Asparagales > Asparagaceae > Scilla > Scilla litardierei. The sequence continues at coordinate 129,794,502 of CM061133.1, read as the reverse complement.
ACTCGGCCGAGCCGCCTCCGAACTGAAGACCCTTGAAGCCCCCGACTTACTGGAAAATGACAGGGTTTTCACTCGGCCGAGCGACTTTTGTCACTCGGCCGAGTGCGATGCGCTGCCTGTAGCGAAATTTGCGGAAAACAGGCTGTGCAGGGGCGTTTTGGTCAGGATTTTTGGACGATTTTTGGGGCTATTTAAGCCCTGTTTTTACCCTAGTTTTAGGAGGCATCTCTTAGATTTTTTGCAGCTTTTTGAGATTACTTTTTAGCTTTATTATTTTGTGATTGGAGAAGAGAAAAACTTGGATTTTTGTTGGATTAATTGAAGAACTACTTTGGTTTGCATCTCTCTTCCCCAAAAACTCTATTTTTATTGTTTATATCATTGTTGTGATGAATTCCATTGTCTATTTCATTGATTATTTTTGTGCTATTGCTATGATTTGTGAGTAGTCTCCACGTCTTGGGGCGTGGGGATGAACCCTACAAGCCCAATTTCGTATTTGTGATAAATTGGTAGAAATTGTGCTAGAATCAATAATTAGAGATTAGATTGGGATCGAATTACTACGAATAGCTAGGTATTCATATCAATTGGGATTTGCAAGAGATTGGATCCCAATTTGATAGGAAGCCCTAAAAATCCGAATTGGGTTGGAGTCGGATTTTCGAAGTATCGGTTTGCAAGAGATTGGACCGATACTAGGATCTCCGGTTGCAATTCCGTGCCGATACCCGTTTGCAAGAGATTGGACGGGTAGGAACTATCCTAATTTAGATTGTGGACCGAGTTTGCAAGAGATTGGGCTCGGTGCGCAATTGGACGATGATGTTGATCCTAATGCTAGCTTTCCTAGGCTAGGGTTTGCAAGAGATTGGACCCGACCCTAGGATAGCTATAGACCGGCAACAGCGCGAGAGCGTGAGCTTGGTTCCACATTTAGTTGCAACTAGTTCATCCAAATTCTCATTCTAGCAATTTTGATACCGACGAACCACATCTATGAAATACGGTGAGTAGCGGGGATTCCCCGTTCCCTAGACGCTCTTTATTTGATTTGATATTTCGCACATTTGTCTGACGATTGTGACAGGATCGCCCAAGGCAATTCTCTCTATTCTTAAATAGCCAGGTTGATTAGGAGCAAGCACGGTCATTCGTCCTCCCTGTGTTCGATACCCGCTCGCCGCTATACCGTGCGCTTGCGGTAAAACTACAACCGTTCTTTGGGTGTACGTCCCGGAGCGATCAGTACACAAACATTTTCTAGAAACTCATATGCAATGTTGAAAAGAACTTATTCTTTTATTAAATTTGATCTGTTACAGACATGGGAATTTACATTGGTACAACTCAGCTCTTACGCAATCCTTGAGATGATAAGTGTTTGTAAAACACATCTCTGGGGATCGCCTTCGTAAGCGGATCCGCTATCATCTCATGCGTAGATATGTACCTTATGTCTACCTTCTTGGTCTTATCATAGTCTTTTGCAAATTTGTAGCAGATATCAATGTGTTTGGTCTTACAATGGAATTTTGGATCTTTGACATAGGCTATAGATGCTTGACTGTCGCTGTGTATTGGTACATCACCTGAGTCACTTGCATCAATTAGCATGTCTAAGAATTTCCTAAGCCAAACAGCCTCTTGGACTGCCATGCTAAATGCTACAAACTCGGCTTCCATAGTTGAAAGTGCGATGTAGGATTGTTTCTTGCTACTCCAGGATATTACACCAGATCCGAGTAGAAAAACATATCCTGAGGTCGATCGTCGCTCATCGAGATCACCCGCCCAATCAGCATCAGTGTAGCCTTCGAGCCTCAAGGCATCTCCTTGATAGCATAAAGCATAGTCCGCAGTTCCTTTAAGATACCGCATTATCCTCTTAATCGCTTTCCAGTGTACTTGCCCTGGATTGGATTGGTAACGATTTACCATTCCAACGATAAAACAGATGTCCGGTCTTGTACACATCATAGCGTACATAAGACTACCAACTGCACTGGAATATGGAACTTTTTCCATAATTTCTTTTTTCTTTTGGTTCTTTGGACACGATTTCAGACATAAATTATCGCATTTGCTTATAGGAGTATCAATGGACTTGCAGTCCTGCATATTAAAACGTTCTAGAACCTTCTTTATATAAGTCTCTTGTGAAAGAGAAAGAAGTTTCTTCGAACGATTCCTTGAAATCTTAACTCCAAGGATATATGCGGCTTCTCCCATATCTTTCATCTCAAAAACTGATGAAACCCAAGCCTTGATATCCATCACAAAGCCCTTGTCATTTCCGGCTATTAAAATGTCATCTACGTATAGAGACATAATAACATACTTGCTTTTAATCCTCTTGATATATACACAGTTATCTTCATCAAGCATGGTAAAACCATTTGATAAGACAACTTCTTGAAATCGTATATACCATTGCCTTGAGGATTGTTTAAGACCATATATGGACTTACGAAGTTTACAAACCTTATGTTCGTTTCCTTCTTTTACGAACCCTGTTGGTTGTTCCATATAGATCTCCTCGTCTAGTTCTCCATTGAGAAAGGCAGTCTTTACATCCATTTGATGTAATTCGAGGTCTAAGCAAGCTATCATAACCAGAATCAGGCGAATTGAGGTAAAACGAACAACAGGTGAGAAGGTCTCTTCGTAGTCTATCCCTTCCTGTTGTGTAAAATCTTTCGCGACAAGGCAAGCTTTATATCTGTCTATAGAGCCATCAGCCTTATGCTTGATCTTGAGAACCCATTTGTTCTCAATATCTCTACGTCCTCTGGGTAAATCAACCAAGTCCCAGACTTGGTGAACTTTCATGGATTCTAATTCCTCCTTCATCGCTTCCATCCATTTGTCTTTTGCAGGGCATGATACGGCATGTTTGAAAGTAGCAGGCTCGTCATCTTCTTGTAGTAAAGTCATAAAGGTTTGTGGGAATTCATCCTCAAATCTTAGAGGAGCTAACCTTGTATGACTACTACGTCGTATTTGAGATTCTTCAAGTCCTTGTTGACTCGAATTTAGATCAATTCTAATATCACTCCCACTTGGAATGTCGTTAGAATTGCTCCCACTTGGATCATTATTCCCGTATGGAATAGGATTAGCATCATTCGTATCATCCATTGGTGAAGGTTGAAATGTATTTTCTTCTTCACCAAGAATTCTCCCACTCGAATGAGGTAATCCTTCTTGATCATTAATCTCAAATAGAGATAAGTCCTGACTTATCTCGCCATGTCTTGGAAACTCATTTTCCAAGAAAGTGACATCCCTCGACTCAAATTTAATTAGACCTCCATTGTCTTCCTGACCAATGAAAACATAACCTTTGGAGTTTTCTGTGTATCGTATAAAGATACATTTCCTTCCCCGTGGCCCAAGTTTGCCATACTTATGGGAGTAAATATGTGCATAGGATGCACACCCTCAAGGTTTCAAAATGTTTAAGTCAGGCGACCTTTGGTTCCACAACTTGTAAGGAGTGGAGCTAACTGATTTCGAGGGTACGCGGTTCAAGATGAAAGCGGCCGTCAATAATGCATCACCCCAAAAGGTGATTGGCAAGTTACCTTGCGCCATCATTGAACGGACCATTTCCATTAAAGTCCTATTACTCCTTTCTGCAACACCATTTTGTTGCGGAGTATAAGGCATAGTTACCTGATGAACTATGCCCTTTTCATCACAAAGTTCTTTAAAACTTGTTGATTGATATTCACCGCCCCTATCGGTTTGCAAGACCTTAATCTTGCGATCTAATTGATTTTCCACTAAACTCATATAGTTTTTAAAGCAGGTTAATGCTTCACTTTTGTGGGATATCAAATAGATATGTCCGAATCGGGTGAATTCATCAATAAAAGTGATGAAATAGGACTTCCCGTGTCTTGTTTTGACATTCATCGGACCACATATGTCCGAATGGATGAGCTGTAATGGAACCTCGGCCCTTGTGCCGGTTCCAAATGGCTTGCGACAAGATTTCCCTACAAGGCAATGTTCGCAAGTCGACATTTCGACCTTTGAAACATTGGATAGAAGGCCACATTTGGCAAGTCTATCCATTCGTGTTGGTCCAATGTGACCAAGCCTTGCATGCCAACAAATTACATCTGATTCATAATTTGATGAATTTGCAACAAGGAAATTTTCATTATTAAATGAGGAATAATACATTGTATTTAATACAATAAATCCTTTAAATACATACCCAGAACCAATTGGAGTATTATTACAAGACAAGTCCACTTTACAATTTTGAAAGAACCAACTATAACCAAGACCCATTAAAACGACCACAGAAATAATATTCCTTCGAATATTCGGAGCGAAGAGAACATCATGAAGTAGGATAGTGCGGCCGTTGTCCAAGACGAGCTTGCAAGTCTCAACGCCTTTCACTTCAACACGTGTGTTGTTTCCTACGTATATCCACTTCGTTCCTTGGGGTATCCGGTGATACTCCACGAAGGACCGTCTGTCCCTTGCTATGTGGTCGGTGGCACCTGAATCAATTATCCAAAAAGGATTAGATTCTACAAGAAATATTGAACTAGAAACACATATGTAACTAGTATTATTACAAGTTACCTCGTCACCTCCCCTCGTACATGAACGAGCATAGTGACCTAACTTGTTGCACTTGAAACACTTGATCTTCTTCAAGTCCTTCTTCTTGTGCCACTTCTTGTGCCCACCCTTGTGTTTGGGTTTCTTGGTAGACTCAGGTTGCTTAACGTTCGTTAGTAAACTTCGAATGATTTTTCCGTTTCTTTCCCCCGTGTGAGGAACTAGCAACCATGTGCACTTCTGCACTTGGCTTGGCGGCCGCACGCCGCTCTTCCTCTAACTCGAGGTGCTTAGAAACATCGCTGAAGTTCTTGATGCTCTCATTATGGGTGAGATGCATCTTCATTTGGTCCCACCCATTTGGCAGGGAACATATGACTGCTTGGATTTGTTGCTCATCAGTGAGCACATGACCTGCATCCTTTAACTCTGAGATTAGATTCGCCATATGTCGCAGATATTTCCCCATGGAATGATCTGGACGTTTCTTGTATGAATCAAATCTTATAGTTAAAGAACGAAGTTTGGACACCGAGGTGCCACCAAACTTCTCCTCTAGCTTGGACCATATGTCCATGGCTAGGTCATGCTCTCGGAAGATTCGCATTACGTCGTCTGCCATACTTGACAGCAACGTAATGCGCGCAATCTTATTCTTCCGAGACCAAGCATCAAAAGCTTCCTTGTCTCTTCTGTGTTGAGTCGTAGTGCCCAACTCAGGTTCAATCATTTTGTTCTTGAGAGTTTTGAGCACATCTTGCTCCTCTAGAACATATTGTATCTTGATGGACCATAGTTTGTAATTATTGCCGTTGAGTTTTTCACCTCTGTTTAACTCAGCGATGATGTTATTTGAAGCGAAAGACATTTTAGCTTTAAAATGCTGTAAAAGACACAAAAAACCAAAGGTTTGATCAAAAATCATTGCATAAAATTCTTATACATAGATATCACTCCCACTTGGAATATCCCACTTGGAATGATATTTTTACATTTGATAAGTTACTTTCGAAAAATATTGAAGATGTTTCTCTAGAATCGAAAAGGTCACTACGATTCCAATCACCATCTAGAACAACTTTCAATATTTCCCCCTCACTTATCAAACGATAGTACTCTTATAGTACTTGCAGCGGAAAAGCGTTTTTGAAAAACGTATTTTGAAAACGTATTTTTCAAATTTATTTTGCAAACGTATTTTGCAGTGGTAGGTAGTGGCTTGCCCCGGCCATTGCCAGAGTCGAGCCGTGGCCGTGCCAAGGCCGGATTCCCCCAAATAGGGGGGTTTTGCCGTATGCAACTGCCGCCGGTCCCGTATGGGCCGGCCATGCAGGTGGCCGGGGCCGAAACCGCCGGCACCGTAGGGCTTCTCGGCATGGCCATGTTCCCTCGACCAGGGCCTCTGTCCTGGCCGAGGCCGGCCAATGCCAGCCAAGGGTTCCCGACTGATCGGCCAGGGCCTCTGCCCTGGTCGGACAGGGCCTCTGCCCTGGCCGGCCAGGGACCCTGGCCCCCCCGGCCAGGGCCTCTGCCCTGGCCGAGGCCGGCCAAGGGCCGGCCAGGGGGCCCCTGGCCCTTCGGCCAGGGCCTCTGCCCTGGCCGGCCAGGGCCCCTGGCCCCTCGACCAGGGCCTCTGCCCTGGCTGAGGCCAGCCAGGGCCGGCCAGGGCCTGGCCCTGGCCTCGGCTAGGGCCGGGCCGGCCCTGGCAGGGGCAAGGGCGCCTGGCCCTGGCCTCGGCCAGGGCCGGGCCGGCCCTGGCCGATGCCAGGGCGGCGGCCCTAGCCCCTGCCAGGGCCGGCCAGGGCCTCCTGGCCCTGGCATGGCCTCGGCCAGGGCCCCCTGGCCCTGGCTGACCTTGGCCATGGCCAGGCCGGCTCTGGCCGGCCCTGGCCACGGCCAGGGCCCCCTGGCCCTGGCCGAGGCCGGCCAGAGCCGGCCAGGCCATGTCCCCTTGGCCATGGCCGGCTTTGGCCCATATGGCCATGGCCGGCCTCCCCCTTGCATGGGGTTGGCCGCACACCCCCCACCGGAGGGGTGGCCGTGGTAGTTATTGGCCGTAGCCAACCCCCTCCGCATGGGGAGGGGGGATGCATAGCCTCCATGGCCCATATGGCCATGGCGATCATGCATCAAAGAGGTCTTCTTCTCCAATGAGAATTGTTCCAACCGCCATCTTCTTCTCTGATGAGGCACCCGTTCGTCGAGAAAACGGTTTTGCTTCAATGGCCATGTGCCAAAAAAATGAAGAGAACGCGTTTTCAAGGCCGTAAACTTCACGCTCTACATGAAGAGAGTTCACATTCTCAATTGAATGGAGACTCAGCATCCATGAGGAGCGCGAGTTTGGCGAGATGAACGGTAAGTTCTTCCCGTCACGGAGAGTTCCTGCCATATCCGTAATGGCAGAAGACCCTAACATGAAAAGAACAACTGTTGCGTTCTCTCCGTCACGATGCATTCCTACCATATCCATAATGGAAGGAGACTCATTCGTGAAAGAGACAACGCCATGTTCATCGGTGAGACCGGGGTGACGGTTAGACCGGGGCGAACCCGTATGGCTCTGATACCAATGTTGGATCCTGTCAAAACAAGGATGTTAGGATCGAATAATAACATAGACTTACGCTTGCGTATGCGGCACCGTAGTCTCTGAACTTCACCCTCGGATTCGCCACAACGGTCGGTACTTCGTCACGGAGGATCGAAGCAACGTTTCACCGTCTAAATCTCTATTTAGAAGAGGAATTTAATGGAAGGGAGAAGAAGAACACAAGTTGCCTTATGTAAACTTATGGCATGGTTAGATTAGTGTAAATGCCTTACCCTTGGGTCCTATTTATAGGCTTTAGGGGTAGTTATTGTAGGAAATAACTAAATATAAGCTTATTAGCCTATATTAGCACATTTACTTATCCTCTTCTTCATTCACTTATTAAGTGCCTTTATGCACTTATAAAGTGAATTTTTCCACTTATCGAGTGGTCCTTTTCACACGAGAAAAGGTTCCCTTCGTACACGCTTTTGTGCACGCGACATCTGAGGTCCATAGGCCCTCATACATCCCCTCATGGGTGTATATATGTCGTCCATATCCAACAGTCCTCCCCCAAGCTGTGGTAAAGCAGGGCCTCGCAAAGACAGATGGGCACTAAAAATATGGGGGAGGTAAACGATGGGATAGGCTATATCAGGCAGAGGCACCACCCTCTGGGGGTGGTGATGGGTCCATCTGCTATTGACCCGGGGTGGTGGGTGGCGGCAGGTCAGACTGGGACACGTGGGGAGGGATGCAGGAGAGGTCTATGGTGGAGGAGGAAGGATCAGAAGTGTACTGGACCATGGCTGTGAGAGGATCTAATGTGGCTGACGGCTCTAGGGTGGTGGAAACAGGCTCTGCAGAAACCTGTGGGAGTGAAGAACTGAGCTATGTAGAGTGAGCCACAGTGTCGGGCCTAGGCGGAGGAGGGTGAGCAAGTATCACCGTAGGCAGGCCACGGTGTCTCAACAGGCCGAGAATGGATGTGAGATCCAACACTACCCTAGATCTGTGTGTCCTAGACTCATGGCGAAAGTCATCGAAATCCCGTTGTAGACGGGAGGTCAACTCCTCTAGAGCGGTCAAGCGAGAGTCTGAGGATCGAGGCTCGGTGGGGGGCACGGGTGGCATATCGGTAGGTCACAACTCGTGATAAGCGGCCCGATGCAGCCGAGGCACCGGGCCGAGCGTGGAATGTGGGCGAGGGTGAACTCGTCAAAATATCGGTAGTGGCGGAAGAAGGAGCTGTCGTCGACACAGAAGTGTGGACAGACGTCGAGACAGACTCAGTGAAAACAACCAAAAGGGGGGAGGAGGTGGTGGCAGTCAGAGGAGCTGAAGCTATAAGCTCCGAGAGAGGTGGGAGGGTGGGGATAGTGTCGAGTCATGGAGCATCTAAATTTACCACGTCGTCAAAAAAGGGAAGATCTGTGCCCTCAGGCACAGATACAGCGACAGAAGTGAATGAGTGTCAGGGCAGGAAGTGAGGATAGTTCCCGACAACTCAACGACCGTAGAAACTGAGGAAACATGGGTGGTGGAGGCGGCTCCTGAAGATGTGTGAGCAGGAGGAACAGGGAGACCGGCAACCATGGCGGATATATCGAGGAGCTAGAACTCAGAGGAGTGGTGGTCAGGGTCATCGGCGGCAGCCTCGACCGGTGCTCCAGGGGGCTCGAGGTCGTGAATGTGAGGGAGTGGGAAAACCTGAGGAATAAGCCAGTCAAGCTGGACAGCAGGAATATGCATCAGGTCAGGGGCTGGAAGGATCATATGGGTGTCGTGGCCGGTGCCTACAAGGTAACGCCAGTGACGAGCATCGTAAGGGCGGAGAATTTGCATGTGCTCGAGCATGCCAATGGTAAGGCGTGTCGGGCCAGGAGGGCGGTGCAAGTCATCAGGGAGGTTGATACCTAGCATCCTAGCGAAGATGGTAAAGAAACCACCGCAGCAAATATCTGTGGCATGGTATGAGGTGGATGTCTGGTAGAGTCTCTGACACAGCCAGGAAGCAGCGTCAGACAGCATGAATGGTCTCACGGAGCCATCCGTGTGGAATCTACGAGGTCGGGTCATACCCCCAAAATGGGTAAGCTCAGGGAGGGACATAGTCCCGACCTCAGGTCTACAAAATAGTGTGCACACTAGGTGCCTCTGGGCATAGCGAAGGCACGGTTGCACAATGCACGATGCCTTCGCCCGGCTAGGGCGGTACCCGGGCAGTCCAGAAATACGCTGCCAAAAGGTGCGAACGTGAATGTCATCTAGGTCGTGGGTAGGGGAAAAAGCTGCCCTAGGGTCAGGGATGGCAGTGAAGTGCAAATAGTCCTGGATCATAGCGAAAGTGACCGTGTAGTCGTGATCCAGGAGCCGAAAAGTAATGCCGTCACCTGCGTCGGTGAAAGTGAGGGAGCTAAGACCCTCGAGGGCTAGGCGGGTGTACGTGGGGGTGTGAACTCCGAGGAATCGGCCGAAACCGATCGCCTGGTAAAGGTGGTGGACGCCCTGGAGAATGCCCAGGGACGTAAGGTCTGGCACATGAACGAAAACTGTGGGGATAAGATGGCGCTGGTGTAGCCTAGCATAGCGCGATCTGTGTGCGCTATCACGGAAAGTGATGCCGTGGGTAGGGATGTGCGCGGTGGGGTCATCGCTAGGGGGTGGGGAGGTTGGTAGCGATGCGACAGAGGTGGTGGAGGGGATATAAGATGATGGAATGGGAGCACTGGTGGAGGGGACGGTAGCGGCGGTAGTGGTGATAGTGGCAGGGATGGTGGATGTGACGGGGGGGGGGGGGGGGGTGTGGTAGTGGAAGTGATGCATGCACGCCGCAGCGGACGGGAAGAGGACGTGCCAGAAGACGGTCTCTTTCGTGAGCGGGGGGTGTGATCGATCCGCGTGTGCAAACCATGGTGGCACGTGTAAGCAGAATCTACGGTATGAAAATAGATGAGGGACGAGTGTACCGTTGATGCGAGTGAGGGGGAGCGCTGAAGATCCCCCAAGCTAGTCCACCCTGCTGCAACTGCCGTAAGAACAGAGAACCTGCCAAATGAAACCGTAAAAACGCCAGAAAATTGAATAGAAATGGGAATATTGATAATTCACTGTGACTCGGGCCGAGCAGACTGCTGCTCAACCCGGGTTGTGCGATTAGGAGAGGGGGAACTCGGGGTGGATTGATGAACGAGTCGATCGACTCGGGGCGGATATGGGGAGAACGAGTCGATTGACTCGGGGCGTGTAGCGGAATGAGTCGTGCCCTACGGTACGACTCGGGGGGTTTAACGGGGGGGGGGGGGGTTGTCCGACGAGCTCGGGGCGGATTTTTGCCCTAGGGGGTAGGCGGGGAGAGAATATGCGGGCGGTAGGGGGGTGGTGTATCAGAGGGAGGATGTGATCGGCGCCGTCGGCGGCGGTGGAGCCATCGACTGCGCCGTTGCCTCAGTAGGGTGATGAGGGGGGTTCAGGGGAGAGTGACGATGGGAGAGGGAGCAGGGGAGGGGGGTTCTAATGGGGGGTTTGCAGCCATCGACGACGGTGGCGCCGTCGACGGTAGACGCCGTTGCGAAGGGTGGCGGGGGGAAAATGGAGGAGGGGGAGGGATATAGATGGGGGAAGGAGAGGAGAGAGGGGGGTGTTTACCGGCGAGCGGGGGTGAAGATAGTGGAGCCGGCGACGGAGACGGAGGTGAAAGGTGGCAGGGGTTAGGGCGAACGAGTAGGGTTAGGGGAGAGACTCGGGAGGGGGGGGGGGGATTTCGGGTGCTTAGTAAAAATTTTGAGGGTCAAAAAGATTTTAACCGTGTAATAAGAAGTCGGGCAATGGGTATTGGGTCCGACCCGACTCGGGCCGAGCAGCTAGGCTGCTCGGTCGAGTCGAAGTGAATAAAATTTTAAATAAAACGACGCGACTCGGTCCGAGCAGCTAGGCTGCTCGACCGAGTCAATTCAAAAATTTCGATAGAAATACTCCCTCCGAGTTGAGTGCTGCTCGGGCTGAGTCTATAATGTTCTGCCCGGGTCGACAGAGTGTCATTTTCTCCCTAACTTCAGCACCCTGTAAAACTCGACTGAGCAGGACGTTACTCGGGTCGAGTCATATCCTGCTAGGGCCGAGTCAATAATACTCTGCCCAGGTTGGTAGAGCGACGCTTTCTCCCCAAATTCTTCAGCCTGTAAAACTCGACCGAGCAGGACGTTGCTCAGGCTGAGTCATATCCTGCTCGGGCCGAGCCAATAACCACTCGGGCCGAGCTTGCATTTTCGTATCTGCTTGACTCGACCGAGCAGCAGAGCTGCTCGGTCCGAGTTTCCTGTAGCTCCTTTTGCCTTCTTTTCCCTTTCATTACCTTCTCAAATCTTCAACTTTGTTACTTTCCCCCGGCTTTCTTCCATTTATAATGTCCATACGCATGCCCCCGATGGTCCGTCCTGCATGAAACACAAACTCGTCAAATTTTTTGTAATTTTTGCAATTTTACCTAAAAACACGAAATAAAAATAGAAAAATAAGAAAATGGGAAAGAAATTTCAAAATCTACGGAATTGGGTTGCCTCCTAATAAGCGCTCGTTTTCAATCATGAGCTCGACTCCCTATGATGTATCAATTCTCGCTTGGCGCGCGCGATGGTCGCGCGTCATCCTTTGGGTTGGTGCAATTCGGTGGCGTTTGACTTCGGCTTACTCCAACACTCTCCTCCATGAAAGATGTGACCTCCGATGCTAGATGACTTATTGAACGGTGTTGAAACTCCTCATCCAATACTTGGATGTACGCGGCGACCGCTTTGTTGTAGGTTGGGTCCCGTCGTCGTCGATGCTTGCCTTGACCGGGTCCTTCATGATCCCTTCAGCAGAAAAGTCTTCAATCGCTTCCTCCTCTAGAAGCTCCAGATAACTAGCCCTTTCCACGTGGGCACGCTCCTTCATCGGCTTTTGCAGCCGGAAATCAGCTTCACTATTTCCCACATAGAGGGAAAGGGTCCCTTCTCGGACGTCTATAAGCACCCCGGCCGTCGCTATGAAGGGGCGACCGAGTATTAGTTGAGAGCTTCCTCCCTCTGGCATGTCCATGATGACAAAATCAACTGGGACGCATAGTCCTGGAGGTATCTGGAGGATGACGTCCCTCGCTATCCCTACTGGGTAGGTGATAGAGTGATCGGTGAGCTGAATTGACATGCTAGTAGGTTCCAGCTCGCTTCCTGTCTGGAATCTTCTGAAGATAGAAAGGGTCATCAGGCTGATGCTAGCCCCTAGATCAATTAGAGCTCTGCTGATTGGCATTCCTCCGATGGAGCATGGCACGGTGAAGCTCCCCGGATCCAGCAGCTTCCGAGGGAGGTGGTTCTTAATAATGGAGGTGGAATCCTCCAACAGCTTGATTTCTTCCTGTCACGCCCCGCTTCCCTAAAATGGAGGCGAGACGTGAAAAGGTCCGCACGAGAGTGGAGCTGTGAAGCCCCAAACCCGATAAGCATCAATAAAACGTAAGCAGGTCCCTGTAACCACAACGGAACAACAATAATAACACAAGGAGAGACTGAAATAAAATCTCATATCTCACAAATTTTCCAACATGAAAATAAGTTCAACATCCAGAAAAGCCACCAGGCTAAAAGAAAGAGTCTAAAGGCCCAGAACAAGGCCAACAAAAACAACATCCATTTCATTAGGGTTTCATAAAAATACAAATAGGTTATGAAAACATCAAGAGATCGATTTCTTACCGTGAGGAAACGGAAGAAACACTCCGGAGAACCTAGGGACCAGATCTGGAAACGAATGGAGAAGTTTGGAGAACTAGGGTTTTTGGGGGATTTTGGGGATTTGATGAGATTTTGGGGAAGATGAGGGGTAGAAGGTGTTGAGGGATGGTTTGGATGATGGATCTTGGGCTTGGAATGAAGGAATAAGGGTTTGGGGAAGAAGGGGGCTCAATGGGGGAGAAACTAGGGTTTTGGGTCGAGTGGAGGAAGAAGAAAACGTTTGGGAGGGGTTTAAATAGGATGGGCTGGCGGCTGCCCAGAAATTAGGGGTTTAACACAGATTAGTCAGTCAAAGAGCAACCACTGACCGACTAGTTTGGCAACTAGTCGGTCGGTCGACCAACGCTGACCGACTAAGTGTAAACAGTAACTTCTGAACGAAAATAGAATTTAGATTTAGTCGGTCGATGAACAACTACTGACCGACTAGTTTGTCATCTAGTCGGTCGGTGAACGTTCTTAGATCGACTAAGAGTGAACTGTACTGATACTAAAATTTAGATGATGTGTTAGTCGGTAAAAGAAGCATTGCTGACCGACTAGTTTGTAACCTAGTCGGTCAACCAACGTTCTTAGACCGACTAACGATAAACAGTAACTCCTGAGAAATTTAGAAAGCCAACTAGTCGGTCCAAGAAGGATTGCCGACCGACTGGATCGTCATCTAGTCGGTCGGTGTCCCTTCTTACACCGGCTAATAAGCACCAAAAGTTCCAATACGGAGCGCGGAGCCCCGGGATCGATTCCTAAGACTCCTAGACTTGATCTAATAGTAAGATACGACTGTTATGAAGCCCGTCACGAATGACTTACTCCGAAATCGACGATCCTAAGGAAGAAACGAGAAAACACGACGAAACGATCGAAAATGAAAGTTACGGAGACGAAAACCACACATGAGGAGAAAATCCACCAAAACATATATTATATTATAATAAATCCAAATACATGAAAACCAGTCGTTACATCCTCCCCAACTTAAGAAAAATTCCGTCCTCGGAATTTCCAAACACTCACGTATCCGGAAACAAAAGCGGGAAACGCTCTCGCATCTCATCCTCATTCTCCCAAGTAGACTCTCCAGGTGAGCCATGTCGCCACATCACCCTCACAAGATTGACAATCTTGTTCCGAAGTGATTTCTGACGCCTGTCCAGAATCTGCACTGGATGCTGGTCATACGTCATATCTGGGCGAACGGTAATCTCCGAAAAATCCACAGCATGAGATGGATCGCTAATGTATCGACGAAGCTGCGACACATGGAAAACATTGTGAACTCCTTCCAAAGATGGCGGCAAGGCCAAGCGATAAGCTACCTCGCCAACCCTCTCCAAAATGTCAAACGGTCCAATGTATCGCGGGCTTAACTTCCCTCGCTTCCCAAAACGAATCACACCACGATTCGGGGAAATCTTCAAGAACACATGGTCGCCCGGTTGAAACTCCAAAGGACGACGTTTAGCATCCGCCCAATGCTTAAAACTGTCCTGAGCAATCCTCAACCTCTCCCGAATATTCCTGACATATCCACGGCCTCCACGATCATCTCAGGTCCCAACAGCTCTCGATCACCAACGTCATCCCAACTCAATGGCGATCGACATTTCCTCCCATAAAGAGCGGCGAAAGGCGCCATGCCAATACTCGCCTGGAAGCTGTTGTTATAGGAGAAGTCCACCAAATGCAGATGGTCCTCCCACGAACCCTTGAAATCCAACATGCACGCCCTCAGTATGTCCTCCAAAATCTGAATCGTCCTCTCGGACTGGCCATCCGTCTGCGGATGGTACGCCGTGCTGAAACTCAGACGCGTACCCAAGCTCTTCTGCAAACTCTGCCAGAACTGAGATGTGAACCTCGTGTCCCTGTCTGACACGATACTAACGGGGACTCCATGAAGTCGCACGACTTCTTGCACGATTCACGTTACATCACTATCCAAACTAGGAAAAAAGGAAATAAAATGGAGAGTAAAAGAATTTTACCTCCATATATCTCCTTGCTAGTGCCTCAGTGGACTGTCCCACTCGGAACGGAATAAAGTGCGCGGATTTGGTCAATCGATCTACGATCACCCAAATAGCGTCATTCTGCTTCGGACTCCGAGGTAGTCCAGTCACGAAATCCATAGTGATGTGTTGCCACTTCCACTCCGGAATCGGAAGCGGTTGTAGCAACCCGGCCGTACGCTGATGCTCCGCCTTCACTTGCTGGCAAACCAAGAACTTGGCTACACTCCGAGCCACACTCCTCTTCATACCATGCCACCAATAATTCAGACGAAGATCCTGGTACATCTTGGTGCCACCTGGATGCACAGAATACGGCGAACTGTGTGCCTCCACCATCAATTCCTCTCTAATATCTCCAGCCGGCACACACAACCTAGCTCCAAACCTCAGCGAGCCATCCTTATGAATCAAAAAGTCAGTCCGCAGACCGGCTTCCACCTGCTCCCGAATCTTCACCAGCTTCGGATCCTCAACCTGGCCAGCCTTAATCAGATCCACGATCGTCGACTGTACCTACATATACATCAACGATGAAGCCTCCCCAGGAAGGACAATCTCAACACCAGACTCGCAGAAATCCTGCTGCAATCTCCACTGCGAGGTCAAAATCATCACCGCTGGAAGCCTACTCAGCACATCAGGGACCACATTCACCTTGCCAGGGTGAAACTGCAAATCAATCTCATAATCTGCCATAAGCTCCAACCATCGACGCTGTCGCATGTTGAGCTCCTTCTGAGTAAAAAATACTTCAATCTTTTGTGATCGGTGAAAATCTTCACTTTCTCACTCAGCAAGAAGTGCCTCCAAATCTTAAGAGCAAACACAACGACAGCCAACTCCAAATCATGCGTCGAGTAATTCTTCTCATGAACCTTAAGCTGACGAGACGCATACGCCACAACATGTCCGTGCTGATGCAACACACAACCGAGACCCTTGCCAGAAGCATCGCAAAAGATCTCAAATCCACCGCTGCGATCAGGCACAACAAGAATAGGGGCAGTCGTCAACCTCTCCTTCAGAATACCAAAAGCATTCATACAATCACCCGACCAAACAAAAGGTACATCCTTCCGCGTCAACCTGGTCATCGGCTCAGCAATACGAGAAAAGTCCTTAATGAAACGCCGATAGTAACCAGCAAGTCCAAGGAAACTCCGAATCTCAGACGCAGACGACGGAACAGGCCACTCTCTGATGGCCCTATTCTTCTCAGGATCCACTGAAATACCATCTCCAGTCACCACATGCCCGAGAAAAGCAACTCTATCCAGCCAAAACTCGCACTTCGAAAACTTAGCATACAACCTATGCTTCCTCAAGATCTCCAATACCGTCCTCAAGTGCGAGGCATGCTCTTCCTCCGACTTCGAATAGATCAGAATGTCGTCAATAAAGATAAAAACAAACTTATCCAAAAAGTCGTAGAAAATCAGGTTCATCAGATTCATGAAAACTGCGGGCGCGTTAGTTACACCGAAAGGCATAACCACAAACTCATAGTGTCCGTACTTTGTCCTGAACGCTGTCTTCGGAACATCTCCCTTCTTCACCTTCAACTGATGGTAACCACTCCTCAAATCCAATTTAGAAAACACCCTCGAACCTCCAAGCTGATCAAAAATATCATCGATGCGAGCCAACGGGTATTTATTCTTAATGGTCACCGCATTCAACTCCCGATAGTCCACGCACATGCGACGCAAACCATCCTTCTTCTTCACCAGCAACACCGGTGCTCCCCACGGGTACACACTAGGATTGATATAACCCTTCTGCAAAAGCTCATCCAACTGCTTCCGTAACTCTTCCAATTCTGCATGTGCCATACGATACGGCGCCTTCGAAATCGGTTGCGCACCTGGGATAAGATCGATAGAAAGTTCTAAAGCTTGATCAGGTGGCAAACCAGACATCTCCTTGGGGAAGACGTCGCCAAAATCACGCACTACAGCTGGCCACTCCAACTCCATCTGCATAGCCACAACCTCCACCGGCTTGGCCCGAAACCTGACAGGACCAAGCGAACTGCTACCACGACTGAACTCAAATACTGGATGTCCGGGAATCTCGAACACCACCTTCTTCCTTCGACAGTCGATCGTAGCATAGAAGCTCGCAAGCCAGTCCATCCCAAGAACTGCATCATAGTTGATGATGTCGTGGACAATGAAATCAGCGAAAAGCTCATGTCCACAGACCACCAACGAGCAAGAATTGCAACCACGATGCACCGAGACCACGCCATTCCCTGTAACGATATTCCAACTCTTGGGAAGAGGGGACGTCGACAAGGAATGCCTCTCCACGAAGCTCCGAGAAATAATGCACATCGATGCACCAGAGTCAAAGAGGACTCGTGCAGGAAATGTGCACACCAAAACCACACCTAACAAGCAATTAACAATCAAACCCTAGTCTAGCAAACAACCACGTTCAAGCAAACAACACAATCTAATATTCAAACCAGCTAGGAAAGTAATAGCTAGATTGAGGATTACCTGCGATAACCTCATCCACAGCCTCGTTCTCCACAGCGGTCATCAGAAAAGCCTGCCTCCTCGGCGGAACAGCCTGCTGAAAAGCCTGCCTCTGTGGAACAAGAGCTGCTCCACGTCCAGCAGGAACAGACACTCGCTGCTGCAACGGCTGTGCTGCAACGGGTGCCCTCCGCAGCTGACTCGCATGCCGACAATCCTTCGCGACATGGGAAGCATCACCACAAACCAGACACTGGCCCAAAAACTTCCGACACTGATCCTGGATGTGGCCAGGCTTGCCGCAGAAATGGCAAGTCTTCAGAATAGGCCCTCCTGGCCTCTTAAACTGAGCTGGCTGATTAGGCTTGAAACCAGGCCTAACCACCGCTCTGGCCTGCTCCATAGGCCTCTTCCCAGCACCAGAAACATGCCCTCTCCTCTGACTCAGGTTCAGCTCCTGCCTCCTGGCAGCGACCAAAACCTTCTGATAAGAGTCCAGATCGGAGGAAGACACAAAACTCTGGAGCTCCAAAGCAAGTCCCTGCAGGAACCTCTGAGCCCTCTCATCAGCATCCTGCACCATCTTCGATGCGAACCGACTCAGCCTAGTGAACTCATGGTGGTACTGGTCCACAGTCAAGCTCCCTTGCTTCAGATCAATGAAGCGCTGCAGCATCTCCTTCTTCGCAGCCTTCGGAAAGAATTCCTCATCAAACCTGGACTTAAAGGTAGCCCAAGCTATCAGCTCCACCAACATCTTCTCTTCCGCATCCCACCAGTTCCGAGCATTATCCTTGAGTTGCCTCTTCGCCAAATCAACCCATCCAGCCGGGGTGATCTTGGCCATCTTCAGATTGTCCTCGATGTTCCGAATCCACTCATCAGCAGCCAGAGGACCCTCAGACCCATCAAAATATGCGGGACCCAGCTCCCGAAATTGCTTCACTCCCGGCTCAGAGCGAGGGGCATCCGGAAGAGCCCGGGCAGCTCGAGCAAGTGGAGCATTCTGGACTTGCAGGAGCACGCCCTGCTGCACTTGCATCATCTGGAGCATCATCCGCATCATCTCACCATTGGTGGGTTCCCGCTCAGGCTCCTCATCATGAGGGAGCGCACCACTACCCCCACCACGGGTGAATCGCCTTCCTGCCATCTAATGACACAGAAAACGAAGCAGATTCGACTCATAGCTTATGACTCGGACGTCGAACTTAGTTTGTTGGACATTCTAATATTATTATCGCTATTCCGATAATCGCAGTTACAGAAGGACCTGCATGGGCCACCAACAAAACCTGTCATGCCCCGCTTCCCTAAAATGGAGGCGAGACGTGAAAAGGTCCGCATGAGAGTGGAGCTGTGAAGCCCCAAACCCGATAAGCGTCAATAAAACGTAAGCAGGTCCCTGTAACCACAACGGAACAACAATAATAACACAAGGAAAGACTGAAATAAAATCTCATATCTCACAAATTGTCCAACATGAAAATTAGTTCAACATCCAGAAAAGCCACCAGGTTAAAAGAAAGAGTCTAAAGGCCCAGAACAAGGTCAACAAAAACAACATCCATTTCATTAGGGTTTCATAAAAATACAAATATGTTATGAAAACATCAAGAGATCGATTTCTTATCGTGAGGAAACGGAAGAAACACTCCGGAGAACCTAGGGACCAGATCTGGAAACGAATGGAGAAGTTTGGAGAACTAGGGGTTTTGGGGGATTTTGGGGATTTGATGAGATTTTGGGGAAGATGAGGGGTAGAAGGTGTTGAGGGATGGTTTGGATGATGGATCTTGGGCTTGGAATGAAGGAATAAGGGTTTGGGGAAGAAGGGGGCTCAATGGGGGAGAAACTAGGGTTTTGGGTCGAGTGGAGGAAGAAGAAAACGTTTGGGAGGGGTTTAAATAGGATGGGCTGGCGGCTGCCCAGAAATTAGGGTTTTAACACAGATTAGTCGGTCAAAGAGCAAGCACTGACCGACTAGTTTGGCAACTAGTCGGTCGGTCGACCAACGCAGACCGACTAAGTGTTAACAGTAACTTCTGAACGAAAATAGAATTTAGATTTAGTCGGTCGATGAACAACTACTGACCGACTAGTTTGTCATCTAGTCGGTCGGTGAACGTTCTTAGACCGACTAAGAGTGAGCTGTACTGATACTAAAATTTAGATGATGTGTTAGTCGGTTAAAGAAGCATTGCTGACCGACTAGTTTGCAACCTAGTCGGTCAACCAATGTTCTTAGACCGACTAACGATAAACAGTAACTCCTGAGAAATTTAGAAAGCCAACTAGTCGGTCCAAGAAGGATTGCCGACCGACTGGATCGTCATCTAGTCGGTCGGTGTCCCTTCTTACACCGGCTAATAAGCACCAAAAGTTCCGATACGGAGCGCGGAGCCCCGGGATCGATTCCTAAGACTCCTAGGCTTGATCTAATAGTAAGATCCGACTGTTATGAAGCCCGTCACGAATGACTTACTCCGAAATCGACGATCCTAAGGAAGAAACGAGAAAACACGACGAAACGATCGAAAATGAAAGTTACGGAGACGAAAACCACACATGAGGAGAAAATCCACCAAAACATATATTATATTATAATAAATCCAAATACATGAAAACCAGTCGTTACACTTCCGGCCTTCGCTTCCCCGTGATGAGGTCCTTTAGAAATTTAGCATAAACCGGGATCTTGGTGATGGCATCAATGAATGGGATATTCAGCTGAATCCCCTTCAGTAACTTCATAAACTTGGAGTACTTCTTCTCCAATTTGGCTTGGGCAAGCCTCTGAGGGTACGGAGGAGGAGGCCTGGAGGCTTTGCCATTAGATGCATCAGCGGGTGGAGGCGTAGTAGCAGGCATGACGGGAGGTGTATCCGTCTTCTCTTTAATAGCGATAGGCCCTTTAGTGGCCTTAACTCTGGCACTGTCATCTGCAACTTCTTCAATGGTGGTCCTCTCTTTGCTAAGTATCGGGACCATAACTGGGTCGGTTACCCATCCTCCTCGTGTGGTCACTGAAACCACGGCGTTTGCTTGAGCTCTGGGGTTGGTCTCCGGCTGGGAGGGTAGTCTCCCATGGTTCTTCAGTAACTGAGACATCTGCCCTCTCAGTTCATCGAGCGAAGAGATGATACTCTTAAATTGGTTCGATGTGTCTTGGTTGAACCGAATCTGGCCTCTCATAAAGGTCTCCAGCGTAGATTCAAGATTTGACTTTGGAGGAGTCGGCGCAAAATTTTGCTGAGGTGGCCGGTTGTATTGATATCCTGGCAGCCTATAGGGCCCAGCTGGCATAAAGCCACCTTGCTGCTGGCTCTGCTGCTGCTGCTGCTGGGGAGGAGGTGGCCTTTGAAACTACGGAGGTTGCAGCCCTCCGCTTGGATTTCCATGTGAGAAACCTGGGTGATTCCTGGCAGCCGGATGCTGCCATTGGTTCCGTCCTTCTCCCTGGACGTACTGAACAGTCTCAGATGTCTCAGCACCCTCATAATGACCCTCAGCGGGGATATACCCCGGATCTACGTACTCCTCGACAGGATGGTAGGAGGTGCTGGGTGCCGCTGGGAGGGAGTCCAGGCACTGCTCAATATGGGCCACCTGCTTGCACAGGTTCTTTATGTGAGAGTCCAAGTGACTAGCAGCCTTGACCTCAGGGGTCCGGGTGATCACGGTCCTCTCATCACCCCACTGCTGAGTGTTGGCAGCCATGTGCTCCAAAAGATCAATAGCCTCCTCAGGAGACTTATCCAATAAGGCGCCCTGCGCCGCAGCATCAATAATCATTTTAGTGCTAGGTTGGAGCCTGTTGTAGAAGCTCTGCACTAAATCCCAAGGCTGGATTCCATGGTGGGGGCACTGATGTTGGAGGTCTTTAAACCTCTCCCAAGCCTCGTAAAGCGACTCCTGGGGGAGCTGCTTGAAATTGGATATGGCCATACGGATCCGGACTGTCTTCGATGGTGGATAAAACTTATCCACGAATGCGAGCGCGAGCTTCTCCTAGGTAGTGAAGTGGTTGGGAGGCTGAGCTCGGAGCCAGTAGGAGGCATTGTCCCTCAAGGTGAACAGGAACAGCCGCAGCTTCACTGCATCATCACTGACGTCCTTCGCCTTGAATGTATCGCACTTGGCCAAGAAGGAGTCAATGTGATGGTTGGGGTTCTCATGAGGATGCCCATGGAAGGGATCCTGCTGCATAAGATTGATCAACCCCATCTTAAGTTCGAAGGTTGTCGCCATCAGCTACGGTCTAAGAACCGAGTAATTATTCCCAAAGGTCGGTTTCATATGGTCCTTGATGGACCCGATGCGTAGAGGAGGAGGAGGATTCTCTCCCATCTGAGCTGATGGAGATGAACTTCTGCTAGAAGCTCTCAAGGCTCTGGCTGTCTTTTCGATCTCAAGATCGAACAATAATTCTCTGGTAGACCCCTTGAAACGGGTGTTCATGCACTAACAAAGCTCAGAAAAATACCGTCAGTAGCACAGAAATAATTAAAGAGAATAAAAATGATGGGTAGGTAAGAGATGGAAAGAGTGCTAGCAAACTTCTCAATATAAAAACAAACAGAGATAAAGACACTATTGCCGTCCCCGGCAACGACGCCAAAAACTTGACATGCCCGCAATCTACACCTACGATCCACCTGGCGGTGTCACGATCGCCAAGCGTGATATGGATCCTAGGCCATGACTTCGGGTTCAATCCGTAAGGGGACGGTGTCGAGTTATAGTATAAAAGATAATCGAATCCCACAGGGACGGTGATAGTGTCCGTGGTAATCTCAGTCTATTTCTAAATCTAGAAGTAATGTAGCGGTCGGAGTGAGAATGAATTGGGTTGATAGTTGTTGTTGTGTAATATAATAAAAAGAACTAGGGATTTAGGGGTCGCCGCTAGGATCGTTTGGGGTTGATGTTAGATAGGATCCCCTAATTGTATTGGGGTTAGGAAATTAATTCCCCCAATTTGTACCACTCTCGTGGGTTAGAATTGCGGGGTATTTCGGTGGCTCTTATTGATGCAGTGGCGGTAGCCGTCAACGTAGCGTTATAGTTCGTCGACGGATCCCTTCAGGGCACGAGCCGGACGTGGTCACGTGCCTTGATTGGATCTGTCGATTTCCCTATTCGAATCCCTAGATACCCCTTAAGCACATCGATCCCACAGACCGTGGGCACAATCTCAGTACGGGTTATCTACAGATTCGGTAGGATCTACCGGAATACAACCCTAAATCCTCAATTCAACATTGGAATCCAGATCTACATTTTCCCCCTAAAATCCTAGGGTTCACCCATCAACCCTAGAATAGATCTACTCACTCATGATGATCGGAGCGCACAAAAATATCGATTTCACGAAAGAAAACATCTTAACAATTAAGAGATTAGGGCTGAAATAAACTTACAGTGAGAACGAACGAAGAACAGATCCAGAAAAGAACAATAAACGCTAATCTTCAACAATCGATCCAGAAGTTTACTATAGAAATAAATCCCAAAATTCGTACAAAAACCGATCGCCGGAGCTCTCTAAAAAAATCCCAAAACAAAACTCAGAATGAACTCTTCGTCGCTGAGCCCACAGTCGCGAGCTTCAGCTACCCCAAAGCGCGCACATCGCTCGTTCAAAAAAAATATTCCAAAAATGCCCCAGGAAGTGTCGACCGAGTAGGTGACTCAGCCCGAGTCTGCGCTGCTCGGGTATTGATTCGGCCCGCGTCATATGTTGCTCAACCTCAGAATGGATGACTCGGTCGGCTGCTCGGGATGTGCTCGGAGGCCTACTCGGGGCGTGCTATCTGCGGCTGCTCGACCGAGCAGATGAGCTGCTCGGCCCGAGTCAGCCCGTATCTGCTGCATTTCTAATATGGCACGGCTCGGCTCGAGTAGTAAGCTACTCGGGCCGAGCATTTTCTGGGAAAGCTCTATGCTGTGGCAACTCTCTCTCTGTCTGCTCTCTTTCTCCTTCTTCTCCTCCTTCTCTCCTCCAACAGCTCCGAGAACACGGCGAACTCCTCCAGAGCCATGCCGTCAGGCTCATGAGCACGTCAGATGTGTCCATGCCCAGGCGGGGGTCCAAATCGCTCCAAAATCCCTGAAAACTCAAAATATACTACGAAACTCGAAATATCGTCAGAAATACCAAAATCGCAGTAAAAAGTGGGATTTGGAAGCGGGGATGACATGCAATGTGATGGAAATATGATAAGAAAATGATGTAAAATATGGACACATCAACCATGAGGACGCAGCATCCTCATCCGGGCCATGACATCTATGGAGAGAGAGGAGGGGCCCGGTGGTCTCAGCAAACCGGTTGGAAGGTCAACTCCGATCAATATGGCCAAGAGGGTAATCAGACCGCCGCAGCAGATAGGCGTACGAGCGCCGACAGAAATAATGATGCGGTCGATGTACCAACTGGCGATATCGATCTCTATAGCGAGGACCAGAACGTCTCCTCCATCAAAGACCCTAGAGCGTGTCATCGCGTAGAGCATATAGAGCTCTGGCGTCGACAACGTCCCGGGCTCAAACCTCGCAAGAAAAGTGGTTGCCATATGGCGTTGTGCAATGCGGAGGCACTGGTGGAGGACGGCAGAGGCCTTGGCCCGAATAGGGTCAAAGGCAAGGGGTGATCCCGTGATCCGAGTCCAGAAAGCTTGGGTGTCGAATGACGGCGGTGGGATGTGCGTGGGGCTGTAAGCTCGGTCTGGGTCAGGGACAGCGGGCCACTGGAAGAATGCTCGGAGCATGTCAAGAGTGACCTGGCACTCCTGATCCATCAGGCGAAATGAGCATCCTCCAGGGGTCCGCTCGATAGAGCTAAGGACCTCTAGTGTTGGGCAGATGTAAGTGTCCGCCGACACCGACAAGAAATCACGCCACCCCATGTTGTCATACAACTGGAGTAGCCCCTCTAGGACCCCTAGGCGCTCAAGGTCAGCTAGGTGCATGAACCTAGTGGGTACGATCGAGCGATGGGAGATACGCTCAAATCTGGCGCGCTGGGCGTCATCTCGGAATGTAATCCCCATCGCATCGAACGCGGGGGCAGGCTGTACAGGTGGTGGAATGTGTGCAGTAGGAAGCGGCTGTATGGGTGGTGGTGGGTTAGGTGGAGGGGAGCCCGCCCTAGCGGTAGAGGAGCCAGGATCACCTGACTTCTTCCGCTTGGAAGCGGGCTCCCGAGTGCGTGGCCTAAGGCGTGGCGGCATGTGTGCCGCGAGACGTGCCCACCCAGGTAATATGCGAAGTGCTGAAATAAATAGGGAACGAGTGTACCCGAGCACGACGTGAGAGCAAATAATGGAAGTGTGCGAAGAAACGCCTCCTCCACGAAGCTCCGAGTGCATCCAGAACCTCACCCAAGCTCCCCCAAGCTAACCTGAAAAGCAAACAATCAAATCAGCGAATGATAATCAATATACATGGGGAAGATAGGGAATAATAGATATATATGTGAATTAATTTGAATTTGGTGCGCAATGGGCATACGGATTGGGAGAATGGAGAGGAAATAGGTAAATTGGGACGAAATGGGGATGAACAGCAACGGGGGAGGCGTCGCCGGCGAAGATCGACGGCGGGGCGGCGTCGGCGACCGGCGGCGGTCGTCGGCGGAGCGGCGGCTCGGGCGATGGTAGGCGGCGATTCGGGCGAAGGAAGCTGATCGGGCTCGGGCGTTGGGCAAAAAGTTGGGAAATTTGGGATTTTTGGAATTCGCGCAGCGCCCGTGGCTTATATGGGGATGTGGCAACTCGGCCGAGTGACGAGGGTACTCGGCCAAGTGGCTCGGTGATAAAAAATTTTCAAATCCAACCAAAACTTACGACTCGGCCAAGTAACTTTGTCCATTCGGCCGAGTGGACAAGTTCCACTCGGCCGAGCGGCAAGGCCACTCAGCGATTTTTGAAGCGTATAGGGTATCTGATTCACTCGGCCGAGTACATAGTCATTCAACCGAGTGGCAATAGTAGTGTAGACGTAAAAAATAACAGAGAGTGGGTCAGAAGGATCTTCCCTGATCGGTACTCTACTCGGCTGAGTAGAGTCTTCATTCGGCCGAGTGACGTGCACTCGGCCGAGTGGATTGCAATTTCCAGCCTCGGCTCACTGTTTTTGCTCCAATCTCTGTTTTTCTCGCTCCTGTCAGTTTCTTCCTCTTCCTAAGACCTGAGCGCGTTCCTGGAGCGCTCTCCCTTGCCATGGCTATCCTCCATATGAATGATTTCACGTTCTCCATCTGCTGTCATTAAAAATAGAGCACGTTGTCACGATTTTTATAGACGCAAGACTCTAGACACTAAGAAAAATCTAAAATAAAAATAAAAATCAATTAAGAACGATGTAAAACCGTTGGGTTGCCTCCTAACAAGCGCTCGTTTAAGGTCATGAGCTCAACCCCTTATGATTTTCGTTTAGTGCGTGATATTGGGTGCGTGCGAGATGCGCCCATCAAATTTGCCGTGGAGGCCACTTGGATTTGGATGTTGATGCTCGTGGCCTTTCATCGGTGTCCCCTCATCATGGGTAGAGTTGGGGGATAGGTCCCCCAAGCTTGAGCTAGTACCAATCTTCGTCTTCACCGGTGACGTCGACCTTTTATCCGGCGGAGCTTTCTTTGAATTGTTGGCCATGGAGAGCTTGCATAGCTCCCTAATCCTCGCGACATCAGCGTCGTCTTCTTTTTCATCGGCCATAGAGCTATCTGGGGGGTCCTTCAACTTTTCTCAAATGCTAGAAGTTTGGCCTTCTTCAAGGCCGTCATCATGTAGAGTGCCAATAGAATGTGGAATGGCTTCATCGATCACCTCGTCAAGGAGGTCCACATAGTCCAACTCCTCTTGGTAGGGCATATGCTTCATAGATTTAGGGATATTGAACTCAACCTCGATGTTTCCTACATTCAAAGATAAAGTACCTTCTCTCACGTCAACTATCACGCTGGCGGTGGCTAAGAAGGGGCGTCTTAGTATAAGTGAAGTGTCGCCCTCCTCCTTGATGTCCATAATGACGAAGTCGAACGGCAAGCATATTCCTCCCGGTACTTGGAGCGGTATGTCCTCCGCAATCCCTACCGGCCTAGTAACCCGACCATCTGCAAGTTGTATTCTCATATCCGTTGGCTTCAAGTCAGTCCCCGTATTCAATCTCTTAAACATGCTTAGGGGCACTAGGCTCACACTTGCTCCCAAGTCTACCAAATCCTTTTGTAGTGGGACTCCTCCAAGTGTGCATGGTATGCAAAAGCTTCCGGGATCCTTGAATTTAGTAGGCTCCTTTTCCCTCCTGGTGAACCAAGTTCCTTGCTCGGCAAGCATTACTTTCTCCTTCCTTTTCTTTCCTGATATTAAGTCCTTCAACAACAATAAGTAAAAGCGACGTAAAAGTCCTGAAACTTCAAAAATTCATATCTAATTGTACACTTGCCTGTTTTTGGCGTTCTTGTGTCGTCGGAAACATCTCGACCGGTACTACGCTACGGTGATGACGGTTCGCTGGTTTGATAAAACATATAATCAGATTAGAGTCAATTTAACTTGTTTTAGCTACTAACATCATATTCCAATAGTTAAATAAAAGAGTAATGTTCACATATGCTATACTGCAATTATCTAATTGGAATTCACCACTATTTATATAAGAGTGACAGCCTGTCTTAAGCTTATATTCTGATCTAATACCCCAACTTGCTAACTATCATAATATTAAAACTAATATAGAGTTGTCACATGTACCGTCATGGGGATGAGAATGTGCAGTTTCTATAAATCTATACACCAACTAAGGAAACCCATATACTAACACAGATCTCATGCACACTAATTTTAGCATCTAAAAATTCCTGCTGTAGATATACATCTAATCTTAGTAGTAAAAAATATAATAATAAATATGATATAACACTAACCTTACTAACATGGTATAAACCGCAATCAACCCTACTGTTGAACACTTATCTCACAACCAACCTCAGAGCAGAACTAACCTCTGGCCTTTCTTCTTCGTTGCTGGTTGCTGGGCGTTTGCGGAGGTCGTGCGGCGCTTCCAGGCGATCTGCACGCATGAAGAGCCGCGCTGGAGGAAGGCGTCACTGGCGTCCGCGAGTGGGGGAGGCGCTGGTGAGACCCACGCGTGGAAAGGGGGCCGCGAGTCGTGTGCAGCAAGGAGTGCTGGCCGCCGGGCTGTGCTGAGAGATGCCGTGAGCTGCGCCTGCACGAGGGAGGAGGCGCCGATTGATGTCCATGTGCATGGAGGGTAGCAGCACACGGAGGAGGCCGCGGGTTGTTCTCTCGTGAAGAGAGAAGGAGGCGCTGGGTTCTGTTGCGTGGGGAAGGCGAGAAGAGGCCGTCGCTGCTGTCCTTCGCGTGGAGGAGAAGGTGATACGGCGGCTATTGTTTTGTTGGCGTGGAGATGAGAATGGGGCCGGCTGTAGTTGAGGTAGCCCTAGGTTTCAAAATATATAGGAATAGGGCAAGTGCACGTGAGGGGCTTTATGTTTTATAGTAATTTTGTGAGGGGTTGAACACAGCACGTGAAGATCTTGGTTATAGGCTACCCTCGGGTTATTTTATATAAGGAAAAATATTGTGGGTTGATATAGGAAAGAGCAGTACGAGATGGGGTTGCTTGTGAACCTAGGGTTTATTTAATAGGAAGTAGGGTGTTGTGTTGTTTGGGAGAAAGGAAAAAGGACCTTGGGTTTGTTTGCAAAAAGAATGTAGCAGGGTTCCTATAGGCTCATGGGTTTGATTAGGTTTTAGTATTTAATTTATATATGCAAAGTGCTGTGTGGTGTGCGTGAGTAAGAAACCAGATTATTATTTCATGCAATGAAAAAGTAACGCCTACAAGAAAGTGTCGGCTAGGGCTGAAAAATAGCTAGGGTTCTAGTGTTTAAATGGAAGGGTTTTGCAATTATTAAAAGGATGGAAATTAAATGGGTTTAATCAAGAGAATTAAGGGCCAATTAATTAGGTTTAAATAGGTCCTAACTAGGAAGGTCTTCATTTGAATTTTAAAGTTTTAAAAACAAAGTTCAAAATTCAAAATTTGAATTTTGGAAATTTAAAACTAATTTTAAGAAGAGACTTTTAAATAATTATTAAAGGATTTATCTTGTAGTTTAAAAATAATGATAATAACAATGAGTATGAAAGGATAATAGAAGCGGATACGGGTACGGGTACGGGGGTAAAATGTCCAACTACGGATACGAAAAGAAATTAGAAATACGAGAGAAATACATATAATAGTAACGTTAAAAGCCGGTCGTTACATCCTACCCACCTTAAAGACGATTCCGTCGTCGGAATCTTATTGGCTAAGGTGCCGGGAAAAAATTAGGGTAACACTCGCATCTCTCTTCTAATGCATACGCACCGTAAATAATCATCATGCCATACTCAAATAGTATTTCTAATACTAACATCAACGCCAATAGTATCACCATTGATGATACTAATCAACGTCCATGCTAATAGTAGTAACAAATACACATACACACATTACTAATTACGTATTAACATAACACGTTTAATATAATATCATCCTTCAAACACAATCCAACTAATGTTATACTCGGGTGAATAGTAACACTTTTCTACACCACTACATCAATTTACTAGCTGTAAGTGTGCCATCACCTTACACACTCCCATTATTACTAATACACAAAGTATTACCATATATCTTATACACTCATACTTTATAATGGTATAGTATTACATGTCACTTAAACATACCATCAACACATAAATACAATCATTCTAAATTAATTAACACTTCAATAGTACAAACATTTCTTCTTACCGCATAATACCGTATATACATATAATATATATTACTATACGTATAAACATGCGCGTAATACTTTACACCATACACAGATTTATATACGCCTTACTCATAGTACTAGGGTCATCGTAACCTACCCACCTTAAGAACAAGTCCGTTCTCAGACTTCCTTAAATAGGCCGACATAGGGGTGAGTGGACTTAGACACTAAGGTCATTCTATCCCAGTCATACATCATTATAATGAAACCATATACATCCGTATGCATACACTTACTCATATATCACACACTTTCAAATAATTAAACATACATACACATACATACTTACCCTACTACATGCCTCTCTCGTATCTATATAGAACATATATACACACACACAGGTATACACAACCATGGTAATTTACATAGGGCTAATACATTATTATATTCGTTCATATATACGTAGTCAAAAACATACGACTATGCATACTCCCTGATATACACATGCTCACACATCATCCCGTAGGGGTAATATTATAATCCTACTATACATAAAACACACTTATTCATACAACACACACACACATATATATATACTAGTCATAACCCGTGCCCGTGGGCACGGTTCATTTAAGATTTTTCCTTGGGAAATATTTGTTCCTCGAATTTTTTTTTCAAAACCAAAATTTAAAAGAAAAACAAATTAGCTTAAAAATATTTAGCGGCACGGGGGCCTTCGGTGCGGAACAACAAATTCAGCGCATGCGTCTTCGACACAGAACACCAAATTTGACGTGGGTGCCTTCGGCGCACAACAATAAATTCAACGTAAAACAACAATTTCGACGCCGGTGCCTTAGGCGCGGAACAACAAATCAGCGTTAAAAAATTTAGCGCGGGCGCCTTCGACACGGGATTCATATACATATAACACGTGCCCTTGGGACACTGTTCATTTAAAAATCTTGGACCCACTAATTTTAAACAAACATCAATAATTATTAGGTCCCCTCAAAATCTTAGTTCGCAAAAATTTATTTTCCCCTGAAATATCAGCAGAAGGGATCGAAATTTTACAGGGTTTTGCAACGCAGATCAATGAGTTGGCAGCATCTCCCACGTTTATTCTCCCACAGCTCACATTCATTCCCAAGATGAGATTGTGTGTGTGCATAACATTTTTTTCCATAACTAATATTAAAAGGCTATTCCTAGTTTCAATGCTTTAGTGTATTCCCAACAAATTTCTTTTCAACCCAAAATTTTCCCTCCAAAACTTGACGTGACATTGCCATATAGGACAAATTCAAAATCTGCCCTCAATTGTAATATAGATTAGTTACCCCAACATTTAGTTATATCTAAATTTTTTTCCCACAAAATTTAGAATTTTACTTTTGCCCCAAAATATAATTCCATCCAGATTTAGTTCCTCCCAAAATTTTAGTGTTTCCCCACAAAATTTACTTCTTACTCGGTAGCATAGACACATATTATATTTTATGTACCATTAAATCTTGATGGATAATCCCTATATATGTGCTTTCGACAATTGGGGAATATGTTCTTTCTTAAACACCTCATAGGGACATCAAACCTCTCTGTGGCAGAAATAAAGCGTTGTTATGGGAGTGTAATTTCCATGTAATGTCCTAGTTTTTATGGATTATTTGTGTGCACATCGCCATTCACACGTTTGAAATTCACTATATTGTTAGAATTTACTGTGTTAGCAGTGCGTGTCCATCTAACAGAAGTCTATTTTGCTCTTGCACAGCCTGCCCATCCTATAATCAATATCATAGTTTTTAGGATCTATAATGTTTGTTATCGGTCTCCTGGCGTAATCAAGCTTTATTTCTTTGTCAAATGCTATATAGGACTACATTGATGCCTCCAAATGTGCATGGCATATTGATATATGTATTAGGGATAAAAAAGGGATTAGTTTTTTTCACAGTTCATAGTTATTAGTCCGGATCTTGTCCTTTCTTCATTTTGCAATTGGTCTCATTTTGGGCAAGGACTTCTGTTACTTTTGCTTGGGGATATCTTTTATTTCGCATCTCTCTTTGGCCAATTACTTGCAAGTGAAAGCACGAAGCATGAATAATAATTCTGATGCATTCGATTTATTTTTATATCCCAAATAATGCTAGCTAAATTCTGTACACCAGTTATATTTAGGTTCTCTTTGATATATGCATGTTGTTATGCAACTTTAAAAGGAAGCGTTGGATGCTGAAATTGCTAGGTTGAGGATTAAAGTGGGTTTAAGTTCCCTCCATTAAAAGAAATTTTGACATGCGTTCAATAGTTCTCTAGTTTATGTTGATGTCCTAGAAAAAAATCTTTGTGCCACCTATGTTCCTTCAAACTTCCTTTCATCGTTGCCCTTGTTTTTGTATGTCGCGTAATGAATCCAATCCTCCATGCTCAAGTCCTAAATCCATGCTAAATTTTACTTGTTCCAACGATTGCTAAAGATGAAGCCAAGTCTTGGTGCCAAGTCGTCAATTTACTAAACCTATTGAGTAAATGTTTTGTTTAGGTCAACGATTATTATTTTCTTCATCGATGGGAAACAATTCTTTGGCAGTCAACATTGATGAATTACACATATATCGCTTCATGGTATTTTCAAATATAAAGGTTTTGTAAAGTTCTCATAAAATGTAATCATGCCCAAATATGATTCCAAATAATGCCATGTCCCCTCTTGGCTCATC
Source organism: Scilla litardierei (assembly GCA_030789695.1). NCBI lineage: Eukaryota > Viridiplantae > Streptophyta > Magnoliopsida > Asparagales > Asparagaceae > Scilla > Scilla litardierei. The sequence goes on along the minus strand of CM061133.1, from coordinate 129,762,581 downwards.
TCTGGACAGTTGCTCTGCAAGAAGTGTTCACAGAGTAGTAGCATTAGACTGGTTCACATGAGCCATTGTCCATGAAAAATATTTAAAAATTAAAATAATGAAAATAATGAATTGTTCCAGGTACCAATGTCAACTGACAAACCAAAATGAAAGTTAAGTACCAACAAAACTTAATTAGGAAAAAACCAAGCTCTTGTTCCATGTGAGATACAACCAAATCATGCCAAAGCTCAGAAAAGGTCGGTAAATATGGGCTTTCGAACTCGTCCACCCCCTCATCCACCCTTCGTCAGTGCTTTCGAACTCTGCCCATCGATCTCTGCCCTCCACCCTTTGAACTCTGCCCTTTTCCCTTCGCCCTTCGCCATGTCCACCTTTTGCCCTTTCCCTATGAAAAATATAAAAAATTAAAAAATTGAAAATAATGGAGTGTTCCATGTACCAACGACTAACCAAAAATGAATGTTGAGAACTAACAAAACTTAATCAAACCAAAATCGACTGAATAATGCAGTGTTTTTGAAGTCGTACCAACTGAATTTATTCGTAAAATCTCGTCAATATATAGATGTAAAATTGTAAGCAATTTCCTTAGAATTTTCTTTTTGAAGTCATACCAACTGAATTTATTCGTAAAATCTCGTCAATATATAGATGAAAAATTGTAAGCAATTTCCTTAGAATTTTCTTATTATTGCTAAATTGTCCAACGCAAAAGGGCATTCTCATTCTTTAAGTTTCTCGCCAGTTCTCAGTTAGTTGAGAACAATTATAGCAAGTAGTATAGAAATATTGATTGTAAGGTTGTCGTTCTCTTTAATAGGTCTGTGGCTCACATCAGAACTAATGAGATATATTTGGTTTAAATGAAGAGATATTTATGTACTTCTGCTACATTCATTTGATTTGAAAACGATCACCATGGCTCTTTAATACATCACCAGGAGGCCTAGTAGGGTACAAATTCATTCAAAACTAATTTTTCCCCTTCAAGATGGAAGAAAGAGATGGTTCTTCTCCCAATTTTCATTTCTTCAAGCCTTTGATGACAGGTTTCACTAAGAAGCTAGTAAAATACCACTCTCTCATTCTCTTTCATGCATATTTGGCATATGTCTTTATGTTTTTAATTGTTTGCCTACAGGTTATCCCTAGTGCATTTGTGAAGCACATTGTGAAAGAGAAATGTACCAAGCAGACTGCAACCCTTGAGTACTAATGGTGAATCGTGGAGTGTCGATGTCTATGAAGAGAGCATGCAAGGAAACATGTACTTCTGCGGAGACGGCTGGCTGCAATTCGTGCATGAATATAACTTAGGGATAGGATACTTCATAATATCGGAAGAGGAGGGAATGAGGAAGAGGAAAATAAGAACATATGAAAGCATTCCTTTTTTGTAATCTTAGACACATAAGAATATGCCCAAGATAACCCACAATTGTTAGCATCCACTCATCAAGGCATTCATGCTACAACTTATATTAACAGAAATTATCCTATTTTGCAAGTTTTGTTTGCCCATCAATTTAACTATTTGGAAGACAAAAGATATTTCATGACACATTGAAGATAGTAAATTAGACATTAGTAGAATTTACACTGTAAAATAAGTAACTTGGAAATTCTCGATGCCAATTCCATAAGTCGAAATGTAGATTCTTAAGAGATAAATGCAATGCTTCTTTTAATCTGTTCCTAAACAAAATGCAAGGAAACCATGATATTGGCCATGGGATAATAGCCTCAAGTGCAAAGGAATTTCTGTGTATACACGAACTTTGATGTTTACTTATTGAATGCAGGTTTAAATATTTAGTAATATTATGTTTCGAAGAATAAGTAAACCACTCCAAATTCTTTGGGAGAGGCTTAGATGAGAGTAATAATGATTCCAGTCTCTAAACTATCTACTTGCCATCAAATGTGTCTTCAGGTAGTAAGTTTCCATGGCCTTCTGTAGTATATGCTACAAATTCTAGGCTGCTGGTGTAGGGATGCACTCGTCATCATCCAGGACACTTCTCAATAATTTGTTGTGGTACTCACACTTCGATGGTGAATTATTTTAACTGTGTAAATGTCAGGTATCAAATAACCCCACAATATTTAACAAAGCTTATGAGTTCATATATGGAAATATTATGAAACCCAGCTGCAATAATTTCTAATCAACAAAGATAGATAGGAATAGTACCAGATTACTGGAAATTGCTAATTGGCATTTGAAACCTGAAGCTGCTTCAATGGTGTACTCCACTTGCATTCATTGTTTATATGATCTTCACACTGGTCCCCTAGAGAACCCATGTTATCAACTGCAAATTAAACGCATGACAAAATTTTTTCAAGCTTCAGATAAAAAAGGGGAAAATTTTATACAATTATTTTTGAAAAGCTTATTAGTTCCTCATTTCTTACTCTTTTTCTGTCCACTTTCTGCTCTTTGATTTCAAGATGCCGCTTACTTCTTTCATATCCTGGAGTAGTGAAAATTAGCAAATTTTGAAGTCAGAAAATAAAACCCAGTAATGATAAATAAGAATAATATCACATTGCTGTAAATTACTAACCATCTAAAACCCAAGTCCCATAATTAAGTTTCGAAATCATTGGTGGACTTTAAATCGCAAGACTGAATGATAAGATTAATCTTTTGGTTATTTGTTATTTATTTTGTACCTTGATCACCATGTATATTTCATGCAATGGTTCATGCATCATACTTCCCATTGGTGCTACTGTAAAGGCCCATCACCACACAGCAGATTCATCAAGAGCCGAATGGAAAAGGATTACACACAAACACCATGTGGACATTTCTGCAACTACTAAATTCAAGTAGGAAATATTCTGCAGATCAAATAACAAAGATGACAAATGGAAATGAATATGATATTACTATGATTCAAGATGGCTTGCATGAAATGTGAAGACAACTACAAAAGCTAAGAACAAAATATTGTAGTAAAGGATGCTGACAACATGCCGATCAAATTCTAATATGAAGTGCAATATTATACTATTTGGAACCACACTACTGATGCAAAATAAGTTGATATTTCAATGATAAAACAGAATGCAGAAATGTCTGAAGGAAAATGTCATTAGCTGGAGGCTCAGCTTTGGCCCGATTTTTGGGTTCACTCCTAATCAAAAATATCTTAAGGAAAAGGTCCAGTTATTTCCAGGCGGTGGACTTTGTAGATAATGTCATTGCTTTTAGGCTGGAGGCAAGGAATTTATTTAGGGATTAGGCATTGGAATTTGGAAAGAGAGTATATATGTAGTGGATGAACTGACTTAGATTAAGGGGGCTTAACTTCAGAATTCTTCAAAGGAAACGTGAAGAAAATGTCTATGTGACATTTGTTAATCCCATCTGAGGAAAATAACGAACCCAGATTTTTGTTGAAAAATGTCTATTTGAAGGAAAATCGGATTAACCCAGATGGGATTAACCCGGTCTAGTTCCTAATCAAAAATATCAAAAATATCCGATTTTTGATTCACTCCTAATCAAAAATCTCATTTTGACCGATAAATTCGAGGAAAGGTCTCACCTTTGGACCGATGCGCCTGACCTCTTGAGATCTGCACTCGGATTAGGGTTAGGGAAGATTGAAGAACTGGCGATTTGTTGGGAGCTCGGATGAGAGCTCGGGTGAGGATCGAATTGAGAGCTCGGGTAAGGATCCACATGAGAACTGGCGACATGTCCTTCTAGAAGCTTTGATGCTGCCCGACTGCCTCCAACACCGAGTTGAGAGCGGGAGCTGGCTTTGATGCTTCCTCCAGCGCAGGGTTGAAGATGCCAATGAAAAGAAAACTTTAACGTTTCAACTTCTTGCAGAGGATGATGTTTTTCGGGAAGAGACAACATTTTAATGTTTTAACGTTTCAACTTCATTAGAGCTGGCTTTGTTGGGAGAGCAGAGGTTTTTGGGGAAGAGCAAATATCTATTTACAATGCTGAGGGATGTTTTTTCAAAAAAAAATCCTAAAAGTAGTACGTAATTTTCAATGTTTCAAAAGATGCACGTTTTCCCACCAAAACTCAGGTTTTTCTCCTAAAACATTACACAAAATCTCATTCAAACCGTTCATTCCCCAAAATTAAATCCGAGCCGTCTTTCTATCAACCCCTTTGTCCTAGTCAGCTTGTCCTAGTCAGCCCTAGAATTCAAAAATCGCTGTCAAATGTATAATAGATATATATACATACCTATAACTAACCACATACATATATACGCACAGGCACACGCCATACATATTAACATATAGATCACATAATAAATCTGCACACACAACCATAAGTACCCTATTATCATTATACCTAACATGCATATCACTTTACTAGCATATATTTACAACCATTAACAAGTACGACTAAGGTACACATACTCCTAGTAACTAGCCAATATTAAATCTAATACGCACAGATATTCATATAGTGATATGGCTAATCACTCACCTAAGTATGAATATAACACTTACTACTCTACACTCGACTATATACATATGTATCACAAATTACCGTACATACATGTACATACGACACAATAGATAATCACACTATACTAATATACTCTGGGTAAGCAACCTCGTACAGAAGTGGTATATCAAGACTCGCACACACGAGTCCACATCCACTATCTATTTACATGCACCATAACAACACCACAATCAATGATAAAGGTCTTACTACGCAATGATAAGCTATAAAGTGATAACTAAGCAAGTGTAGGATTCGGAGTTGGATGATGCAACGAACTAATGTTATGATGGGCGGTTCCAGAGGTGGCGAGGATAAGAGGTTAGTTTGGTTGGGTGACATAAAATATTTATGAATAGTTAAATAATCAAGGAGATAAGGATATGTGTAAAAATAATAATATCATTATAACTTATGTAAAATAGCGAGCATACAGTATAAGTTAAAACGTAAAATAAGATTAGTCAAATAATAGATGAAGAGTAATATAGTCATAGTGATATGGTGCTTGTCTTGTAAATGGAAATAGGTTTGTAAAAATATTTTTTTTATATATAAAAAGTATGAAGACAATGATTATAAGACTGACACACAAGATTTTGAAGTTCTATTTAACCCAGGAAAGTATTTTAAAAGTGTGTATGAATAACTGTTTGGAAATATGTTAGTAAGAGAAGGAGATGATATTTTGATCTAGCAAGATAGAAATAAGGTTTTAAAAAGAAGTTCATTACATGAGAAAAATAAAGTAGCTATACGAGGATATGTGAAATAGAAGTGCGGAAGATGTTTGTTAGAAAATTGCTATAAGTAGTAACCAAGGATCGCGTCAGAAGAGCTTCATAATCAAGATTGGGTTTAAGTCGACTGAAATGTAGAAAATCTAAGTAAAAGTTTTCGAAAGTATTTTAAAACTTAGCGAAGAATTCACGAAACGAAATATTGAAAAAATACTTTTTAAAAGATCCCGGATCTGCAAGATGGCAGACCTGAAGAGTTTACGTGAATTGAGGACAAGGAATAGGTTTGACGATCAAAACGTAAGGACGACTAAGAAGCAACTCCGATCATTAACATGGAAGTGTAATGATTAGGAAATAGTAAAATCAGGGGGAAAAATAATCACTGGGTCGACTAAGGTTTAGCACTGAGGTTCTTCAACGAACTAGACTGCGGTAGGAAAGCCAAGGTAAGGGTTTGTTGGGGGATCGAGATCGATTCTAAACTATAAATCTAGAATATCTTACGCTTTGAAGTCTACTCATTGCAGGCGTCTCAGGTACGACTGGCTTGACGACGATCGCTACGTTCGGTTGGGCCTTAGATTCGATAAATCTAAGCGAACGACTAACGAACTCAAAAGTCTAACAAGGTCAGAGTTGGATGATCAATCGATAGGGTGACTCCTAAGGTGATAATTCTAAGTCGTGGCAAGGGTGTATAACTAACGAGCACGAGTGTCTAACTAATTTTTCCGATTATACTGGTATTGGGTTTCCTATCGTGCTGAGACAAGGTATTCGAGTAATTTTGCGTACGAACTAATTCTAGATGTTTTGGCTTATGAAAAGTGTTCTCATTATTCTGAATTCCGCAGTTGCAGGACCTGCATGGGCCGCCACTAAAACCTGTAACGCCCAGCTTCCCAAAATACCCGGAAGCGAGAACGTTACGCGGTCCTCTTGAACTAGAGCGGTGAAGCTCGAGTCCAATAAGCGTCTGTGATAAAAACACAGGGCAGGTTCTTGCATTTGCGTTTTAGAACAATCAGAAAAAATTTCATTAAATTAAAAAGGCACTTCCAGAATTGTTCGTACAAGAAATAAGACAACTGGGCATCAGCATGGCCAAAAAGGAAACTACAACAAAACACTAATCCTACTACAAGGTACTAAAGCTAAAACTCAAAGTAGTGACGGAAAAGGGGCTCTAGTCTTCCGCGGAAAGCGGCTCGGCATCTACGGCGAACTTTGGCCCTCTAAGTCAGGCATCTCGAGAGAATCTTCCTAGTGCTCAAACTCGGGATCTGACATACATCCAAAAACATGAATGTATGTCAGCAAGATCTGCAAGAAAAAATTAGCATCCCAAGGAAAGATGTACAACCGATATGAATTTAGGAGGCATTAAATATTTAAAAGAGATAACTGCAATAAATTTAACCATGCCAACTATAATGAAACGAGACATTCCTATCATGCAGTTCTAAGCAGTTTCAAGAAGGTAAAGTAAGGTAAAGTAAAGTTTTCTTTGGTTCATTAGCATGTTAAGTTACTGAGATCACGTTAGCATTTCAAGTTTCATGTCAATAGTTCACATCTATCATAGGGTTCTCGCCTTTAGGTCGTGATGAGTAAGTCGTTCTTCTCACGGGGGTTTACCGTGATTGACGCTACCCCCACCGCATGCGGGTGGTGCTCTTGAAGAGAGGACCCCTTCATACGCCTAGTGGCCACTTAACCCTAACCACACCCCAATTTGGTGCTGGAACACAAGCTTGCCTTAGTCGACTCACACGACATCACGAATTCACGATTCCGCCTTCGAGGCGCACGATTTTCACGATGTCCCAATTTGTTAATCATTTCCAGACTAGCAGGAATTTAATGTTATCAATATCAATCTGTTATTACAACATTTTCAATAAGCAGGAGTGGGTTGAACAATTTATACAACAATTTAAAATGATGTTGAACATGGGTTTTCGTCGAACCTGCTACAGAAACTAATTCTCTTCCTTGTTGTTTAAAACTAAAATATAACATGTGATATGCCGTTGGATCACAAATTCGTCCAGATTGTCATGGCATCGTTTTCACGCATCATTTCACGTCTAGTTTTCAAGTTACACAACAATAAGTAAAAGCGACGTAAAAGTCCTGAAACTTCAAAAGTTAATATCTAATTGTACACTTGCCTGTTTTTGGCGTTCTTGGTGTTGTCGGAAACATCTCGACCGGTACTACGCTACAGTGATGACGGTTCACTGGTTTGATAAAACATATAATCAGATTAGAGTCAATTTAACTTGTTTTAGCTACTAACATCATATTCCAATAGTTAAATAAAAGAGTACTGTTCACATATGCTATACTGCAATTATCTAATTGGAATTCACCACTATTTATATAAGAGTGACAGCCCGTCTTAAGCTTATATTCTGATCTAATACCCCAGCTTGCTAACTATCATAATATTAAAACTAATATAGAGTTGTCACATGTACCGTCATGGGGATGAGAATGTGCAGTTTCTATAAAGCTATACACCAACTGAGGTAACCCATATACTAACACAGATCTCATGCACACTAATTTTAGCATCTAAAAATTCCTGCTGTAGATATACATCTAATCTTAGTAGTAAAACATATAATTATAAAGATGATATAACACTAACCTTACTAACATGGTATAAACCGCAATCAACCCTGTTGAACACTTATCTCACAACCAACCTCAGAGCAGAACTAACATCTGGCCTTTCTTCTTCGTTGCTGGTTACAGGGCGTTTACGAAGGTCGCGCGGCGCTTCCAGGCGATCTGCACGTGTGAAGAGCCGCGCTGGAGGAAGGCGTCACCGACGTCCACGAGTGTGGGAGGCGCTGGTGAGACCCACGCGTGGAAGGGGGGCCGCGAGTCGTGTGCGGCGAGGAGTGCTGGCCGCCGGGCTGTGCTGAGAGATGCCGCAAGCTGCGCCTGCGCGAGGGAGGAGGCGCCGATTGATGTCCACGTGCGTGGAGGGCAACAGCACACGGAGGAGGCCGCGGGTTGTTCTCTCGCGAAGAGAGAAGGAGCCGCTGGGTTCTGTTGCGTGGGGAAGGCGAGAAGAGGCCGTCGCTGCTGTCCTTCACGTGGAGGAGAAGGTGATACGGCGGCTGTTGTTTTGTTGGCGTGGAGATGAGAATGGGGCCGGCTGTAGTTGAGGTAGCCCTAGGTTTCAAAATATATAGGAATAGGGCAAGTGCACGTGAGTGGCTTTATGTTTTATAATAATTTTGTGAGGGGTTGAACACAGCACGTGAAGATCTTGGTTATAGGCTACCCTAGGGTTATTTTATATAAGGAAAAATAGTGTGGGTTGATATAGGAAAGAGCAGTACGAGATGGGTTGCTTGTGAACCTCGGGTTTATTTAATAGGAAGTAGGGTGCTGTGTTGTTTAGAGCCTGTTCTTTTCGGTGTGAGTGAGTGGGATTCCTTCGGTTTGGTGGGCCCCGTGCACTGTTCAGTGGCTTTTCCCTTCGTTTTCCTCTCGCGTGTTCGGCTGGCGATTTTGGGAATCCCCGTGCGATGCTTTCTCGCGGCAACGATTTCCGCTCTGTCGGAGCAACTTGATTTCGGGGTTTTTTTGGGGTGATTCTCTGAAGGTGGGGTCACTTGCGATTTTTTCTCTCTACCATACTCCACTTTCCCACTTTTCCTCATCAACTTTCCCAACCCAAAAGAACACAATAAAGTTTGGTGGAACCCACCATCTACTTCCATATCCACTTTCCCAACTAACTTTCCTATCAAAAGAACACAAAACCATCTTTTTCTCTCTCCTAGATTCCTTTATCCCCAACTTTCCCAATTCCAACTTTTCCTGAAAAGAACAGGCCCTTAGAAGAAAGGAAAAAGGACAGTGGGTTTGTTTGCAAAAAGAATGTCGCAGGGTTCCTATAGGCTCATGGGTTTGATTAGGTTTTAGTATTTTTTTTATATATGCAAAGTGCTGTGTGGTGTGCGTGAGTAAGAAACCAGATTATTATTTCATGCAATGAAAAAGTAACGCCTACAAGAAAGTGTCGGCTCGGGCTGAAAAATAGCTAGGGTTCTAGTGTTTAAAAGGAAGGGTTTTGAAATTATTAAAAGGATGGAAATTAAATGGGTTTAATCAAGAGAATTAAGGGCCAATTAATTAGTTTTAAATAGGTCCTAACTAGGAGGTCTTCATTTGAATTTTAAAGTTTTAAAAACAAAGTTCAAAATTCAAAATTTGAATTTTGGAAATTTAAAACTAATTTTAAGAAGAGACTTTTAAATAATTATTAAAGGATTTATCTTGTAGTTTAAAAAAAATGATAATAATAATGAGTATGAAAGGATAATAGAAGCGGATACGGGTACGGGTATAGGTACGGGGGTAAAATGTCCAACTACGGATACGAAAAGAAATTAGAAATACGAGAGAAATACATATAATAGTAATGTTAAAAGCCGGTCATTACATCAACCGATCAGTTGAGACAAATGTCGAAACGGTCTTTAGCCTTTGAGATACTTCACCCGATCGGGTGAATCGTCGGGTCGTGAGCTGGAAGAACTCCGGCTACAGATGAACCGATCGGGTGAGATTTCACCCGATCGGTTGGAATTTAGCTCCAAAAGACAGAGAAGACTGCGGCACCACCCGATCACTGAACCGATCAGGTTCTCGCACGACGCCTTCCGTTGCTCCGGGGACTCATGATATTTGCTATATATGTACCCAGCGTTGGCAATCTCCTGCAATGGTACAAAAACATAAAGAAAGTGAAAAAAACTAAAAATCACAAGAGAATGGAGACGAAACAACGAAAAACAACGGAAAGTTACGGAGAAGACATACTTGAATATATAAAATATAAACTCACGTCACGCGCCCGTTGTTTCCAGCGGGCGTGCCCGCTGGTTCAGCGGGTCGCTCCCGCTGGACTCAACAGGCGGTGCCCGTTGGTTTAGCGTGCCACGCCCTTTCTTCTTGCGGGTGGACCCACTTGCCCAAGTGGGTCTAACCCACTCTTGCCTTTGACTGTTTTTGCATTCCTAGGCTCGTTTGAGCTCCGTTTTGGATGCGGTTTGAACCTGCGGTTAGACCGGGACGATCCCATCAACTAAGTAACCCTTTCCAATGCGTTTGTTCCTAAAAAAAATTGTCGTAACCAATTTACGACACGATTAATCTTGTTTGCATCGAATGCAACATTGTCCCCATCTACGACTTAGTCTCGCAACTAGCTTGTGAACTTAACTATTCCATTTCATCGAATGAATTCCTCTTAACAATCTTCTTATTACTAAGACACGAATGCTACTCGGTGTGAGACCCTACAGCCTGACCTTACTACAGGTTGGGGCTTGAAACCCCTAGATGACGATCACCACGAGCAACAGTTGTCGTCCCTGTTTCAGAATCATCATAACGTGATCGACCCATTGACAAAACTATCGTTGGGTTCACTTTGACTGTGTCAGTGATGAATACCGTTAGCTATATTCCTTTCGTCAAGACTGTGTCTCTGTTGGCCTAGGGTACGGTTTACTGTCAACCTCATTAGAAAACAATCGTCAATATATGGCGGTCTTTGTTGTATTCACATTGTACATCTTACAACGTACCCCGGCTGAGGATTAATACAAAGACCGTACTGAGCCTGTGACACTAACTTCCCTTTAACGGAAGAGATGAATCCCGTCTTAGTCATCTACTTGCCTCAAGAGCTTCAGGTGTAAACCAACCTAATATCTTTCAGCAGGCCTAGCCTCGAAGCTAGATCATAGGTCTAAGCGACACTGTTCACTCACAGGTTCGTACAAATGACTTCAGGTCTTAAGGACCAGCTTACCTATCATGACCCTAGAGTTATTATATACAGTTTAGTTAAAGTTAACCATTTAATAACTCTAAGTTGGTCGTTCAGTGAACTCATTCTCCAATGAGCACCTGTGTCTCGTCTCCAACTTCACCAAGTCGAATGACTATGAGATCATCATTACCCTAAGGTAAGACAAAGACACACTGGTCTGTCCGATGTGCCGATATCCAGTTCTCGACACATCTATGACCATGAACCGTTTAAGGCTTACGTTTCTATTCGGTCACTTACTACTCATAATCGAGATCTTATCTGGATACGTAAGGACCTAACTATAAGTCTATGGACATTATCTAAGTATATTATTCGTTGAATCATATACTTAGGATAATGGATACCATATTATATATTAACAAGAAGTATACTTAGGATAAATCGCCTTATGGGCATATATCCTCCATATGAAAACTTCTAAAACCTCTGTTATTTATAGAGAAATAATAGCATAAAATTTGCACAAAATCAGCTTAAAATCAGCTCAAAAAGTCGCTTTTAACGGCTAGCTCAAATTCAAATCGAATTTCCAAATCTGTAAAGAGTTGACCCAGATAGTCGGCTATTCTCGGAAATAGTCGTCTATTTCACCCAGATAGTCGACAATTCTCCATAATAGTCGGTTATTATTTTGACAGAGAGTTTGGAGTAAAATCTTCCTACCAGTAGTCGGCTATCTGACCTAGATAGTCGACTATTTCTTGACACCCTTGTTTTTATACTTAAAAAACTTGAAAAATAATTTATAAAAATTATATTAAAGTATTATATTATGTAGTATATTTTAAAAATGATTTTTCAAGAAATTTGTGTGTGTATAAGATATACTTTGGCTTTTACATTTCTAAGCAAATAACTCACTTAGACACACGTTACTAGCTCTTGATCTTCAATCTTCAACTTGAGCCATCTCCTCTTGATCTTAAGTCTTCATGTGCTTTTTAATTCTGAGCCTTCATATGCTTCAATTTGCGGCTCAAAAATAGGCTTTTGATCGTGGCTTCTAGGTCATTCAATTGTCTTTACAATGCGCTATGATCTTCATGGTTTATAAAATAATTCTTTGGTACCTATAAACAATTGAATTAAACATATTAGTACACATATCACTTGTGCACATCATCAAAATCTACTGGGGTGGGTCTCAATATCCCAATACTCTCTCCCTTTTTTGATGATGACAACAAATGATATAAAATATGAAAAATATAATATGCATAAAAAATAACTTACGCTCTCCCTGTAGAGATGCATAATTGCTATGGACAAGTTATCCACATGCCCCAAAGCTGGTTAGCAATAAGATGAAATATGCACAATTCATATTATATTCCAGTTCAAGTGTTTAACCATGTATTGTTATTTTATATGCATTGTGAGCTTTCTCCCCCCTTTGTCACATCAAAAATAATATAGAAGTCTAATGTAATCTGAAATATTATACCAAATGTTAATAAAAAATGTGGCATTGGAATTGAATAATACCAAGTTTTTGAAAAAAATTTGATAAATATAACACCAAGTAAAAAAAGAAAATATATCATTGTAGAATACTTTTACTTGATGTCTCAATATCCTTTTGCAATGACTTCACAATATCCATTTGCATAAGAAAATTTGTAATTCGTTACACATATGATATTCATATGAATGTTATTCTCAAGCATAAATATGACAATTTTTAGCAAGCATATTATAGCATATCATATCCTCACAGAAACAAATTTGTGAGGGGAACCAAACTATTACATAATAACATTTCATGGGTTCCAAAATAAAATTACACACCATTGCATAAATATTCTTACCCAATAAAAACAAAATTTGGTGAGAATCAAATGATTGTAGCATAAGTACCAAATATTACAACCAAACTAATTGTTCAAGCAACACAACCAACATAGCATAAAAAATATCCAACACCGCATGATTTAGCTAGCTGAGTTAGATCTCCTTCTTGATATTTGTGAGCTCCTCTTGGACTTCTTCAATCAAGGCATCACTTATTCAATCAAGGCATCTATGATATCCACGATATCCGTGATATCAAGGCAGTGATATGAGATGTATTGGAAATATTTTTACTTGTAGTAATATTTGCTTGTTGAGATGAAGCAGGAATATTTACCCTATTTGTGTAAATAAAAGTATGCCTCTTCTTTTGTGATTTAACAAAGTTTGTTAACCCACTAGGTGAATAAACATTACTAGGTTTCGATATGTTCTTCTAATAATAGCTCAATCCATGTCTGTGATTTAGAGGATGTTGAAATGTAGCAAATCATCTAGATTAGTTTTACCTTTATTGAATTTATTTACATTGGTGGACATCTCATCATATTTTGTTTTAAGGGATGATATATTATTATCCATCTCATATATTTGAGTATGTAAATCATGAATTTTAGATTTAAGAATATCATTTTCTTTAATTAGTTTCAAAATTTGAGAAGTTAAAGTTTCCTTCTTAGATTTAAATGACATAGATGTATATGTCAATTCTTGATTGGTGTAACCCCCTGTTTTTTAATATACAAGGTATTGTACTATATATTTTTAATCATATTTAATGCGCATACATTTTTCACATATTTGGAGATTTTTCCCAAAAATTTTAAAATTATAATAATATAAAAATATATTTTCATACATTTAATCTATATTTTAAATAAACATATTATGTAGTATTCTTTAGAATAATAGTATAGTGTATGGCATAAAGTATTATTAGGTGTATTAATCTTTTACTAAATAAATAAATCCTAATTTTCATATGCATGGCACCTCACCATCCATGTGTACATTTTATCTTAAATCATTTACTTATTTTAAACCCTAATTTTCTAAGGATGACACATAATCCCCACACATGGCACTCCCTCCTTATTCTCATCCAAGCTTAAGATGAGTCATGTCACACTTGTCATCTTCTTGTTAATTACTGGTGATTAGTGGATGAGAAAAATACAAAAATGGAATTAAGGAAAAAGAGAAAGAAGAAAACAATTTGGCATCTCTCTCTCTCTCTTCTCCTCTCCCTCTCTTGTTTGGGCCAGCCACATACACCCCTGCCCTTCCTCCTCTTTTGGGCCAAACCATCACCATCACTACCCCTCTTTTCTCCTTCCCTTTGCCAAAATCACCTCCACACCATACACTTGCTTGAGGAAGAAGGATCACAAGGAGGAGGAGGCAAGAATATGAGAAGAAGTTTCTTTGAGGTAGGGATTTCACCACTTGGTTTATTATGTTTAAAAAATTGTTTCATAACTATGTTAGGATGGGAGATGATGTAGTCTTGTATGTTAAAATTCATGCCAGGTCACAAAGATTGCTTTAGAGATCAATGTATCATTATGCTATGATGAAATGTCTAGAACTCTATGCTATGTCTCTTCAATATGCTTTAGGATTTTTAGGATGTTTAGCCTCCACGTAATACTCCATGTTTCTTCCATGTGTAGTATGTTTCATTCCATGTAATTCTCCAGGCTTTCATATTTAATATACTACATGCCATGTTTTAATGCTCTATAGTATGTTTAGTATGTATTATGTTAATACAACATGCTTCTATGTGTCGCAGTATATTTCATGCCACGGAACACTCCATGTAATACTCCATGCTTCTATGTGTAGTATGTTTCATGTCATGTAATTCTCCATGCTTTCATATTTAATATACTACATGTCATGTTTCAATGCCTTATAGCATGTTTAGTACATATTATGGTAATACCCCATGCTTCTATGTGTAGTAGTATGTTTCATGCCATGCAACACTCTATGTAATACTCCATGCTTCTATGTGTAGTATGTTTCATGCCATGTAATTCTCTATGCTTTCATATTTAATATACTACATGTCATGTTTCAATGGCTTATAGTATGTTTAGTACGTATTATGTTAATACCACATGCTTCTATGTGTAGTAGTATATTTCATGCCATGCAACACTCCAAGTAATACCACATTCTTCTATGTGTAGTAGTATGCTTCATGCCATGCAGCACTCATGTAATACTCCATGCTTCTATGTGTAGAATGATTCATGACATGTAATTCTCTATGCTTTCACATTAGTATGCTATATATCATGTTTCAATGCTTGCTTCTATGCTTTCATGTTAAAAGAATTACTTTATTGCATGTTTTATTTATCCATGTGATGTTTTGGGACCTTGTAATATTAATTGGGCATGTGATGGTGCTACAAGGAGAGTATTCTAATTCATGCCAAGAGTATGTCATTTCCTTAACCACGAACAAATTTTATGTAATGCAATGATGGTCACAGAATTGTAGAATTGACGTGATAATGATGATATATGGAATGAAATAATGCTAGCGGTAAGTATGACTGTGAAATTGTTAAGATGGTGAACATGATCACAATTTATTGAATAAGAACATGAGAATATCAACAACCTGTAATATCTCAGTCTGCCCCAAGGTGGGTGTGTATTCCAAATATGGGGTTGAGGGAAACTCGAGTAAAATATGGCCTAAGGAACTGGACTAGATTGAGTTTGTATCTCACTTTCTCTCCCGACAACCGGTAGGGGGAGTGGGCAGAGTTGGAGAGGCCTAAGGGTGTACCCGTGGTGCACCATAAGGTATATGATGTGTATAACATGATATTCTCACTCCCGAAATGGGAGAGTTATGAGTGGCCACGTTTCACAGTGCTTGTGTTCCACTTGCGAGATACCATTTTCCACCCACCCTGGGTAAGAGTCCAGATCCGTTCGGATTATACTTTACCCGAGATTCCAAAACATTAGCTCGAAAGTAACAAAACATAAGTAGAAACATGAATGGTGAATGACAACTTTTTTCTTCTTATGACAGTACTTTATTTACTTCCTTGCCTATGATCCTCGTATATTTCCTTTCGCTGCTTGAGTTATTAATTTATTTCAATTGCTTCTAAATTTTTCCCAACATAAGAATTAGTGACATAGTTGTAAACAATGTTAGATATAATATTCCATACCGAGTTGTGTTTCTGTACTGGGCATGCGTTAACGTGTCCACCCCACTTTTTCCCAGGTCTAGAGCCTGAGACTACTGAGCAGGTTCTCCCCCAAGAGACTGTCCAAAGCTTCGAGCTAAAGGTTGAGCCCTCTGAGGGAGTTTTCATGGAGTTGGCTACTAAGAATTAGAGTAGGGAGTGAATTGTATCTTGTATGGTGGGCACTGTTTTGAGGGTTTGTCGGTCTTATATATTTTTGTCTCCCTATGTACCTTGTGTAGTTATCTTATGTACCTTTGTATCGTTCAGACATAAATATATGTAAATATTTTTCTATTATCTTATGTTATGACTACGATTTTTTTTTGTATTGGAGCATATGCAGTAATTCTTTCATCTGTTGTCTGAACTGTCTTACCATTCATACTGGCCTGTGGGATCTTTATTATTATATCATGCTTACGTTAAGTAGAATTTAGAGTAAGGGGGCTCAATTACTTGGGTTTAAATACTACCATGGCCTTGTCACCTTCCGCTCTCAATGTTGGATCTCCTGGCACACCAAATACACTAGAGGGGGGTGAATAGTGTATATCACGACGATATTACAAAATAAAAAGTAATAATAAAAAATTGCAATAAGAGTGCGGAAATAAATGAACACAATGCAGAATATTCCAAATGCAAACACATAGATTTATCCTGGTTCGGATCCTTATGATCGTGCATCCAGTCCTCTACACCATAGAGATTTGAATCCACTAAAACACTTGCTTCCCGCAAGTAATCAACATACAAAGATGCCAACACTCCCCGTGTTGCAAACTTGTACAATCTCTTCAACAAGAGATTCACCAAATAAAGTAAAAGAAAGAATATGAAACAATATCACCTATATCCATGATAATATCGGAATTATAGCGCAAGGTTGGTGATGGAATCTCCAAGGTTCAAGATATGAATTGTGGTAAAACACTCTTGAAAATTGGACTTCCTAAAGGGGCAAAATTTTTGCACAGCTTCCCCTATGGAAATCTGAAAATCACACACTTTCTAGATAAAGAAAGAAAACTTAAGAAAAGAGACAGTGAGTGAATTTTCATGATTTTTAGGTAGGGGTCTGGGGGTCTATTAATAGTCCAAAAAGATAGTTTTCTAACGTTAGGCAACTGCCTAAATTTTCAAAAAATTCTGAGCCGTTTTTCCAACAAATTAGTCGACTAGGCAAAAGTGTTAGTCGACTAATAATGCTGCCAGATCAGAAAATGACTGTTGAAGTGTCTTTTGGCATGAGATAGTTAATAAATGGCAAGAAACTGCTATAAACGGCTAGAAACTGTCCAAATCTAACTGTTTATAGGAAGTTATAACTTCCATTAATTAATTAAAAAATAATTATTAGAAAACTGTTAAAATAACTGCTGATATAACTATTTGGAAAACTGTCTTGTAGAGAAGAAAAACCTATTAGTCGACTAAGAACAAAAATTTGAGAAATTTTCAGAAATTGATCCTTAAGATTGGAAAATATATTTTGACCAAAAATTATTTTATTTTTCTTAATAAAAAAAGAAAAACTGTATTAGTCGACTAGAGGAAAGTGATGGTCTGCTAATTTTCTGAAGTTTGGATTGTGAGGCTTAGTCCTAAAGAACTAAGATAGAGTATTTTCAAGGCTTTAACAATATAAAGTTTTACAAGAATAAAAAGGAAAATTACATCATCTTTCTCAAGATATAAGAATTCATCGCTTGAGCTTCATCTTGCATTTTGATGCTTGATCTTACAAAGTAACTTGCCGATTGTCATATGTAAAGAAGTTTAGCTTGATAATCTGCATCCAAAGAGTTAGTACACACACATATATATATATATACAAAATGATTGTATCATCAAAAACTTTATGGGTAGAAAACTTTATGTTTCCAACACTTAACAGACGCCTTTTCGTATTTCCATGTATTTTGGAGAACGAGGTGTGACATGGTTTTTGTAGTGGCCAGTGTAGGTCATCTCACACTGCGATATGAGTAAGGATGGTATGAATGATGCTATGATACTATATTATTTTATTTTGTATTAATGCATGTTTTTCCGTTCTCTTTTTGCAGAATGAATGGTGGGAACATGACATCTTCTTCGGAGATGGTGCACCCTGAGACTTCTCTGTTGAAGAAGATTTTATTAGGAGTTTAGGAGAGTCTAAGTCAATAGACTATGATGTTGGCCAAGATCCAGACTCAGATTACTTCTAGATTCAAGCAGTTCAGGGAGAGGCATCTGAGATTCTTCTCGGGCAATGAGAGCCCCTAGAGGTTGATGAGTGGATGATGCACACAGAGGATGATCTAGTCGTAGTTGGATATCCACAAGATGGCTGGGTCGATGCTGCATGGAAACAGCTGACTCATCAGGGTCGAGATTGGTGGGACATAGAGGAGTTTCATTTGACCAAACTTGTTTCTTTGGAGAAGTTCAAGGAGCGATATGAGGCCAAGTTCCTTCCAGAGACTATGAATGATGAGTTGAGGCAGCGCTACGATCATTTGACCGAGGGCCGTCGGAGTGTTGATGCATATGATGCCAAGTTTTTCTTGCTGAGCAAGTTTGCTCCAGAGCTAGTTAAATCTCATGCTACCTGAGATCGTCGTTTCCGCATGGACCATGATCCTGAGTACAGAGGAGCTACGTCCACTTGACCTACCCACACATGAGGCGGTGATAAAAGTGGCGAGAATGCATGAGACTTATTTGAGGTGCATGGTGAAGACTCTCGTGATTGCTAATCAGCGTCCAATGGGACTGCAAAGAAGTTCATCCAGCCAATGTAGACTGTCCAGTTTAGGAGATCAGGATCCCCACCATTACTCCAGAGACAGTCACCTTGCCAATATTGTGGCAAGCATGGACACGAGAAGGAGGATTATAGATCCATAGTCAGGCTATGCTTTGCATGTATCAAGTCAGGACATATCAATAGATTTTGCCCACAACAGAGCCACGCTATAGTACCTCCAGCACATGTGGCAGTTATGCCTATGTGGCAAAGGACTCTTCCACTTGATCCATAGAGGCTGCCACTCCCAGTGCCTTTAGGACCGAGTTCCCAGCTTCTAGAGGATGTCCTCTATCTGGTTAACATCGTGCTTTCCATAAGACAGCCCCGACTCCCCAGAGGCATCAGGCTTTTACTATGTCTGTTGTAGAGACAAAAACATTGGTCAGATTGTCACTGGTATATCTCCAACCTTTCCTTGAATTATGCATGTTGTGTGTGTGTGTGTGTGTGTGTGTGTGTGTGTGTGTGTGTTCTTGACCTTATTTTGGATTTTTCCCATTTCACTTTCCTTATTAGGATTGTTTCTTGTTGCTTTTGCTTTGAATTATCTTTCATTAGGCATTATTATGGTCGCCTCTTTCCATGTCCTCTCCACTTTGATTTTCGAGCTTTCCATTATTTTTTGTCCCAAAGATTTGTGACCGAGCACTCAATATCAGTGGATCCCCTCAGTACCAGTTGGAGTATCAACATGGAGAATGGAGTGCTCCGTAGCTCTCTCGGTTGACACCAATGTCCCGTGGAGATTTGTGGGCGAGAGTTATATGCTGATTTTCAAGTAATAGAGATGCCTAGCATTGAGGCAGTGTTTGGTATGGATTGGTTGGGTATGTTCTATGCCATGATTGACTACATATAGAGGAGTGTAGTCTTTCATATCCCCGGCCATCCGGAGTTTGAGTTTGTTAATGGTATCACTACATCAAGCCCGTAAAGTTCAGGGCCAAGCCGATAGAAGTTGTGGAGATGGCGATGGAGACTGAGCCAAAGTCACCGAGGGTTGTCTGAGATTTTCATAATGTCTTCCCAAATGACATTTATGTACTTACTCTAGATAGATGCTTAAAGTTCACCATTGACTTGATATCGGGCATGCAGCCTATTAATAAGGCCTCGTATCGAGTGGCCCTACCAAAGTTAGCTGAGATTCGCACTCAGCTAAAGGTCCTATCGCAGCAAGGACTGATACGCTCTAGTGTGTCTCTGTGGGGGACCACCAGTGATGTTGGTCAACAAGAAGGATGAATCGCAGAGGATGTGCATTGACTGTAGGGAGTTGAATAAGTTGACAGTGAATAATAAGTATCCTCACCCTCGAATTGATGATATCTTTGACCAACTTGGTGGATCCTGAGTATATTCGAAGCTGGATTTGCAGAGCACGTATCATCAAGTGAAAGTCAGAGAATCAGATATCTGCAAGATAGCTTTTTGGACTCGTTATGGTCATTACGAGTTCCTGGTTATGAAATTTAGTGTAACCAATGCCCATGCCACCTTCATGAGGTTATGAACCAGGTCTTCTATGAGTATCTGGATAAGTTTGTTGTAGTCTTCATCAATGACATTTTAGTATATTCAATGGATAAGGGGGAGCTTGCTGAGCATTTGTGGATTACGTTAGAGACCCTGAGGCACCATCAGTTATATGCCACATATAGCAAGTGCCAGTTCTAGTTGCATACAGTAGCGTTCCTTGGGCATGCAGTATCTGGAGACGAGATATTTGTAGATCTGGAGAAGCTTGCTATGGTGGAGAAATGGCTAGTCCCTCGATCAGTTACGGAGATTAGGTGTTTTCTAGGATTGGCTGGCTATTATAGGAAATTCATCAGTGATTTCTCCAAGAATGCTGCATCACTGACTCACCTCCCCAAGAAGGATGTTGATTATGTTTGGTATGAGGAGTGTTAATAAGCTTTTGATGAATTGATGCATAGATTGACCACTACACCTATCCTGATGATTTTAGATCGATCAGGAGGCTTTGAGATATTCTGTGACACATCAGGCAAGGGGCTTGGATGTGTTCCTCCTCAGCATGGCCGTGTTGTAGCATATGCCTCCAGATTATTGAAGGTGCATAAGTAGAATTATCATATGCATGACATGGATTTAGTTATGAAGACATTTTCTGCTGGGTGAGCATGTGAAGATATATACTGATCACAAAGAGCCTGAAGTATGTTTTCACCTAGAAGGAGCTCGATATGAGGCAGCACAGATGGCTCGAGTTAATGGTAGATTATGATGTTGGCCTTCAGTAACACACTAGGAAGGTTAACATTGTACTAAATGCTCGCAGTCGACTGCCAGCTATGATGTTATTGACTACTCAGAGGGAGCTTCATGGGGCGATACGTCAAATGGAGATTGAGGTCATCCTTCCATGTGTCATTTCAGATATAATGGGTTTGCATGTCCAGTCTGATTTGCTGGATAGGATCAAAGCTGCACAGATGGGTGAAGACAAGCTGAGAATGATTTAGGAGCCAGTAGAGGTTGGACTCCGTACTGATTTCCTTATTCATGAGGATGGTTCTCTATGCTTCAAGAGTAGGATATGTGTTAAACATATTTTCCACCCATTTATCCACCTTTTTCCTATGTTTTTCTCGGTTTATTTTGTGCCATCACCTTTATTTTCACCGCCTTTTATTTCCTTTTGTCACTTTTACGCCTGGGGTACTTTTCTATATAAGTTGCAGGTGATCGAGCCCAAAACGATGCATTTCAGGCAGTATCAAGGACGGAGGAGTGAGAGCGAGGAGCGGGGAGGAATTGGTCGAGCTTTGGAAGTTTATAGGGAGAAAAAGAAGTATGGCACGGCCGTGCGTACACTTTCATGGCCGCGTCAATGCACTTGCTGCCAAGGAGAAGCTGCAACTTGGGTGGCATGGCTGTGCTGCACGGCCATTCCACACGGCTATTCCACACGACAGTGCTGCAATTATGACAGAACGCTGAAAACTTGCATGGACGACTTGCACGACCGTGCCAGATTAGGGCAGCTGGGGCAGAAGTTGGATGACACAGCTGTGCCGATTAGCGGCATGGTCATGCAGGCTGATGACAGTATTAGACCTGACTCTGTACTTATGCGGAGTTAACTCTATATGGATGAGTGTATTAGACCTGACTCTGTAAGGAGGGTAGTGTTTTAGTCTGCTTCCATGTTAGGTAGACATTGTGTGTGTTCGATAGTTCACCTCTAAACTTGACGGTGTACACGACTCATGAGTGTGAGTGGCTTGAGAGGCTGAATGTCAAGCTTTCCCACCTAGTTCCTCTCATTCTTCATTTCTAGTCATGCTCATGGACAAGCAAGAGTCTAGCTTGGGGGAATTTGTTAGACATATTTTCCACCCATTTTCTCCACCTTTTCCCCGTGTTTTCTTGGTTTATTTTGTGACATCGCCTTTATTTTCACTGTCTTTTATTTCCTTTTGTCACTTTTACGCTTGCGGTACTTTTCTATAGGAGTTGTAGGTGATCGAGCCCAAAACGATGCATTTCAGGCGGTATCAAGGCCAAAGGAGGGAGAGCGAGGAGCGAAGAGGACTTGGTCGAGCTTTGGAAGTCTAAATGGAGAAAAAGAAGTATATCACGGCCATGCGTACACTTACACATCCATGTCAGTGCACCTGCTACCAAGGAGAAGCTGCTGCTTGGCCGGTACGGCCGTGCTGCACGGCCATGCCGCAATTATGACATAACGCTGAAAACTTGCACGGACGACTCGCACAACCGTGCCAGATTGGGGCAGCTGTGGCAGAAGTTGGATGACACAGACATGACGATTAGTGGTATGGCCGTGCAGGCTGATGACGGCACATCTCCACACTAGGTCTTAGGCCTTGACACGGCTATGTCGCTCATCGGCATGGCCGTGCTCAAGGCTTTCTATTTAAAGAAAGCATGTAACGAACTTATTAGGCAGTTTTTGATTTAGAACTTCACTTTGGGCAATTATTGGGCGAATTTTCTGGGTTCCTTCTTGCTGTAATCTGCTACCTTAATTGTAAGAATCTAAATCCTTGCTTTTACTATTTAATTCCTTTTACTTCTCATTGCATTGTGATTGTTTGCATTGGTTGTTATTTCTCTAGATCATTTTTATACTTGTTAGCTATGAACCCTATTGCATTGACTTCATTAGTTTTAGCTTTGATTAGCGAGTAGTTTATTAGTCTAGGGCCATGCTATTATAAGAATTGATTGTGATGGATCGCCCAAAATATTGACATATTGTAGATTTTAGCCCCGATATAGGATTGGATGTTTAGCATAAATCAATTCATTCTATTAGGTTCTATACAATCCTAACAGTCAACTAACCCTTTGGGTTCTGATTTGACGGCCCTAACGGAGGATTGACTATCTAGTGCCTGGCACCGACGACCAATCAGGCACACTCACTAGAATTATCAATATCGTGGTGACCGACTAACCATCGGAACCATGATAAGGATCCAACCTTTTCCCCAAGTACCCTCCCTCATGGTTAGACATCGAGGGGATGAGGATCGAGGCTTAGCCCTCATCGGTGACTACAATCCTTGTATCGAGAAGCTAGATCCATTTCCTCAATTTATACAATAGTGGTGATACGCTAGCCCTAGCTCCTTCTCCCATTGAATCTTCTCTTAGTTAATTGCTTCTCACTTTCGACATACACACATTCCCATGGCTACACATAACCCAACACTGATCCTAGATTCAACCATTCGCCTCCTCGTTTTCGACACCCACTGCACATGATACCGTGCGCTTACGGACAAATATTAAAGCATCACAACAAGCTATTAACTAAGTGATGAGTTATTGTGGGAGTCCTACAGTTCTCCTTATTCTACTCACCTGGAGGTCTGAAGATGTATCATGATCTGCGACAATATTACTGGTGGCATGGCCAGGAGTGTGGCATCATGCTTGGTTTGTCAACAGGTGAAGGGTAAGCATCAGAGAGTCATAGGACTACTACAGCCTCTCCCCATTCCAGAGTGAAAGTGACAGCATGTGACGATGGATTTTGTGACTGGTCTACCTTGTACTTCCAGAGGAAATGATGCTATTTGGATGATCGCTGATCGATTAACCAAATCAGCGCATTTCATTCCTTTTCAGGTTGGTCAGTCTACATAGCATCTAAGTAGGAGATATATGGAGGTAAAGTTCTTTCTTTCCCTTATATCTATTGCCTTCCCTTATTGGTAAGTTTTGACATGACTCTTGTGTACTGGAGACTATGAGACTCCATAGAGTATCTATATGTATAGTCTCTGACTGTGACACCATCACGTCTCATTTTTGAAGGAGTTTGCATGCTAGCTTGGGGACTCAGCTTAGTTTTAGTACTACATACTGTCACGCCCCGCTTCCCTCAAATGGAGGCGAGACGTGAAAAGGTCCGCATGAGAGTGGAGCTGTGAAGCCCCAAACCCGATGAGCGTCAATAAAACATAAGCAGGTCCCTGTAACCACAACGGAACAACAATAATAACACAAGGAGAGACTGAAATAAAATCTCACATCTCATAAATTGTCCAACATGAAAATAAGTCCAACATCCAGAAAAGCCACCAGGCTAAAAGAAAGAGTCTAAAGGCCCAGAACAAGGCCAACAAAAGCAACGACATAACAAAGTATAGGTGCTACGCACCGACAACAAAACAGCAGTCTAAACAAAAGGAAAACACAACGAAGGCACTAGGACTGGTCCCCAGTGTCCACGTACTCCCCGTCAAACACAAGCTCGGGCTCGGCGTCAGCAAACACCTCGTCCTCAACAATGTACTCAGGCTCGGGATCTAACATGTGTCACCCAAAAGAGTAAAGGGGCACATGTCAGCAAGTCTAAAAGACTTGGGCAAGGAAACTGAAAGTAAGGCAACTAGCAACCTAGCAGTTATAGTATGCATGACATGGCAGTTATAACATGAGTGCACAATCAAGACATGACAAGACAATTTGTACAAGAGAACAATCATCGGGACAAGACAAGAGTAGCCGAGCTACTAACAATCTCAATCATTTCACTATTCACGTTTCACGTTGTTTTGTAGATGTTTACGCCCTTCAGCTGAATGGTACATCATTCACACTGATCGGCCCTAAACACTACCCCACCCCAGAGTTTACGCCTTACAACTGCAGTTGCTGATCGGGCAGACTCCCAGTTGAATGGCCGCTTAACTCTTACCCCATCCCACACGTAAACAAGCCAGGGTCCATGTACATGAGCCCAGCAAGTGAGCCAGGGTTGCCCCGCACGGGAGCTTGTTTCTTAGTTCACAATTCAATATCGAGCGTTGGGGTTAGCAACTCATTATGCTCACTTCTGGTCACGAGCCAGGAACACAAGTATTGTAGCGATGCTACGCAATCACGGGATCACTTAAAGAATGCAATGATATGACAATTAATTTGTGTACCGTTAATGGAAAGTAAACATGACATGGTAATTGTGCAACATGATATATGTCGGATCTAGCTTCGTTCTCAAGCTAGTTCCTAAATTTGCGCCTAGGCGAGTATCATTTCGTCGCCTAGCCTCTTTTACGCCTACAACAAGCAAATGGCCTAAAACATGGCCTAAACCTTAAGTGGCAAGTTTCACTTGCCTAGCACCGGGGATGACGATCACGAAGGTTCGTCTCGCGGATGCTAATCTACGGGGGAAATCGCTGTTATGGGGAAACAATCATCAAACAACATGAAATTTCATTATGGCTTCATAAAAATACAAATAGGTTATGAAAACATCGAGAGATCGATTTCTTACCGAGAGGAGGCGGAAGAAACACTCCGGAGAACCCTAGGACCAGATCTGGAAACGAATGGAGAAGTTTGGGGAAACTAGGGTTTTGAGGGATTTTGGGGATTTGATGAGATTTTCGGGAAGATGAGAGGTAGAATGAGTTGATGGAGGGTTTAGATGATGGATTTAGGGCTTGGAATGAAGGAATAAGGCTTGGAGGAAGATGGAGGCTCAATGGGGGGAGAAACTAGGGTTTTGGGTCGAGTGGAGGAGGAAGAAAACGTTTGGGAGGGGTATAAATAGGTTGGGCTGGTAGCTGCCCAGAAATTAGGGTTTTAACACAGATTAGTCGGTCAAAGAGGAACCACTGACCGACTAGTTTGGCAACTAGTCGGTCGGTCGACCAACGCAGACCGACTAAGTGTAAACAGTAACTTCTGAACGAAAATAAGATTTAGATTTAGTCGGTCCATGAACAAATACTGACCTACTAGATTAACATCTAGTCGGTCGATGAACGTTCTTAGACCGACTAAGAGTGAACAGTATTGATACCAAAAATAAGTTGAAGAGTTAGTCGGTTAAAGAAGCATTGCTGACCGACTAGTTTGCAACCTAGTCGGTCAACCAACGTTCTTAGACCGACTAACGATAAACAATAACTCCTGAATAATTTAAAAAGCCAACTAGTCGGTCCAAGAAGGATTGCCGACCGACTGGATCGTCATCTAGTCGGTCGGTGCCCCTTCTTATACCGGCTAACGTGCACCAAAAGTTCCGATACGGAGCGCGGAGCTCCGGGATCGATTCCTATGACTCCTAGGCTTGATCTAACAGTAAGATACGACCGTTATGAAGCCCGTCACGAATGACTTGCTTCGAAATCGACGATCCTAAGGAAGAAACGAGAAAACACGACGGAACGATCGAAAATGAAAGTCGCGGAGACGAAAACCACACACAGAGGAGAAAATCCACCAAAACATATATTATATTATAATAAATCCAGATACATGAAAAGCAGTCGTTACATCCTCCCCAACTTAAGAAAAATTCCGTCCTCGGAATTTCCAAACACTCACGTGTCCGGAAACAAAAGTGGGAAACGCTCTCGCATCTCATCCTCATTCTCCCAAGTAGACTCTCCAGGTGAGCCGTGTCGCCACATCACCCTCACAAGATTGACAATCTTGTTCCGAAGCGATTTCTGACGCCTGTCCAGAATCTGCACTGGATGCTGGTCATACGTCATATCGGGGCGAACGGTAATCTCCGAAAAATCCACAGCATGAGACGGATCGCTAATGTATCGACGAAGCTGCGACACATGGAAAACATTGTGAACTCCTTCCAAAGATGGCGGCAAAGCCAAGCGATACGCTACCTCGCCAACCCTCTCCAAAATGTCAAACGGTCCAATGTATCACAGGCTCAACTTCCCTCGCTTCCCGAAACGAATCACACCGCGATTCGGGGAAATCTTCAAGAACACATGGTCGCCCGGCTGAAACTCCAAAGGACGACGTTTAGCATCCGCCCAAGGCTTAAAACGGTCCTGAGCAACCCTCAGCCTCTCCCGAATATTCCTGACGATCTCCACGGCCTCCACGATCATCTCAGGTCCCAATAACTCCCGATTACCAACGTCATCCCAACTCAATGGCGATCGACATTTCCTCCCACAAAGAGCGGCGAAAGGCGCCATGCCAATACTCGCCTGGAAGCTGTTGTTGTAAGAGAACTCTACCAGATGTAGATGGTCCTCCCACGAACCCTTGAAATCCAACATGCACGCCCTCAGCATGTCCTCTAAAATCTGAATTGTCCTCTCGGACTGGCCATCTGTCTGCGGATGGTACGCCGTGCTGAAACTCAGACGCGTACCCAAGATCTTCTGCAAACTCTGCCAAAACTGAGATGTGAACCTCGTGTCTCTGTCAGACACGATACTCACGGGGACTCCATGAAGTCGCACGACCTCCTGCACGATTCACGTCACATCACTATCCAAACTAGGAAAAGGAAATAAAAACGGAGAGTAAAAGAATTTTTACCTCCATATATCTCCTCGCTAGCGCCTCAGAGGACTGTCCCACTCGGAATGGAATAAAGTGCGCGGATTTGGTCAATCGATCTAAGATCACCCAAATCGCGTCATTCTGCTTCGGACTCCGAGGTAGTCCAGTCACGAAATCCATAGTGATGTGTTGCCATTTCCACTCCGGAATCGGAAGCGGTTGTAGCAACCCGGCCGTACGCTGATGCTCCGCCTTCACTTGCTGGCAAACCAAGCACTTGGCTACACTCCGAGCCACACTCCTCTTCATACCATGCCACCAATAATTCAGACGAAGATCCTGGTACATCTTGGTGCCACCAGGATGCACAGAATACGGCGAACTGTGTGCCTCCACCATCAATTCCTCTCTGATATCCCCAGCTGGCATACACAGCCTGGCTCCAAACCTCAGCGAGCCATCCTCATGAATCAAAAAGTCAGTCCGCAGACCAGCTTCCACCTGCTCCTGAATCTTCACCAGCTTCGGATCCTCAGCCTGGCCAGCCTTAATCTGATCCACGATCGTCGACTGTACCTGCATGTACATCAACGAAGAAGCCTCCCCAGGAAGGACAATCTCCACACCAGACTCGCAAAAATCCTGCTGCAATCTCCACTGCGAGGTCAAAATCATCACCGCTGGAAGCCTACTCAAAGCATCTGGAACCACATTCACCTTACCAGGATGATACTGCAAATCAATCTCATAATCCGCCATAAGCTCCAACCATCGACGCTGTCGCATGTTGAGCTCCTTTTGAGTAAAAATATACTTCAAGCTTTTGTGATCGGTGAAAATCTTCACTTTCTCACTCAGCAGGAAGTGCCTCCAAATCTTAAGAGCAAACACAACGGCAGCCAACTCCAAATCATGCGTCGGGTAATTCTTCTCATGAACCTTAAGCTGACGAGACGCATAAGCCACAACATGCCCGTGCTGATGCAACACACAACCGAGACCCTTGCCAGAGGCATCGCAAAAGATCTCAAATCCACCGCTGCGATCAGGCACAACAAGAATAGGGGCAATCGTCAACCTCTCCTTCAGAATACCAAAAGCACTCTCACAATCACCTGACCAAACAAAAGGCACATCCTTCTACGTCAACCTGGTCATCGGCTCAGCAATACGGGAAAAGTCCTTAATAAATCGCCGATAGTAACCAGCAAGTCCAAGGAAACTCCGAATCTCAGACGCAGACGACGGAACAGGCCACTCCCTGATGGCCCTAATCTTCTCGGGATCCACTGAAATACCATCTCCAGTCACCACATGCCCAAGAAAAGCAACTCTGTCCAGCCAAAACTCGCACTTCGAAAACTTAGCATACAAACGATGCTTCCTCAAGATCTCCAATACCGTCCTTAAGTGCGAGGCATGCTCTTCCTCCGACTTCGAATAGATCAGAATGTCGTCAATGAAGATAACGACAAACTTATCCAAAAATTCGTAGAAAATCAGGTTCATCAGATTCATGAAAACTGCGGGCGCGTTAGTTACGCCGAAAGGCATAACCACAAACTCATAGTGTCCATACTTCGTCCTGAACGCTGTCTTCGGAACATCATCCTTCTTCACCTTCAACTGATGGTAACCACTCCTCAAATCCAATTTAGAAAACACCCTCGAACATCCAAGCTGATCAAAAATATCGTCGATGCGAGGCAACGGGTATTTATTCTTAATGGTCACCGTATTCAACTCCCGATAGTCCACGCACATGCGATGCGAACCATCCTTCTTCTTTACCAGCAACACCGGTGCTCCCCACGGAGACACACTAGGATTAATATAACCCTTCTGCAAGAGCTCATCCAACTGCTTCCGCAACTCTTCCAATTCTGCAGGTGTCATACGATACGGCGCCTTCGAAATCGGCTGCGCACCTGGAACAAGATCAATAGAAAATTCTAGAGCTCGATTAGGCGGCAAACCAGACATCTCCTCGGGGAAGACGTCGCCAAAATCACGCACTACAGCTGGCCACTCCAGCTCCATCTGCATAGCCACAACCTCCACCGGCCTGGCCCGAAATCTGACAGGACCAAGCGAACTGCTACCACGACTGAACTCAAATACTGGATGTCCGGGGATCTCGAACACCACCTTCTTCCTCCGACAGTCGATCGTAGCATAGAAGCTCGCAAGCCAGTCCATCCCAAGAACTGCATCATAGTTGATGATGTCGTGGACAATGAAATCAGCGAAAAGCTCATGTCCACAGACCACCAACGAGCAAAAAATTGCAACCACGATGCACCAAGACCACGCCATTCCCTGTAACGATGTTCCAACTCTTGGGAAGAGGGGACGTCGACAAGGAATGCCTCTCCACGAAGCTCCGAGAAATAATGCACATCGATGCACCAGAGTCAAAGAGGACTCGTGCAGGAAATGTGCACACCAAAACCACACCTAACAATCAATTTAACAATCAAACCCTAGTCTAGCAACAACCATGTTCAAGCAAACAACACAATCTAACATTCAAAACCAGCTAGAAAAGTAACAGCTAGATTGAGGATTACCTGCGATAACCTCATCCACAGCCGCGCTCTCCACAGCGGTCATCAGAAAAGCCTGCCTCCTCGGCGGAACAGCCTGCTGAAAAGCCTGCCTCTGCGGAACAAGAGCTGCTCCCCGACCAGCAGGAACAGACGCTCGCTGCTGCAACGGCTGTGCTGCAACAGGTGCCCTCCGCAGCGGACCCGCATGCCGACAATCCTTCGCGACATGGGAAGCATCACCACAAACCAGACACTGGCCCAAAAACTTCCGACACTGCTCCTTGATGTGGCCAGGCTTGCCGCAGAAATGGCAAGTCTTCAGAATAGGCCCTCCTGGCCTCTTAAACTGAGCGGACTGATTAGGCCTGAATCCAGGTCTAACCACAGCTCTCGCCTGCTCCATAGGCCTCTTCCCAGCACCAACAACAGACCCCCTCCTCTGGTTCACGAGCAGCAACTGCCTCTTGGCTGCTACTAGAACCTTTTGATAAGACTCCCGGTCAGAAGAGGTCACAAAACTCTGGAGCTCCGAAGCAAGTCCATGCAGGAACCTCTGAGCTCTCTCCTCAGCGTCCTGCACTATCTTTGGTGAAAACCGACTCAGCCTCATGAACTCTTGGTGATATAGGTCCACCGACGAGTTTCCTTGCTTCAAATCGATAAAACGCTGCAGCATCTCTTCCCTGGCAGCTTTCGGAAAGAACTCACCCTCAAATCTGGCCTTGAAGGTAGCCCAAGCTATCGGCTCCACTAGCATCTTCTCTTCCGCATCCCACCAATTCCGAGCATTATCCTAGAGTTGCCTCTTCGCCAAATCAACCCATCCAGCCGGGGTGATCTTGGCCATCTTCAGATTGTCCTCGATGTTCCGAATCCACTCATCGGCAGCCAGAGGACCCTCAGACCCATCAAAATATGCGGGACCCAGCTCCCGAAATTGCTTCGCCCCTGGCTCAGAGCGAGGGGCATCCGGAAGAGCCCGGGCAGCTCGAGAAAGTGGAGCATTCTGGACTTGCAGAAGCACGCCCTGCTGCACTTGCATCATCTGGAGCATCATCCGCATCATCTCCCCGTTGGTGGGTTCCCGCTCAGGCTCCTCATCATGAGGGAGCGCACCACTACCCCCACCACGGGTGAATCGTCTTCCTGCCATCTAGTGACACAGAAAACGAATCAGATTAGACTCATAGCTTATGACTCGGACGTCGAACTTAGTTTATTGGACATTCTAATATTATTATCGTCATTCCAAAAATCGCAGTTACAGAAGGACCTGCATGGGCCACCAACAAAACCTGTCACGCCCCGCTTCCCTAAAATGGAGGCGAGACGTGAAAAGGTCCGCACGAGAGTGGAGCTGTGAAGCCCCAAACCCGATGAACGTCAATAAAACATAAGCAGGTCCCTGTAACCACAACGGAACAACAATAATAACACAAGGAGAGACTGAAATAAAATCTCACATCTCATAAATTGTCCAACATGAAAATAAGTCCAACATCCAGAAAAGCCACCAGGCTAAAAGAAAGAGTCTAAAGGCCCAGAACAAGGCCAACAAAAGCAACGACATAACAAAGTATAGGTGCTACGCACCGACAACAAAACAGCAGTCTAAACAAAAGGAAAACACAACGAAGACACTAGGACTGGTCCCCAGTGTCCACGTACTCCCCGTCAAACACAAGCTCGGGCTCGGCGTCAGCAAACACCTCGTCCTCAACAATGTACTCAGGCTCGGGATCTAACATGTATCACCCAAAAGAGTAAAGGGGCACATGTCAGCAAGTCTAAAAGACTTGGGCAAGGAAACTGAAAGTAAGGCAACTAGCAACCTAGCAGTTATAGTATGCATGACATGGCAGTTATAACATGAGTGCACAATCAAGACAGGCAAGACAATTTGTACAAGAGAACAATCATCGGGACAAGACAAGAGTAGCCGAGCTACTAAC
This sequence comes from Scilla litardierei, assembly GCA_030789695.1. Taxonomy (NCBI): domain Eukaryota; kingdom Viridiplantae; phylum Streptophyta; class Magnoliopsida; order Asparagales; family Asparagaceae; genus Scilla; species Scilla litardierei. The sequence continues at coordinate 129,730,380 of CM061133.1, read as the reverse complement.
AATCTCAATCATTTCACTATTCACGTTTCACGTTGTTTTGTAGATGTTTACGCCCTTCAGCTGAATGGTACATCATTCACACTGATCGGCCCTAAACAATACCCCACCCCAGAGTTTACGCCTTACAACTGCAGTTGCTGATCGGGCAGACTCCCAGTTGAATGGCCGCTTAACTCTTACCTCATCCCACACGTAAACAAGCCAGGGTCCCTGTACATGAGCCCAGCAAGTGAGCCAGGGTTGCCCCGCACGAGAGCTTGTTTCTTAGTTCACAATTCAATATCGAGCGTTGGGGTTAGCAACTCATTATGCTTGCTTCTGGTCACGAGCCAGGAACACAAGTATTGTAGCGATGCTACGCAATCACGGGATCACTTAAAGAATGCAATGACATGACAATTAATTTGCGTACCGTTAATGGAAAGTAAACATGACATGGTAATTGTGCAACATGATATATGTCGGATCTAGCTTCGTTGTCAAACTAGTTCCTAAATTTGCGCCTAGGCGAGTATCATTTCGTCGCCTAGCCTCTTTTACGCCTACAACAAGCAAATGGCCTAAAACATGGCCTAAACCCTAAGTGGCAAGTTTGACTTGCCTAGCACCGGGGATGACGATCACGAAGGTTCGTCTCGCGGATGCTAATCTACGGGGGAAATCGCTGTTATGGGGAAACAATCATCAAACAACATGAAATTTCATTAGGGCTTCATAAAAATACAAATAGGTTATGAAAACATCGAGAGATCGATTTCTTACCGAGAGGAGGCGGAAGAAACACTCCGGAGAACCCTAGGACCAGATCTGGAAACGAATGGAGAAGTTTGGGGAAACTAGGGTTTTGAGGGATTTTGGGGATTTGATGAGATTTTCGGGAAGATGAGAGGTAGAATGAGTTGATGGAGGGTTTAGATGATGGATTTAGGGCTTGGAATGAAGGAATAAGGCTTGGAGGAAGATGGAGGCTCAATGGGGGAGAAACTAGGGTTTTGGGTCGAGTGGAGGAGGAAGAAAACGTTTGGGAGGGGTATAAATAGGTTGGGCTGGCGGCTGCCCAGAAATTAGGGTTTTAACACAGATTAGTCGGTCAAAGAGGAACCACTGACCGACTAGTTTGGCAACTAGTCGGTCGGTCGACCAACGCAGACCGACTAAGTGTAAACAGTAACTTCTGAACGAAAATAGGATTTAGATTTAGTCGGTCCATGAACAAATACTGGCTGACTAGATTAACATCTAGTCGGTCGATGAACGTTCTTAGACCGACTAAGAGTGAACAGTATTGATACCAAAAATAAGTTGAAGAGTTAGTCGGTTAAAGAAGCATTGCTGACCGACTAGTTTGCAACCTAGTCGGTCAACCAACGTTCTTAGACCGACTAACGATAAACAGTAACTCCTGAATAATTTAGAAAGCCAACTAGTCGGTCCAAGAAGGATTGCCGACCGACTGGATCGTCATCTAGTCAGTCGGTGCCCCTTCTTATACCGGCTAACGTGCACCAAAAGTTCCGATACGGAGCGCGGAGCTCCGGGATCGATTCCTATGACTCCTAGGCTTGATCTAACAATAAGATACGACCGTTATGAAGCCCGTCACGAATGACTTGCTTCGAAATCGACGATCCTAAGGAAGAAACGAGAAAACACGACGGAACGATCGAAAATGAAAGTCGCGGAGACGAAAACCACACACAGAGGAGAAAATCCACCAAAACATATATTATATTATAATAAATCCAGATACATGAAAAGCAGTCGTTATACATACCATCATCAGACAGATGGTCAATCCGAGCATACCATACAGATCCTAGTGGGCATGTTGAGAGTGTGTATGATAAACTTCAAGGGTTCAGAGGACGACCATTTACATCTTATGGAGTTTGCATACAAAAACATTTACCATGTGAGTATTTGCATGGCACCATTTGCTGCACTGTATGGGAGGAAGTGTCGCTCTCCTTTAAGCTGGGATGATGTTGGGGACCGTGAGCTTTTGGGACCCGAAATGATAGCTGAAGCAGTTGATGTGAAGCGGGCTGTCAGGGACAATCTACGTATTGTCTAGGATTGCTATAATCATTAGGTAGATATGAAGAGACAACACTTGGAGTTCCAGCCTGGTGACCATTTTTTCTTGAAGAGCTCACATACGCGTGGACTAATTCATCTCAACAAGGATGGGAAGTTGAGCCCTAGTTACATTGGTCCATTTGAGGTCTTGGAATGCATTGGTAAGGTTGCTTACAGGCTTGCTTTGCCACTGTACTTCGAGTGTATACATGACGTATTCCAAGTATCTCAGCTCAGGTCATGGACTATTCAAAGATCGCGGTACGTCCGGATTTGACATATGACCAGCACCCAGTGGCTATTCTAGACCGAAGACAGAAGTTACTGAGGAAGAAGGCCATTAACCTTGTGATGGTCATGTGGCACCGAGAGTCTCTAAGAGAGTCCACCTGGGAACTCGAGCCTGAGATGAGAGAGAGATACACTCATCTGTTTGTATAGTGGATTTTGTTTTCTTGTACAGATGTTTTGGTATGATGTATAGAAATATCATTTCCTCCTAGTTTGTTTTGAAATTCCGGTGACAGAATTTGTTTTAAGGAGGGTAGGATGTAACCCCATGTTTTTAATATAAGAGTTATTGTACTATGTATTTTTGATCGTATTTAATACACATAGATTTTTCATGTATTTGTATATTTTTCCAAAAAAATTTAAAATTTTAAAATTATAATAATATAAAAATCTATTTTCATACATTTAACCTATATTTTAAATAAACAAACTATGGTGTATTCTTTAGAATACATAGTATAGTATATGGCATAAATTTTTATTATTAGGTGTATTTATGGCATAAATTTTTATTATTAGGTGTATTTATCTTTTTCTAAATAAATATATCCCAATTTTCCTATGCACGACACCTAACCATCCATCCATGTGTCAATTTTTCCTTAAATCATTTACTTATTTTAAACCTAATTTTATAAGGATGACACATAACCCCCACACATGGCACTCCCTCCTTATTCTCATCCATGCTTAAGATGAGTCATGGCACACTTGTCATCTTCTTGTTAATTAGTGGGATGATTAGTGGATAAGAAAATGCAAAAAGGGAATTAAGGAAAAAGAGAAAGAAGAAAACAAGTTTTCATCTCTCTCTCTCTCTCTCTCTCTCTCTCTCTCTCTTCTCCTCTCCCTCTTGTTTGGGCTGGCCACACACACCCCTCTCATTCCTCCTCCTTTGGGCCAAACCACCATCGTCACCACCCCTCTCTCCTACTTCCCTTGGGGAAAATCGTCTCCATACCATACCCTTGCTCGAGGAAGAAGGATCATAAGGTAAGTGAGGTAAGAATAGGAGATAAGCTTCTTTGAGGTAGGGATTTCACCACTTAGTTGGTTTATTATGTATAATAATTTGTTTCATGACTATGTTAGGATGGAAGATGATGTTGTCGTGTATGTTAAAATTCATACCATGTCACATAGATTACTTTAGAGATCATTGTATCATTATACTACAATGAAATGTCTAGAACTCTATGCTATGTCTCTTCAGTATGCTTTAGGATGTTTAGTTTAGCCTCCATGTAATACTACATGCTTCTATGTATAGTATGTTTCATACCATGTGAGTCTCCATTCTTTTATATTTAATATACTGCATGTCATGTTTCAATGCCTTATAGTATGTTTAGTACGTATAATACCACATGCTTTTATGTGTAGTAGTAAGTTTCATGCCATGCAACACTCCATGTAATTCTACATGCTTTCATATTTAATATACTACATGTAATGTTTTAATACCTTATAGTATGTTTAGTACGTATTATGTTAAAACTCCATTCTTCTATGAGTAGTAGTATGTTTCATGCCATGCAACACTCCATGTAATACTTCATGCTTCTATGTGTAATGTGTTTCATTCCATGTAATTCTCCATGCTTTCATATTTAATATACTACATGTCATGTTTCAATGCCTTATAGTATGTTTAGTATGTATTATGTTAATACCACATGCATCTATGTGTAGTAGAATGTTTCATACCATGCAACACTCCATGCAATACCCAATGCTTCTATGTGTAGTAGTATGTTTTATGACATGTAATTCTCTACGCTTTCACATTAGTATGATATATATCATGTTTCAATGCTTACTTTTATGTAGTATGTTTCATGTTAAGAGAATTACTTTATGACATGTTTTATTTATCCATGTTAAGTTTCGGGACCTTGTAATATTGCTTGCACATGTGATGGTGCTATAATGAGAGTATTCAAGTTCATGCCAAGAGTAAGTCATTCCTTAAGCACGAAATTTTTTATGTACTGCAATGATTGTCATGGAATTGTAGAATTTATGTGATAATGATGATATGTAGAATGAAATGATGCTAGCGCTAAATTGTTAAGATGGTGAACATGATCACAATTTGTTGAATAAAAACCTGAAAATATCATAACAACCTCAAATATCTCAGTCTGCCCCGAGGTGGGAGGGGTGAGTATTCATAATGGGTTTAGGGGAGAACTCGAGTAAAATATGGACTAAGGAACTGGACTTGATGATTTGTATCTCAATTGCACTTTCGGCACCTAACAGGGGGAGTGGGCAGCGTTGGAGATGCACATGGGTGTACCTGTGTTGTACCATGAGGTATAAGATGTGTATGACAAGATATTCTCACTCTCGAAACTGGGGACTTACGAGAGGCCCGTTTCACATTGCTCGTGTTCTACTGGCGGTGTACCATTTTTCACCACCCTGTGTGAGAGTCCAGATGCTTACGTATTATATTTTACCTGAGATTCCAAAAAATTAGCTCAAAAGTAACAAAACATAAGCAGAAACATGAATGGTGAATGACAACTTTTTCCTCTTATCGCAATACTTTATTTACTTCCATGTGTATGATTCTCGCATGCTTCCTTTATCTTCTTGAGTTATTAATTTATTTCAATTACTTCTAAATTTTTCCCAATATAGGAATTAGTGACATAGTTGTAAACAATGTAAGATATATTATCCATACCATGTTGTGTTTCCCTATTGGGCATGTGCTGACGTGCACGCCTCACTTTTTCCCATGTCTAGAGCCTGAGAGTACAGAGCATGTTCTCCCCCAGGAGACCGTCTAGAGCTTCGAGTTAGAGGTTGAGCCCTCTGAGGGTGATTTCGTGGAGTAGGCTGCTCATGTTTAGAGTAGGGAGTGAGTTGTATCAAGTGTGGTGGAAACTATTTCGAGGGTTTGGGGTCATATATATTTCCCCCCATGTACCTTGTGTAATTATCGTATGTATCTTTGTATCATTTAGACATAAATATATGTAAATATTTTTTGTGACTCTGTATTGTGACTATGATTTTTTCTGTATTGGAGCATATGAAGTAATTCTTTCATTTGTCATCTGTACTGTTCTAGCAATATTGGCAGTGACCTGTGGGATCTTTATTATTATATCAAGCTTACACTGGATAGTATTTAGAGTCAAGGGGTTAAATCCTTGGGTCTAAATACTGCCACGGCCTTGTCACCTTCCACTCTCAACAGACGCCTGGGAAAGTTTCATATTTCTATGTATTTTGGAGAATAGAACGTGATAATTGGTAAGGACTAAAGTATCATTACTTTGTTTTAGAGCCTTATGTTGAGTATTAAGTTTCTTAAATCTAAGAAAAAGATCATTGAATGCATCTAATAAGTCTTCATTGTCCAAATGACTTACATCATTATCGTTTCTTCTGCCAAAAAGCATATGTGGGCATTTTCTTCATTTGATTGCTCATCACTATCTTCTTCATCTGAAGAAGAATCCCCATGTTGCTGCTAATGCTTTTTTCTTCTTATCAAGCTTCTTTTGTTTCTAGTGGCCATTGTTGTTAAAGTTCTTATCTTTGGATTCACTACTACATAAACAGCCTTCAGCCACGGACAAATCAGTGGCTGAAGGAGGAGAATCCGTGTCTGAAAGCCTTTATCCACGGAAAAAAAATTTGTGGCTAAAATTCTGTGGCCGATACCGTAGTGGCTAATGGGGCTTTTGGCCACGGACTTTTCCGTGGCCGATAATCAGCTACGGACTTTCAGCCACAGATTTGTCATTGGCTAAAGATTCTGTGGCTAAAAAACATCCGCCACGGATTTGTCCCTGGCTAAAGGTTCTGTGGCTAAAAGTCATCAACCACGGATTTGACCATGGCTAAAGGTTCCGGGGCTAAAAATTATCAGCCACGGAATTGTCCCTGGCTAAAGGTGTCCGTGGCTAAAAAAACATCAGTCACAGATTTGTCACTGGCTAAAAAGGTGTACTATATATATATATATATATATATATATATATATATATATATATATATATATATATATATATATATATATATATTAAAAAATTAAAATGTTTAAAAATCCCTACAAAATCATTAAAATATAAAAGAGCAAGAAAGAAACCATTAGGAGTCAACACAGAGACGTAAACAAGATAACATCACTTTTTTTATTCTTCAAAGGACCAAAGTACACAATAACATATCTTCGATAACATTGAATCAAAAAGAACAGCACACAATGTTTCAAACTACCAAAATCTAAAGCCAATGTTTCTCAACCTCATCATAAGAACAACACACAAGCTGTCAGTCCCTACACAATACTGACACCCAGAAAATCTTGTGCTTACAGATTTGCCAAGTCCAGAGAGAGCTTGCTTAAGAGCTAAAGCCAAGAAGCAAAGGTACCGCAGCCTTGATGCCTGGCTGCCTGCTCACCGACTTACAGACAGAGACCTCTCTCTGTGTGACTGCCTCCTTTCATAGTCTTCGCTCCTGCTCCTGGACCTGCTGTAGGAAGGTGAACAGGAGTAAGACCAACCGTGATGGTACATTTTGTACCTTTCATCTCGAGGCGAAACAGACCTGTCAAATATTCAAAAGAATGCAACTGTTAAATTCATGAATGAAACATGAGCCGTGCTCTCTGCACCGCAGCATGTGCGGTGCAGACACGCAAACGTATGGAGAGACCAACGCGATACCTTGAAGGACAAAAGAACGTGCTGTGAATTGACTACCTAAAGAAGTGTGAAATGACTGAAGGATGAGAGCATGCAATAAAGATGTGACCGCTCCTGCAGTGTGTGACCGCTCATGCAGTGAAGGTGTGACCGCTCCATTAAATCAGTGCTTTTTGGTCGAAAAAGCTGCTGAACATCGTCGTTTTTCTGTTCGCTCACGGGCTCTACAACCATGTCTTATATATTGCATTTTCTCCCTCATCTCAGCCTATCAACCCCTTCATCTACTCAGCTTCCCAGCAACAGTGAAGAACGGAGTAACGACCACTTTGCTCACGAGCAACAGTGCAGAACGAATCGAACCCCCATCGAACATGAGCGAGACACCGTTGGATAAGAGCGCTGATTTCTCCATATTTTACACCTTTTTTCTGCATGTTTGCATGCCATTTTGATTGCCCATATCGCGTTTTTCACGATTATTCGATAATATTGCGATGCTTTTCACGATTTCTTGTTTTTGTCGTATTTCAGGAGATTTGGAGTGATTTGGAGTGATTCTGAGATGCACCCACTCCGAAGTGTCACCCATGACTCTTTTGAGGGGAATTATGCGATTGGAGAGGAGTGGAAGAAGAAAGAACGTCGTAGGAGCGACGAGGGAGCAAAAATACGAAGATTGGGCATTTTCAGCATGTCACTCGGCCGAGTGAAGGAGTCACTCGGCCGACCATCGACAGCCCGCTCGGCCGGCCAGATCGGACACGCGACAGACTGAGTATCAGTGTGCACTCGGCCGACCATCGCCAGCCCACTCGGCCGAACCACGGAGACACCACTCGCCCGAGTGGCATCAAGACGACGGCAAGAAAAATCCCAGACTTACTGTAATCCGTCAGTGCAGTCCCAAGTTCCGACTCGACCGAGTGAAGAAGTCCCCTCGGCCGAAGCAAAGAAAGTCACTCGGCCGAGTGACTCCCGAGGAGCCGACCCCCAAAAGTCCGAAGTTACTGGAATCCGTCAGGGTTTGTCACTCGACCGAATGACATTTGTCACTCGGCCGAGTGAGCTGCGCTGCCTGTAGCGTAAATTGCGATTTTCAGGCTGCGCAGGGGCAATTTTGTCACAGTTTTTTGGGCGATTTTGGGGGGTATTTAACCCCAGTTTTAAACCTAGTTTGGGGAGCTTTTTCAGAACTTTTTGGCAGCCTTTTTAGATTACTTTTTAGGAGATTAGATTAAGCTTTTTGGAGGGAGACAAAAGTGTTATTTTGTTGGATGCTATTGAATCTTCATTGGTTTGTCTCTCTCTCTATTAAAAACCTCATTTTTATTGATATATTGTCTATTGCAATGAATTCCATTGATTTTATTATTGAATTTATAATGATTTGCATTATGAATTGTGAGTAGTTTTATCGTCTTAGGGCGTAGGGATGAACCCTACGAACCCTATTTCTAATTTGTGACGAATTGGTGAAATATTTGCTAGAAATGATTAGGGTTAGTTTGGGATTGATTTAATACGAATAGCTAGGGATTCATACCGATTGGGATTTGCAAGATTGGATCCCAACTCGATATGAAGCCATAGAAATTCGAATTGGGTTACAATTGGATTTCTCTGGAATCGATTTGCAAGAGATTGGACCGAAACTAGGGTTTTCAATTGCGATTCTATACCAATACCCGTTTGCAAGAGATTGGACGGGTAGGAACTATCCCAACCTAGGTCGTAGCTCGAGTTTGCACGAGAGTGGGCTCGAGATACGATTGAACGATGATGTTGTTCTTCACGCTAGCTTGCCTAGGTTAGGGTTTGCAAGAGATTGGACCCTACCCTAGGTTTGCTATAGACCGGCAATAGCGCGAGAGCGTGAGCTTGGTTCTACATTTAGTTGCAACTAGTTCACCTGAATTGCAAGTCTACCAATTGTGAAACCTACTAATCACAATGACGAGATACGGTTTGTAGTAGGGATTTCCTATTCCTAGGCGTCTTTATTAATTTGATATTTCCTTTATACAATTGAACGATTGTGACCGCTTTATTGCGAATATTTCTCGACTGTTCTTATAGCCAGGTGAATTGAAGAAGACACTGTCATTTGCTCTCCTCGTGTTCGATACCCGCTCGCCGCTACACCGTGCGCTTGCGGTAAGACTAGCGAGTCGTTTGCCCCAGTTGCGTGTGCATATCCGGAGCGAGATCAAGTTTTTGGCGCCGTTGCCGGGGAAGGCGATAGTGTTTGATTCTACCTACCTAGCTATTTTTCTTTTTGTTTTGTTATATCTATTTTTATTTTACCCTTCCTTTGTGCTGACTATTTCTTTGAAACTCTGTTTTCCCTTGCATGTACATGAAATCCACAGCGGACCCCGAAGAAATACTATACGATCCGGAGATCGAACGTACATTGAGGAGGATTAGAGCGGAGAGGAGACTCGATACGGAAGGAAATTTTATGACCAATCCTGAGACACCCGAAGAATTGGCGGTGCGAATGGCGAAGATCATTTCCATTAGAGATAGGCTTCGGCCTAAGACTTCCTCCACGACCTCGTCCATAGCTATGCCGGAGTTGGTGGCCGACAAAAATTTCGAATTGAAGACCGGATTGGTAGTTCTGATGCAGCAAGACCCTTTTCATGGGAATTCCCATGAGAACCCTCATTACCACATCCAGCTCTTCCTATCAAAATGTGCCACCTTCCAAATGCCGGGCATCTCCATAGATGCTATCAGACTGCACCTCTTCCCCTTCACACTCAAGGACAAGGCCTTATATTGGTTGAGGACGCAAGCTGAAGGAATCTTCACCACTTGGGATGAATTGGTGAGTGCCTTCGTCGACAAATTTTACCCGCCCTCCAAGACGGTGAAGATAAGAAGTGCTCTCATGTCCTTCAAGTAAGGACCGCAGGAGACTCTCTATGAGGCGTGGGAGCGCTTCAAGGACTTGCAACATCAATGCCCCCATCACAGCATAGAGGATTGGGAGCTTGTCCATAGTTTCTACAATGGACTCCAACCGGGCACAAAATAGATTATTGATGCTACCGCCAACGGAGCCATTTTGTCAAAGACCCCTGATGAAGCTACGGCCTTACTAGAGGAGATGGACTCCAACAACCAACATTGGGGCGACGAGCGATGACATTCTTCATCCTCCTTGAAGCCCACGAGTATTTATGAGGCCAAGGCCGTGGCGGAGCTTGCGAGAAAATTTGACTCTCTCCACAAGGTAGTGGAGAGGTTGGAGAAATACATTACCGAGCCGTAGGGAGCCCCTACTACATCCGCACCGACAAACCATATGAGTGATTGGCAAGACCAATCCCAAGCCATGTATGTAGGAGGAGAGCATGGAGAAGGAGCTTTGGAGCAAATTCAGTATGTTGCGGGGAATTCCGGATATTGGGCCAACCCGGCCGCTAGAAACCATCCGGGTTTTTCCTATGCTAATAATGATGGTGCTTTGAACCCCCCGCCACAACAACCTCCTCAAGCTCGGGCTCCACCACCACAACCGAATTATCAACCAAGGGGGCCACCACAACAAAACTTCCCACCTAGGCAACAAGTGGGACCTTATAGGCCACCCGGGTATAATCAAGGTTGGAGAAATCCCAACCCTCCGCAAGCTCAACCACGTTCGGATTTTGAAGCTAAGGTGGAGGATTTTATGGCGGAGCAGAGAAAGATCAACACAACGTTAAAGGCGGGACAAGATTCACTTACCACCGTCGTCGCTCAAATTGGGGAGCAACTTGCGTTGCTCAATAGAAACAACCAACAATTACCGGCTCAACCCGAGCCAAATCCACGGGGCAACACCGGCCATATCAATGCGGTGGTTGCGGTTACAACAAGAGGTGGGAAGGATACCACTCCCCCCATGACTCAAATCAAGGAACCCGTGTTGGAGATTCTAGAAGAGAGCGAGCCGGTAATTGAGGTGGAAAAAGAGAAGGAGCCGCAAGAAGGAGCAAAATCTAGGGTTGAGGAACCTATTGATGAGCGTCGATTCATGCCACAGGTGCCTTTCCCTCAACGGCTAGCTAGAGCTAAGATCGAGAAGAGGTTAGCCAAGTTCATCGAATACTTGAGAGGGGTGAGCCTCAATATTCCTTTCCTTGATGCCATAGTGGAAATACCGTCCTACGTGAAGTTCTTAAAGGACTTGATTCCGGGAAGGAAAAGGAAGGAGAAGATCATGCTCGCGGAACAAGGAACTTGGTTCACTAGGAAGGAAAAGGATCCCGCCAAATTTAAAGATCCCAGGAGTTTCCGGATTCCGTGCACACTCGGAGGCGTCCCCTTACAAAAAGCATTGGTTGATTTGGGTGCTAGTGTGAGCCTCATGCCTCTCACCATGTTCCAGAAGTTGAATACCGGCACGGATTTAAAGCCAACCGACATGAGGATACAACTCACGGACGGTCGGATTACAAGGCCGGTTGGGATCGCAGAGAATATCCCACTCCAAGTTCCGGGAGGCATATGCTTGCCTTGTGATTTTGTGATCATGGACATCAAGGAGGAGGGTGACACATCGCTCATACTTGGACGCCCATTCCTCGCCACCGCCGGTGTAATCGTCGATGTGCGGGAAGGGACTCTTACCTTGAATGTCGGCAACATTGAAGTCGAGCTCCATATACCAAAGGCTATGAAGCACATGTCGTATCATGAGGAGCTAGATTACTTGGACCTCCTTGACGAGGTCATTAAAGAGGCTATCCCCCACTCCATCGGTGCACTCCATGATGACGGCTCCGAAGAAGGCCAAGATTTGGTCGAAGAAGAGAAGATGGAGGACTCTCCCAATAGCTCCATGGCGAATGATGATGGCGACGCTGATGTCGCGAGAATACGGGAGCTTTGCAAGCTCTCGACATTGAAGAATCCGAAGAAAGCTCCACCGACTCGAAGATGGGTGTCACCGGCGAAGCCAAGGACCGGAACAAGCTCAAGCTTGGGGGAGCCATCCCCCAACATTGCTCATGATGAAGGGGCACTGGGGAAGGCCACGCACCACCACGATCCAAATCCGAGCGGTCTTCCCGGCAAGTTTGACGGGTGCATCTCATATGCACCCAACATCCCGCGCTAAATTAAAAATCCAAAGGGGTCGAGCTCAAGACCTTAAACAAGCGCTTGTCGGGAGGCAACTCGACGGTTTTTGCATTATTTTTATTTGATTTTCATTTTTGGTTTAGACTTTTGTTAGTTTTTAGGGTCGTTTGCCCATAAAAATCGTGACAACGGGTCTTAATTTCTATGACAGGAGAGGAGAAAGGGAGATCTCTCATATGGAGGAAGATAGAGGCAAGGAAGAGCGCTCCAGGAATGCACTCAGGCCTTGGGAGGAGGAAGAAACCAACTGGAGGAAGAAAAACAGAGAGTAGAGCGATAACGGAGCCCCGAAGCAGAAAACAGCATGCCACTCGACCGAGTATCATATGCCGCTCGGCCGAGCAAAGGACCCCATTCGGCCGAGTGGGGGCACTGATCACTCCTTATTTTACACCCTTTTTCCGCATGTTTGCATGCCATTTAGATCGCCCAAATCATGTTTTTTCACGATATATCGACGATATTGCGATGATTTTCACGATTTGTTGTTTTTGTCGCATTTCAGGTGATTTGGCGCGATTTGGAGTGATCTCGAGATGCGCTTACTCTAGACGGTCACCAACGACCTCCCCGAGGGGTATTTTGCTGTTGGAGAGGAGCGGAAGAAGAACGGACGTCGCAGGAGCGACGAGGAGGTCAAAATAAGCAGATTGGGCATTTTTTTGTGTCCCACTCGGCCGAGTGGAGGAGCCACTCGGCCGACCAGCGAGACACTGCTCGGCCGACCAGAACAGACACAATTTACATGTGCACTCGGCCGAGCACCGAAGACCACATCGGTCGAGTGACGATATCACGTACGCCTGAGTGGCGCCCAGACGAAGCCTTTCCAAAACATCCAAGTTTCTGTTTTTCGGCTGCCTGAACTTCAGAAGACCCACTCGGCCGAGTGGTTAATCCCGTCCGCCCGAGTACTATGAAGCCATCGGCCGAGTGACGACAACTCACTCCGCCGAGCCGCCCCCGAAGTAGAGACCCCTGAAGGCCCCAACTTACTGGAAAATTACAGGGTTTTCACTCGGCCGAGCGACTTTTGTCACTCGGCCGAGTGCGATGCGCTGCCTGTAGCGAAAACTGCGGAAAACAGGCTGTGCATGGGTATTTTGGTCACAGTTTTTGGACGATTTTGAGGGCTATTTAAACCCTGTTTTTACCCTAGTTTGGGGAGCCTCCCTCTTAGATTTTTGCAGCTTTTTAGATTAGTTTTTAGCTTTATTCTTGTGATTGGAAAGGAGACAAAGATTGGAATTTTGTTGGATTCAATTGAAGAACTCCATTGGTTTGCATCTCTTTTCCTTAAAAACTCTATTTTTATTGCTTATCTCAATATTGTGATGAATTCCATTGCTTATTTCAACGATTATTTTTGTGATCTCGCTATGATTTGTGAGTAGTCTCCACGTCTTGGGGCGTGGGGATGAACCCTACAAGCCCATCTTCATATTTGTGATGAATTAGTAGAAATCTTGCTAGAATTGTTATTAGGGATTAGATTAGGATCAATTTACTACGGATGGCTAGGTATTCATATCAATTGGGATTTGCAAGAGATTGGATCCCAATTTGATAGGAAACCCTAGAAATCCGAATTGGGTTGGAGTCGGATTTTTGAAGTATCGGTTTGCAAGAGATTGGACCGATACTAGGATTTCTGGTTGCAATTCCATGCCGATACTCATTTGCAAGAGATTGGACGGGTAGGAACAATCCCAATCTAGGTCGTGGACCGAGTTTGCAAGAGATTGGGCTCGGTGCGCGATTGGACGATGATGTTGATCCTAATGCTAGCTTCCCTAGGCTAGGGTTTGCAAGAGATTGGACCCAAACCTAGGATGGCTATAGACCGGCAACAGCGCGAGAGCGTGAGCTTGGTTCTACATTCAGTTGTAACTAGTTCATCCAAATTCTCATTCAAGCAATTTTGATACCGATGAACCGCATCTATGAAATACGGTGAGTAGCGGGGATTCCCCATTCCCTAGACGTTCTTTATTTGATTTGATATTTCCGCATTTTTGTCTGACGATTGTGACAGGATCGCCAAAGGCAAATTTCTCTCTTAAATAGCCAGGTTGATTGGAACAAGCACGGTCATTCGTCCTCCCTGTGTTCGATATCCCGCTCGCTGCTACACCGTGCACTTGCGGTAAAACTACAACCGTTCTTTGGGTCACATCCCGGAGCGATCAAGTTTTTGGCGCCGTTGCCGGGGAGGCGATTGCGTTTGATTCTTTCTCACCCTAGCTATTTCTTTATTATTATTATTATTATCATTATTTTTATTTCTTATTTCTTACCTAACCCTTCCACGGTACTAATCATTTCTTTGAAACTCTGTTTCCCCTGTGCATGTACACGAGATCTACGGCGGACCCTGAAGCTTTATTATTTGATCCCGAGATCGAACGTACCGCGCGGAGACTTAGAGCGGAAAGGAGACAAAATACGGAAGGGCGGTTTATGACCAACCCGGAAACTCCTGAACAATTGGCGGCAAGGATGGCGAGGCTAATTTCTATTCGCGATAGGCTTCGGCCTAAGACTTCTTCTACTACCTCATCCATTGCCATGCCGGAGTTAGCGGCTGACAAGAACTTCGAGCTAATGACTGGATTGGTGGTTTTGATGCAACAAGACCCATTTCATGGGAACGCCCATGAGAACCCCCACTACCACATCCAATTGTTCTTGTCGAAGTGCGCCACATTTCAGATGCCGGGGGTCTCCATCGATGCCATCAGACTGCGTCTCTTCCCTTTCACGCTAAAGGACAAAGCACTATACTGGTTGAGGACGCAAGCTGAGGGTGTCTTCACCACTTGGGACGAGTTGGCGAGTGCATTTATTGATAAGTTCTATCCGCCATCCAAGACGGTGAAGATCCGGAGCGCTCTCATGTCCTTCAAGCAAGGACCACAAGAGACGCTCCATGAAGCTTGGGAGCATTTTAAGGATTTGCAGCATCAATGCCCGCATCATAGCATTGAAGACTGGGAGTTAGTTCATAGCTTCTACAACGGTCTCCAACCGGGGACCAAACAAATTATTGATGCCGCGACGAATGGTGCTATCTTGTCAAAGACTCCCGAGGAAGCTACGGCCCTAGTTGAGGAGATGGCCTCAAATAATCAACAATGGGGCGATGAGCGAGGACACTCTACGTCCTCCTTGAAGCCGACTAGTATCTATGAGGCGAAGGCCGTGGCGGAGCTTACGAGCAAATTTGATTCTCTCCACAAGGTAGTGGAGAGATTGGAGAAGTTTATCACGGAGCCCCAAGGAGCCCCTTCTACCTCCGCTCCAACGAACCAAATGTGTGATTGGCAAGACCAATCTCAAGCCATGTACTCGGGAGGAGAGCAAGGAGAAGTATCCTTGGAGCAAGTACAATATGTTGCGGGGAACCAAGGATATTGGGCCAATCCGGCCGCAAGAAATCATCCCGGATTCTCCTACGCCAACAATGAAGGAGCTTTGAACCCGCCACAACCACCGCCTCAACAAGCTCGACCACCACCACCCCAACAACAAAACTATCCACCGAGGGGGCCTACTCAACAAAACTTTCAACCGAAGCAACAAGTTCCACCATATAGGCCGCCCGGTTACAATCAAGGGTGGAGGAATCAAAATCAAAACCCTCCACAAGCTCAACAACGATCCGACTTCGAAGCAAGAGTGGAGGCGTTCATGGTCGAGCAAAATAAGGTAAATGCTACTTTGAAGGCGGAGCAAGACTCTCTTAATACCGTTGTGGCTCAAATATCGGAGCAATTGGCATTGCTCAATCGGAACACTTAACGATTGCCGGCGCAACCCGAACCAAACCCACGGGGCAACACCGGCCACATCAATGCCGTAGTTGCCGTTACCACTAGAGGCGGAAAGGACACCACCCCCGCCATGATTCCTACCAAGGAGCCCGTGGAGGAAAGCTTGGAGCCAATTGAGCCGGTAGTTGAAGTTGAAAAGGAGAAGGAGCCACAAGACAAGGAGAAATCTAGAGCGGAACAATTGATTGAGGAAAGGCGCTTCATGCCACCGGTCCCATTCTCCCAAAGACTAGCGAGAGCGAAAATGGAGAAAAGGCTAGCGAAGTTCCTCGAGTATCTTAGAGGAGTTAGCCTTAACATTCCCTTCCTCGACGCCATCGTGGAAATCCCCACATATGCTAAATTCTTAAAGGATTTGATTTCGGGGAGAAAGAGGAAGGAGAAGATTATGCTAGCCGAGGAGGGCTCTTGGTTTACCAAGAGAGAAAAGGAGCCGGCCAAATTTAAAGATCCGGGGAGTTTTCGGATTCCTTGCACCTTGGGCGGCGTCCCTCTTCAAAAGGCGTTGGTTGATCTAGGGGCTAGTGTGAGCCTCATGCCTCTCTCCATGTTCTTAAGGCTAAACACCGGGACAAATTTGAAACCTACCGACATGCACATTCAATTGGCCGATGGGCGAATAACAAGGCCGGTAGGGATCACCGAAGACATCCCGCTACAAGTCCCGGGTGGAATATGCTTGCCATGTGACTTCGTGATCATGGACGTTAAGGAGGAGGGAGATACGTCATTGATACTTGGACGCCCGTTCCTCGCCACCGCCGGAGTAATTGTTGACGTGCGCGAAGGTACCCTAACTTTAAACGTCGGCAACATCGAGGTGGAGCTCCACATTCCTAAGGCTATGAAGCACATGCCTTACCACGAGGAACTTGACTACATGGACCTCCTTGATGAGGTGATAGAGGAGGCGATCCCCCACTCAATTGGCGCTCTTTTCGACGAAGATTTCGAGGAAGGCCCGGATTTAAGCCAAAATGAGAAGATAGATGATTCCCCCGACCCCTCCGCTGAAGATGATGAAGGCGACGCTGATGTCGCAAGGATTCGAGAGCTCTGCAAGCTCTCGAAATTAAAGTCTCCAAAGAAAGCTTCTACGGTACGGAAATCGGCATCACCGGTAAAGCCGTTGACCGGAGCAAATGCTAGCTTGGGGGAGCCTCCCCCCAACACTATTCGAGACAGGAGACCACCGCGGGAGAACACGACGCCGCAACTTCCCAATCCAAGCGTTCTCCCCGGAAAGTTTGATGGGTGCATCTCATATGCACCAAACATCCCACATTGATTGAAAATTATAGGGGGTCGAGCTCACGACCCTAAACGAGCGCTTGTCAGGAGGCAACCCGACGGTTTTTGCTTTATTTTTACTTTTTCTTTATTTTCGTTTTAGAAATTTTTAGTGTTTTGAGTCGTTCGCCCAAAAATTTTGTGATAACGGGTCCTATTTTTCTTGACAGGAGAGGAGATAGGTAGATCCATCATGAGGAGGATGAACGAGACGACGAGGAGCGCCCCAAGAAGGCGCTCGACGCTTAGGAGGAAGATGGAATCGATTGGAGGAAGAAAGACGGAGTTTAGAGCCCAAACGAAGACAAACAGCAGAACACAAGGCTCACTCGGCCGAGTATACTAGTCACTCGGCCGAGTACACAAGGTCGTCCGGCCGAGCCGCTCATGAACGAGGGAAGTCTGCTGTACCCAACTCTCTGTTTATTTTCCTGATTTCAATATAACTGCTACTCGGCCGAGTATATATATTCACTCGGCCGAGTAAAACGGATACCCTCCTAGGGCGAGTCTTGCCGAGTAGCTTGAGTCACTCGGCCGAATGGACTTACTCCACTCGGCCGAGGCTGGCAAGGCCACTCGGCCGATGCGTAAGCGGGGAGGAATTTTCTATTGACCTTACTCGGCCGAGTGACCTAGTCACTCGGCCGAGTCGTAACTTCTGCTATAAAAGGGGCCGCGGGGGGGCGCATTTTTCGAAACGAGCGAAACCCAAACAGCCCGACTTTTCGACTCCCCCAGCGCCCGAACCCCTCCCCCACTCGCCCGATCCTTCGACCCGTGCCGCCGCTCGGCCTGCCACCGCCGGCCGACCCCCGCCGTGACTCGCCCGAGTCGCCGCCGGCGGCCGCCGCTCTGACCACCTCCGGTATCGCTTTTATTGCCTTTTTCTCCTCTTTTTGAGTATTTCTTGAGGATCCATGTGTTAAACGACCCCCAAACCCAAATCAATTTCTATATCTATCTGTTATACCCCTAATGCTCCATACATTTTGAATATTACCCACTGATATCGCCTTTTCATGCGCAGGTTGCTTTTTGGAGCTTAGGGGAGCCCAGGGGAGCTTCTCGGGACTGATTTGAGCTTCGTGGAGGCGCTGACTTCGCACGCTTCCGTTGCTGAGCACTCGCGGCGTGTCTGGGTATACTCCTTCCACTCTTTTACACGCACCGCACTTTTTTCACTTTTCGGCGCGCTCGGGGCCGATATGCCGCCCCGGACACGGCCGCGGTCGAAGAGAGCTTCCGCCAAGCAGAAGCGGTCGGATGATGCCAGCCCCTCCCACGAGTTGGAGGACTCTCCTCCACCGTCTCCCACACACGCCGTCCACCCAGCACAGCCTGCAGGCCTCGCACACCCCGCACAGCCTGCAGTGCACCCACAGCCCGCACAGCCTCTCCCTGCCGCTGCACAGCCACCACCTCCGGTTCCACTGGTCGGGCCGCTCGGGATTACGTTCCGAGACGACGCACACCGCGCCGTCTTCGACCGTATCTCCCAGCGCTCGATCGTACCCTCCAGGTTTGCACACCTCGCTGACCTAGGACGCCTGGGGGTACTAGAGGGGATGCTCACGTTGTACGACAACGTGGGCTGGCGAGATTTTCTGCAGGTGTCGGCGGATACATTTACCCGCCCGACACTTGAGGTTCTGAGTTCGATCGCCCGGACCGACGAGGGATGCTCATTCCGGTTCATGGATCGAGAGTGCCAGGTCACTCTCGATATGATGAGAGCGTTTTTCTCGTGGCCCGCTGTCCCCGGTGCCGATCGCGGTTACGGCCCCACCCATATCCCCCCACCTTCCTTCGACGCCGGTGCCTTCTGGGCCCGGATTACGGGTCTCCACGCTGCCTTTGACCCTAGTAGGGCCAAGGCCTCGGCCATTGTCCATCCCTGCCTCCGCATTGCTCAGCGCCTTATGGCGACGACCTTTTTGGCCAGATATGAGCCGGGCACGATGTCTACGCCAGAGCTCTACATGCTCTACGCGATGACACGTCCCAGAGCTCTATCTAGGGATGGCGATGAGCTGGTCCCCGCCGTCGTGATCGATATCGCGGCTTGGTTTTTGGACCGCATCATCGTATCGGTGGGCGCTCGCTCGCCGATATGCTGCGGCGGCCTGATCACCTTGCTTGCTCTTATGACCGGCGAGGACTTCCCCGCCGACTTGCGATGCGTCCCGGGCCCCACTTTTCTGTCTATAGATGTTATGGCCCGGATGAAGATGCTTCGTCCGCACGGTGAGCGTCACTGGGTCTGGTTGCACGGCCCTTACGGGGCCGATTACATGATTCTCCCGAGCCCTGCTCGGACTCTGATTGCACCAGCCCACGTTGACTGGCTCCCTGCGATGGATGTTCTCATCCCCGCTGCCTACGTGCTCGAGGCCGAGGAGGCCGAGCAGGCCCACACTGCCCCCTGTAGACCCTGTTGCACGCCCTGCCGAGCCTGCTGCCGACCCCGTTGACCTTGTGGCCCCTCAGCCCATACCTGACGTTTCCGCTGCTCCTGACACTTCTGTCCCCACTTCTGTCAGTGTCACGAGTACCTCAGCTGAGCCCACTTCCACCACCTCCACCACTCCCGAGGTTGTCACCACCACTCCCACCACCACCACTGGCCCTCTGTCCGTCGAGCCTCTTTGCTCCGCACTCCCCGAGCGCCCGTCGACCTTTGTTGAGAGTGGAGAGCCCTCGTTTGCCGCGGTCATGGAGACCATGGCTAGCATGATCTCCGCTGGGGTTGCGCCTTTTGGTCCACACACTTCCACCCCAGCGGTAGTCACCTCTGTCTCCACCCCTGCCGTATTTTCCGAGAGCGTCGTGGCGTCTGTCCACACTTCTGTGCCACTGACCTCTCCGGCCACCTCGCTGCCATTTTTGCACTCTTCTTTCGCTGCTGCTGCCTCCACTTCCCACCAGCCGGTGCCCCGGCCTCACACTGAGGCCAGGCCCACATTCGCATGCACAGCACCTTTTGTTCCCTTCCCCGCTGAGCCAGTCACCTACGCGACCCGAGTTCGCCAGCCACGCCTTGCACAGCCCCGCCCGGTGCGTCCCTCTGCACCACCTCCCCCTGACACTGTACTTCAGAGCATTCGTGCTCTAGAGGGGGCGGTGAGTGGCCTCCGAGGCGACCTTAGGACCCTGTCCGCCACCGTCTCTGCGATGGCTGGCCGCTTCGAGCTGATCCCCCAGATCCATTACTGTCTCACCCAGGTTCTGGAGCGTCTCCCGCGCGTACCCCCACCCACCCAGCAGGTTCCCGCCCACACTTCCACACACACCCGACCTGCTACCACTCCCACACCCACCCCCGCTCAGCAGCCTGTCCAGCCAGCACCACCCACACGACCTCCGCCTCAGGACGGAGACGGTGCAGCACCACCTTCCTAGGCACCCTTGATGCCATCGTTTATCTTTGCCGTCGTGCTGCCCGTTTCTGCTGGGTCCTGATGCCTTTTTGTCCACCCCCCCTCCCCTCACTTATTTTGGGATTCTCTTTTTGATCACATCTTTATATATCTTTTTTTTGGGAGAGAGGGAGAGTTTTTGGTGCCACTTATATATCTGTATCACTCCTATCTGTGCATGCATCATGTCCGCATCATATTTTCATTTCTTTATTTTTCTTTTTTATTTTCATTTTTCATGCATGCATCCTCACCTGCCCCTCACATTTCTTGTCTCTCGGTGTGCCACACTTTGCACATTGAGGACACTGTGCCATTTAGCTTGGGGGAGTGAGTTCTCACGTTCTTTTTCGATTTGCCACCTTTATTTTTAGTTTTTCACACCATTTTTCGCATTTGCACTTATTTTTCATCATTTTTCTTTTATTTTGCCCTGCATCACGTTTTTCTTTCCTGTGTGCCGCATTATAAATAGTTCTATTTTCCCTTTATCTTTATTTTTCTTTTTTTCTCATCTCATGCTAGAGATGACTTTTCTGTGATGATGATGACGTTGGATTTAGCTTACTCTATATGCATGCTATATTTGTCATGTCTTAGACTTTATTTCTGATATCATATGCTATGACTTGCCTTGCATTTAGAGATAGTAACCCACACTTTTGCCACATGAAAATGGATGAAATTTTATTATTAGCTGAGTCTGAATATTCATATGTATGCTATCACAGAAAACACACCAAGATTCACGCATTGAATGCTTATATCTGGAGTACTGATTTCTTTTCCTATATCACTTCTATATGCATGAATTGTACACTTCACTTCAGGATGATTGAATGATGTTAGCTATGATAAATCTGGATTAGTTAGCTTTTTTGTGATCGAAACTGAGTAGATTAGATTACCCTGCTGAAGTTGTCGTGCATGTCTTATAGAGTGAACCGAGAGTTATATCTATTTCTTTCTCCACAAATCTTGAACATCATTTCTCTACTTTTAAAATCATTGGTGAATCTCCCCTTAGCGATTCTATTTTATGGCATTTCCCCCGCTATTAATTCTTAGCTCCAATTTTCTTATTCAAAAATAATAATAATAATAATAAAAGAGAGAAGAATATTCTTGTATATCATTATCTCTCTCTGAGTTGGGATCGTTGTGAATATATGCTATATTGAAAAAAAAAGAAAAAAAAAGAGAAAAAGAGGAAAAGTCCTCAATAAAAGATCACATCTCACTTTCTTTCTTTCTTCTTTCTTCTTATTACATTTGGAGCTATATAAAAACGGGGATGTGAATATTTTTTTATGCCACCATGCTTATAGATAAGCTTGGCGGAGGGGATCCATTGATGTGTGAGAGAGCGACTACTTGACGTTGCACGACAACCTAGGCTAAGTAATATTCTATACTCGGTGAGATTATTTCTAGCTTTACGAAATCCAGAATTCTAAGCCTAGCGTTCATTTCATGAAATCCATACTTTTCTATTCTCTCTGTTCTATTGTGTGATACTCTTATACTCCTGATAGAAAGCATTCAATTGAAAAGTGTGTGATCTGTGATTTGTATACCGCTTTAAATGATTCAGACGATGTTAATTTTAAAATTATTCCGTTTTTCATGATTATATCGTTGTTCGTGGGTTTTCCGTTTCTATTTGCACTATTATACTATGATATCAAAATAAAATCCTTTGACATGTATTTTTCATTCAGTGCATGCTATACGAGTAAGTGAAACCCATGTCCTGAGAAAATGATCTAGTATCCTACCTCTTCGCTTCTTTCCTTCTTCTTTATTTTATTTCGATTTCACTCTTCTTCGTTTTTCATTTTTCGTTTTTTTTCGCCATTTTCGTTTTCCGAATCCACCGGGTTCGCCTTTTACTTATCTTCCTCGAGGACGAGTAAGAGGCAAGATTGGGGGATTTTGATCACTCCTTATTTTACACCCTTTTTTCCGCATGTTTGCATGCCATTTAGATCGCCCAAATCATGTTTTTTCACGATATATCGACGATATTGCGATGCTTTTCACGATTTGTTGTTTTTGTCGCATTTCAGGTGATTTGGCGCAATTTGGAGTGATCTCGAGATGCGCTTACTCTAGACGGTCACCAACGACCTCCCCGAGGGGTATTTTGCTGTTGGAGAGGAGCAGAAGAAGAACGGACGTCGCAAGAGCGACGAGGAGGTCAAAATAAGAAGATTGGGCATTTTTTTGTGTCCCACTCGGCCGAGTGGAGGAGCCACTCGGCCGACCAGCGAGACACTGCTCGACCGACCAGAACAGACACAATTTACATGTGCACTCGGCCGAGCACCGAAGACCACATCGGCCGAGTGACGATATCACGTCCGCCCGAGTGGCGCCCAGACGAAGCCTTTCCAAAACATCCAAGTTTCTGTTTTTCGGCTGCCTGAACTTCAAAAGACCCACTCGGCCGAGTGGTTAATCCCGTCCGCCCGAGTACTATGAAGCCATCGGCCGAGTGACGACAACTCACTCGGCAGAGCCGCCCCCGAAGTAGAGACCCCTGAAGGCCCCAACTTACTGGAAAATTACAGGGTTTTCACTCGGCCGAGCGACTTTTGTCACTCGGCCGAGTGCGATGCGCTGCCTGTAGCGAAAACTGCGGAAAACAGGCTGTGCATGGGTATTTTGGTCACAGTTTTTGGACGATTTTGAGGGCTATTTAAACCCTGTTTTTACCCTAGTTTGGGGAGCCTCCCTCTTAGATTTTTGCAGCTTTTTAGATTAGTTTTTAGCTTTATTCTTGTGATTGGAAAGGAGACAAAGATTGGAATTTTGTTGGATTCAATTGAAGTACTCCATTGGTTTGCATCTCTTTTCCTTAAAAACTCTATTTTTATTGCTTATCTCAATATTGTGATGAATTCCATTGCTTATTTCAACGATTATTTTTGTGATCTCGCTATGATTTGTGAGTAGTCTCCACGTCTTGGGGCGTGGGGATGAACCCTACAAGCCCATCTTCATATTTGTGATGAATTAGTAGAAATCTTGCTAGAATTGTTATTAGGGATTAGATTGGGATCAATTTACTACGGATGGCTAGGTATTCATATCAATTGGGATTTGCAAGAGATTGGATCCCAATTTGATAGGAAACCCTAGAAATCCGAATTGGGTTGGAGTCGGATTTTCGAAGTATCGGTTTGCAAGAGATTGGACCGATACTAGGATTTCCGGTTGCAATTCCATGCCGATACTCGTTTGCAAGAGATTGGACGGGTAGGAACTATCCCAATCTAGGTCGTGGACCGAGTTTGCAAGAGATTGGGCTCGGTGCGCGATTGGACGATGATGTTGATCCTAATGCTAGCTTCCCTAGGCTAGGGTTTGCAAGAGATTGGACCCAAACCTAGGATGGATTTAGACCGGCAACAGCGCGAGAGCGTGAGCTTGGTTCTACATTCAGTTGCAACTAGTTCATCCAAATTCTCATTCAAGCAATTTTGATACCGATGAACCGCATCTATGAAATACGGTGAGTAGCGGGGATTCCCCATTCCCTAGACGTTCTTTATTTGATTTGATATTTCCGCATTTTTGTCTGACAATTGTGACAGGATCGCCAAAGGCAAATTTCTCTCTTAAATAGCCAGGTTGATTGGAACAAGCACGGTCATTCGTCCTCCCTGTGTTCGATATCCCGCTCGCTGCTACACCGTGCACTTGCGGTAAAACTACAACCGTTCTTTGGGTCACATCCCGGGGCGATCAAGTTTTTGGCGTCGTTGCCGGGGAGGCGATTGCGTTTGATTCTTTCTCACCCTAGCTATTTCTTTATTATTATTATTATTATCATTATTTTTATTTCTTATTTCTTACCTAACCCTTCCACGGTACTAATCATTTCTTTGAAACTCTGTTTCCCCTGTGCATGTACACGAGATCTACGGCGGACCCTGAAGCTTTATTATTTGATCCCGAGATCGAACGTACCGCGCGGAGACTTAGAGCGGAAAGGAGACAAAATACGGAAGGGCGGTTTATGACCAACCCGGAAACTCCTGAACAATTGGCGGCAAGGATGGCGAGGCTAATTTCTATTCGCGATAGGCTTCGGCCTAAGACTTCTTCTACTACCTCATCCATTGCCATGCCGGAGTTAGCGGCTGACAAGAACTTCGAGCTAATGACTGGATTGGTGGTTTTGATGCAACAAGACCCATTTCATGGGAACGCCCATGAGAACCCCCACTACCACATCCAATTGTTCTT
This sequence comes from Scilla litardierei, assembly GCA_030789695.1. Lineage (NCBI taxonomy): Eukaryota > Viridiplantae > Streptophyta > Magnoliopsida > Asparagales > Asparagaceae > Scilla > Scilla litardierei. The sequence continues at coordinate 129,705,399 of CM061133.1, read as the reverse complement.
GTCGAAGTGCGCCACATTTCAGATGCCGGGGGTCTCCATCGATGCCATCAGACTGCGTCTCTTCCCTTTCACGCTAAAGGACAAAGCACTATACTGGTTGAGGACGCAAGCTGAGGGTGTCTTCACCACTTGGGACGAGTTGGCGAGTGCATTTATTGATAAGTTCTATCCGCCATCCAAGACGGTGAAGATCCGAAGCGCTCTCATGTCCTTCAAGCAAGGACCACAAGAGACGCTCCATGAAGCTTGGGAGCATTTTAAGGATTTGCAGCATCAATGCCCGCATCATAGCATTGAAGACTGGGAGTTAGTTCATAGCTTCTACAACGGTCTCCAACCGGGGACCAAACAAATTATTGATGCCGCGGCGAATGGTACTATCTTGTCAAAGACTCCTGAGGAAGCTACGGCCCTAGTTGAGGAGATGGCCTCAAATAATCAACAATGGGGCGATGAGCGAGGACACTCTACGTCCTCCTTGAAACCGACTAGTATCTATGAGGCGAAGGCCGTGGCGGAGCTTACGAGCAAATTTGATTCTCTCCACAAGGTAGTGGAGAGATTGGAGAAGTTTATCACGGAGCCCCAAGGAGCCCCTTCTACCTCCGCTCCAACGAACTAAATGTGTGATTGGCAAGACCAATCGCAAGCCATGTACTCGGGAGGAGAGCAAGGAGAAGGATCCTTGGAGCAAGTACAATATGTTGCGGGGAACCAAGGATATTGGGCCAATCCGGCCGCAAGAAATCATCCCGGATTCTCCTACGCCAACAATGAAGGAGCTTTGAACCCGCCACAACCACCGCCTCAACAAGCTCGACCACCACCACCCCAACAACAAAACTATCCACCGAGGGGGCCTACTCAACAAAACTTTCAACCGAAGCAACAAGTTCCACCATATAGGCCGCCCGGTTACAATCAAGGGTGGAGGAATCAAAATCAAAACCCTCCACAAGCTCAACAACGATCCGACTTCGAAGCTAGAGTGGAGGCGTTCATGGTCGAGCAAAATAAGGTAAATGCTACTTTGAAGGCGGGGCAAGACTCTCTTAATACCGTTGTGGCTCAAATATCGGAGCAATTGGCGTTGCTCAATCGTAACACTCAACGATTGCCGGCGCAACCCGAACCAAACCCACGGGGCAACACCGGCCACATCAATGCCGTAGTTGCCGTTACCACTAGAGGCGGAAAGAACACCACCCCCGCCATGATTCCTACCAAGGAGCCCGTGGAGGAAAGCTTGGAGCCAATTGAGCCGGTAGTTGAAGTTGAAAAGGAGAAGGAGCCACAAGACAAGGAGAAATCTAGAGCGGAACAATTGATTGAGGAAAGGCGCTTCATGCCACCGGTCCCATTCCCCCAAAGACTAGCGAGAGCGAAAATGGAGAAAAGTCTAGCGAAGTTCCTCGAGTATCTTAGAGGAGTTAGCCTTAACATTCCTGTTTCAGAGTGTTTTCTCACTACAATGCGTTGACCGTGGAGAACCAGGTCAACGTGGTCAAGGGACCCACTTTGGGTCCCTCGGGGGCTTCGAATCGGTGCAGAAGGGGCGAGGGGAAGTCTCGGCCCTGGTTGAGACGCTCGGCCTCGGTCAGACGCGCTCGGCCTCGGCTGGGAGGGGGACGAGGGGTAGCCTCAGTCGCCCGGGTAGATGCACGGCCGTCTGGTGGCGAGAGTGAGTCTCAGACCCGATTTGGACGCTCGGCCTTGGTAGGGCGTGCTCGGCCAAGGAGGTGGAGGGTGAGGGGAAGCCTCACCGTCCGGTGGATCGAGTGGTCGGAGAGGGGCGAGGGGTAGCCTCGGCCCGTTGGTCTGTTGTTCACCTGCGTAGACGAGAACGCTCGTCAGGGGGCCGGACCTTGGTTCCGGCCAAATCCCCTCCGATGCCTAAGTCAGATAGAGATCTGAGAAAGGAGGCCCGGCGGAGACGGTCCGACTCGTGAGGAGATCGTGACGGCGTCTCTCGGCGCGAGCAGGGGAGGAAGGAGATGAATTGGGGGAACGAGGTCGTTGATGGAGTACCTTAGGTTTTGTTACCTGAGATGCGGTCCTTTTCTTCGTCGTCTTCCTTGCCATTTTGTATAGCCCCGGCGTGATCGCCTCTGACCCACGTCCCACGTCCGCCATTGATCGTGCCCCATCAGTCCCCCATCGCCGCCGCTCCCTCCGCCATGCCAGCACCTTCCCATTATCGCTCTTTAGTGGTCGCGCGTTCTGGGGGAGTGGTTTTCGCAGGAGTGGGCGAGCGACTAACGGGTTATTGGGGCTGGGTCGGATCGACGTTCGAGGAGGCCTCTTGTAGGGCCTTTGTCGAATGGGCTTTGAGGACGCAGATGGGCTTTTGACCAGTAGTCGGGCTCCTGGGCTCGTGTTTTACGGGTCTCGGCCAAATAGGCGTAACAATTGCCCCCATCGGTCGGGTCGATCGGCCTCGGCCGGTTCGGCTCGGCCGATGTGACCGCTGCCGATTTTGACGAGCTCTCCAGTCGATGCCGACTCATTTATTAGTCGTCATCATGAGTTGGCCCGTTCGATGTTTTTAAGGCGCGGGTTCCGAAGCGCCGTCGGCCTTCAGATGCTGCCACGTGTAGCGGCAAGCTTATCCCCGCCGCTCGCGTAGTCGCCTTAAGCTTGGGAAGCCGAAGGGTTTGTGAGCCGCCATTGGTGGGGTCGATCAGCCTCAGCTCGCTCAGATCACCCGTTATGTCTCCTGGGATCCCGAGCGGCGCTTCAATCGAGGCGAGGCCATAAATGCAGGTCATGATGAGGCGGATCGATTGGTCTTCAACTGGCGCCAGTTTCGGAACGCCGCCGACTCTTCGAGCCTCGCCACGCATTCTTGTCAGGCGCTTCGAATTCTCCCCTGGCATATAAGATCCCCAGTTGTGTTGATCTCCACTTCTTCTTCGCTCCTCCCGATATTCAGAGCCTTCAGCAACCCGGAGTTCCCCGTCGCCTTCGCTTCTTTGTCCTCTCCAAAAATAGTTGAAAATAGGTAATTCCTCTCTTGCTTTCATCTTATGGCTGCTCTTAGGATAGGCGGTTCTGGCCGGAGGACGAGGGGTCCTCCGGAGTCCGGGCGGGGCGAACCCCGGCTAAGGGAGTCTGGTTCCCCCGCCGGGAGTCGTTCTCTTGAAGATAAGGGGAAGGAGAAACTTTTTCCAGACTACGCCCGTGATGACGTGGCGTTGGCTGCCGTACGGCTTAATGTGCCCCCGGTTGTCCTCCGTACGCCGTCGAGGTCCCCTCCTTCGGTGGCCGCGGAGATCCGGGAAAGATATCTCTGCTTTCCATACGAGGTTCGGGTTCCTTTTGTCGACGAGCGGATTTGCCTTCCGAGGAGCAATGAGGTCGGTGTTTACGTCGAGATGTTCCGCCTGGGTCTTCGCTTCCCGCTCCATCCCTTCTTCATCCAGGTCATGGAACATTTCACAGTGTCCCTGTGTCAGTTCACCCCGTGTTCGATCGCGGTACTGACGGGCTTCGTAACGCTCTGCTGTACCCGTGGTCTGGAGCCGACTCTCCCCCTTCTCTTCTACTTTTACCAGGCCCAGACGGTCGGTCCGGGGTCATGGCTGCTACTCCGAGCTCGTTCGAGGAGGGAATGCCTGATAGGGTTACCCCGCTGGTCAGGGGATTGGAACCTGGATTATGTCTTCGTGGTCTTCTTGGGCGAGGCCCAGATTCTGACAAGCTGGGGCAGTTCTGTCCATTCTCGCCCGTCGTTGGTTCTCTCAGACGCCGACCGGGCAGCCGCTACGCTTCTGTTGGCTCTTCCTTTGGAAACGAAGTCCATTTGGTCTTTGCTGGACGACCTACTCCTGAAGGCCGTCTTGTGGTCTCCGGGTAGGTCGCTTTTTCATCCCCGGATCGCCCTATGACTCATCCTGATTTCGGTCTCCTTTGCAGGGATGGCTGGCCGCGAATTCGTCCGTGACGTTGACGAGCTGATCCGTCGTGGAGCCGCTCGGAGCCGAGGTAGTACCTCTGGAAGGGCGCCTCGGAGGACCATTGAGGAGGAGGTGCGCCGAGCCGAGCCTACCGTGGGTAAGGTGGTGGCCGCGCCTCCCGCCTCTTCTTCTGGCGATCCCCTTCCGGGGGGTGAGGATGGTGCGAGGCGGAAGCGTTCTCCTCCGGCTCCTTCGGAGCTTCACGGGGGAAAGAAGAGGAAGGAGGACGTGGATCCCTCCGGCCCGGCAGGTTCCGCGCTTCCCGTGGCGACCGCCGGGGATCCTTCGATAGCCTTGCCAGCCACTCCCCTCGCAGCGTCTTCGCCCGTATCACCAGGGGTCGGGGCCTTATTGGCGAGCGACTTGACTTCGATTGTCGTCCCTGGGAGCTCGATGTTTGCTGACCGAGCCGTGGCCCAGCAGGTTGCCGAGGTCTCCGTCCCTCCCCGGGACCGCAGGCTCCTCAAGAAGATCCCGGCCGACAAGATGTCGGATTCCTTGGTCTGGATCCTCCAACATGTTCGGTTATCTTGCTATCCTCTTTTTCTCTTTATCCTCTTCTTAGCACATGCCTCGTCTTTTCAGGGTTCAGCGCTCGCTGTGGAGTTGCAGTGTCGAGCCGTCCGCTTGAGGGAGATGGAGGAGTCTTCCATGAGGGCTCAGGAGCGGGCCGGGGTGGCCGAGGTGGCCATGATGGAGGCCCAGATGGAGTCTCGGCGCCTCGCCCTCCGTGTGGCTGCGTTGGAGGGGCAAGTGGGTGATCTTGAAGGAAAGCTAGGGGATGCTCATCAGTCGGCTGAGGAAGCGGCGGAATCGTTCCGTCTGGAGAGGGAGGAGCTTCAGAGGGAGCTGTCGGACCGGCGTCAGGTAATGCGGCTGGCGGAGGAGGTCGAGAAGGGCGTCGTCGAGACCCTGGGGAAGGAGATCTTCGAGGTTCTCAGGGGGGCCTTCGGCAAGTATATAGACATCATCGCCCCCCGGATCGTCGAAGTCGTCCAGTCTTCCTTCCGGGAATGTGCGGAACGTGTCCGGCAAGCCCCTCCGCCAGTCGAGTCCCCTCGCTCCGAGCAGGACGAAGTGCCCGAGGATGTGTCCTCCCGAGCTCGGGCTCCTTAAGCAGTCCCTCCCAGCCTTATCCTCAAATTTTTAAGCATCCGCTTCGCTTTGGGCCAGTCTACTTGAAATGGATCCCCGGCCCCCGCCCTCTCCTTCAGCCCTGCGGCCAACAATTGCTGGTTGCATGGCCGCTGGCTTGGGTCACCTACTCTGGGTCTTTTGTCAACCAATTTTGCTTTGTCGGTGTCGATCTGAACTCTGTCATTTGTCGCGAGTAGACTGTTTGTAGGGTGTTCCCTTCGCCTTGATCCCCTGTAGATAAGGCGCATTTTTGTACTCGGGTTAACTATTATAAATGAAATCGACTTACTTGGAATTTTTGTGTACTTGGCGTTGTTGCCTTGTTCTTGGCTTGGGAATGGACGAAACTGGCGTTGGCTGGGGGTATTCTCCCCGGACTTAGGGGCGCAGGAGTCGGTCAGCGAGGGCGGAGCTTCTCGACTTAGGACCGGTTGGCGTCCGTGCCTCCTGGGGAAACTGCCCCCCAGACTTATGAGCGCTAGAGTCGGTCGGCGAGGGCAAAGCTCCTCGGCTTAGGACCGGTCGGCGTCCGTGCCTTCTGGGGGAATTGCCCCCAGTCTTATGAGCGCTGGAGTCGGTCGGCGAGGGCAAAGCTCCTCGGCTTAGGACCAGTCGGCGTCGTGCCTACTGGGGGAGCCGCCCCCAGACTTATGAGTGCTGGAGTCGGTCGGCGAGGGCAAAGCCCTTCGGCTTAGGACCGGTCGGCGTCCGTGCCTGCCGGGGGAGTTGCCCCAGACTTATGGGCACTGGAGTCGGTCGGCGAGGGCAAAGCTCCTCGGCTTAGGACCGGTCGGCGCCCGTGCCTGCTGGGGGAGCCGCCCCCAGACTTATGAGCTCTGGACTCGGTCGGCGAGGGCCAAGCTCCTCGGCTTAGGACCGGTCGGCGTCCGCGTCTGCTGGGGGAAGTGCTCCCAGACTTATGAGTGCCGGAGATAGTCGGTGAGGGCAAAGCTCCTCTTCCTCCTCCAGTGAGGCGGCGGTCCCCGGCCTTTTGCGTTACTGGCGACATGTCAACTCCGTCGGAATTTTAAATAAAGACAATAAAAAGAAGGCGTTTGTACTCTCGCGGGCCCAGTTGGACCGGTACATTTGGAGGAAACGGAAATGGGGAAATGAAGCTAAACAGAGGGATGTAAAACTAGATATCTCCCTCATACTTAGGCCGCCCCCCGGGGGGAAGGATGTTGCCTGCTCACTCTATGAAGCGGAGGGGGCCTTGGATGGTGTTGATCTTCTTCCCCTTGTCCAGCTGTGTGGAGGTCCCTTCTCCGTGGGCCGGCTCGTCGGCTGGTCGCGCCCCGGCGTACACGTCCCGGGACGACGGTTGTAGTTTTACCGCAAGCGCACGGTATAGCGGCGAGCGGGTATCGAACACAGGGAGGACGAATGACCGTGCTTGCTCCTAATCAACCTGTCTATTTAGAGGGATAATTGCCTTGGGCGATCCTGTCACAATCGTCAGACAAGAGTGCGAAATATCAAATCAAATAGAAAACGCCTAGGGAATGGGGAATCCCCACTACTCGCCGTATTTCACAATTGTGGTTCGCCGGTATCGAAATCGCTAGGATGAGAATTTGGATGAACTAGTTGCAACTAAATGTGAAACCAAGCTCACGCTCTCGCGCTGTTGCCGGTCTATAGCTATCCTAGGTTTGGGTCCAATCTCTTGCAAACCCTAGCCTAGGGGAGCTAGCATTGGGATCAACATCATCGTCCAATTGCGCACCGAGTCCAATCTCTTGCAAACTCGGTCCACAATCTAAATTAGGATAGTTCCTACCCGTCCAATCTCTTGCAAACGGGTATCGGCGCGGAATTGCAACCGGAGATCCTAGCATCGGTCCAATTTCTTGCAAACCGATACTTCGAAAATCCGACTCCAACCCAATTCGGATTTCTAGGGCTTCCTATCGAATTGGGATCCAATCTCTTGCATATCCCAATTGATGTGAATACCTAGCTATCCGTAGTAATTCGATCCCAATCTAATCCCTAATAACAATCCTAGCTCAATTTCTACCGGTTCAACACAAACACGAAATTGGGCTTGTAGGGTTCATCCCCACGCCCCAAGACGTGGAGACTACTCACTAATCATAGCAATAGCACAATAATTGGCGGAGAAATAGACAATGGAATTCATCACAACAATGATATAAACAATAAAAAAATAGAGTTTTTGTGGAAGAGAAGTGCAAACCAATGTAGATCTTCAATCAACCCAACAAAAATCCAAGTTTTTCCCTTCACCAATCACAATTAATAAGGCTAAAAAGTAGACTCAAAAAGCTGCAAAAAATCTGAGAGGAGGCTCTCAAAACTAGGGTAAAAACAGAGCTTAAATAGCCCCAAAAATCGTCTAAAAATCCTGACCAAAACGCCCCTGCACAGCCTGTTTTCCGCAAATTTCGCTACAGGCAGCGCATCGCACTCGGCCGAGTGACGAAAGTCGCTCGGCCGAGTGAAAACCCTGTCAATTTCCAGTAAGTCGTGGGCTTCAGGGGTCTTCAGTTCGGGGGCGGCTCGGCCGAGTGAGTTGTCGTCACTCGGCCGATGGCTTCACTTCACTCGGGCGGACGGGATTTGCCACTCGGCCGAGTGGGTCTTCTGAAGCTCAGAGGCCGAAAAACAGTAACTTCGGTCTTTTTGAGAGCCTTCGTCTGGGCGCCACTCGGGCGGACGTGGTTTCGTCACTCGGCCGAGTGGGTCTTCTGTGCTCGGCCGAGTGCACAAGTAACTCGTGTCTGGATTGGTCGGCCGAGCAGTGTCTCGCTGGTCGGCCGAGTGGCTCCTCCACTCGGCCGAGTGGGACACAAAAAATGCCCAAACTGGTCGTTTTGGCCTCCTCGTCGCTCCGGCGACGTCCATTCTTCTTCCGCTCCTTTCCAACAGCAAAATACCCCTCGGGGAGGTCGTCGGTGGCCGTCTAGATTACACGCATCTCGAGATCACTCCTAATCGCGCCAAATCACCTGAAATGCGACAAAAACAACAAATCGTGAAAAGCATCGCAATATCGTCGATATATCGTGAAAAACATAATTTGGGCGATCAAAATGGCATGCAAACATGCGGGAAAAGGGTGTAAAATAAGGAGTGATCAAAATCCCCCAAGCTTGCCTCTTACTCGTCCTCGAGGAAGGTAAGTAAAAAGCGAACCCGGTGGATTCGGAAAACGAAAACGGCGAAAAAACGAAAAAAAATGAAAAACGAAGAAGAAGGAAAACCAAACGAAAATAAAGGAAGAAAGAAAGAAGAGGTAGGATGCTAGATCATTTTCTCAGGACGTGGGTTTCACTTACTCTTATGGCATGCACCGAGTGAGAAATACATGTCAAAGAATCTCATTTTGATATCATAGTAGAATAGTGCAAGTAGAAAATAGAAAACCCACGAACAACGGTATAATCATGAGAAACGGAATGATTTTAAAATTAACATCGCCTGAATCATCTAAAGCGGTATACAAGTCTCAGATCACACACTTTTCAATTGAACGCTTTCTATCTGGAGTATAAGAGTATTACATCATAGAATAGAGAGAATAGAAAAGTATGGGTTTCATGAAATGAATGCTAGGCTTAGATTTCTGGATTTCGTAAAGCTAGAAACAATCTCACCGAGTATAGAACATCAATTAGCCTAGGTTGTCGTGCTATGTCAAGTAGTCGCTCTCTCACACATCAATGGATCTCCTCCCCCAAGCTTATCTATAAGCGTGGTGGCACAAAAATATTTACATCCCCATTTTTATAAAGCTCCAAAGGCAAAGAAGAGAAAGAAGAAAGAAAGAAAATAAGCGAGATGGGATCTTTTATTGAGGATTTTTTTTTTTTCTCTTTTTTTTTTCTCTCTTTTTTTTTTTCCTATATCATATATACAATGATCCCAATTCAAAGAGAGATAATGATATACGAGAATGTTCTTCTCTCTTTTATTATATATATATTTTTTTCTTTCTTTCTTTTTTTTTTTTTTGGAATAAGAGATTTGGAGCTAGGAATTAATAACGGGGGAAATGCCATAAAATAGAATCACTAAGGGGAGATTCACCAATGATTTTAAAAGTAGAGAAATGTTGTTCAAGATTTGTGGAGAAAGAAATAAATACAACTCTCGGCTCACTCTATAAGACATGCACGACAACTTCAGCAGGGTGATCTAATCTACTCAGTTTCGATCGCAAAAAAAAGCTAACTAATCCAGATATATCATAGCTAACAATCATTCAATCATCCGGAAGTGAAGTGTACAATTCATGCATATAGAAGTGATAAAGGAAAAGAAGTCAGTACTCCAGATATAGGCATTCAATGCGTGAATCTTGGTGTGTTTTCTGTGATAGCATACATATGAATATTCAGGCTCAGCTAATAATAAAATTCCATCCATTTTCATGAGGAAAAAGTGTGGGCTCCTATTTCTAAATGCAAGCGAGTCATAGCATATGATATCAGAAATGAAATCTAAGACACGACAAATATAGCATGCATATAGAATAAGCTAACTCCACGTAGACATCATCACAGAAAATTCATCTCTAGCATGAGATGAAAAATAAGGAAGAAGTAAAGATAAAAGGAAAATAGAACTATGCAATGTGGCACACAGGAAAGTAAGGAAAACGTGATGCATGGCGAAACAAAAGGGAAATAACGGAAAATGAGTGCAAAAGTGAAAAGCGGTGTGAAAGACTGAAAATAAAGGTGACAAATCGAAAAAAACGTGAAAGCTCACTCCCCCAAGCTAAACGGCACAGTGTCCTCAATGTGCAAAGTGTGGCACACAGAGAGACAAGAAATGTGAGGGGCAAGTGAGGATGCATGCATGGAAAAATAAAAAGAAAGACAAAAAAGAAATGAAAGTATGATGCGGAAATGATGCATGCACAGCTAGGAGTGATACGAACATAAATATGGCACCCAGAACTCTCCCTCTCTCCCAAAAAAGATATATATAGATGTGATCAAAAATATAAGCCCAAAATAAGTGAGGGGAGGGGGTGGACAAAAGGGCCTCAGGACCCAGCAGAGACGGGCAGCACAACGACAGGAATGGATCAAGGCATCAAGAGTGCCTAAGAAGGCGGTGCCGCGCCGTCTCCGTCCTGAGGCGGAGGTGGTGGTGGTGGTGGTGTAGGCTGCTGAGCTGGGCTGGGCGTGGGAGTGGAAGCAGGTCGAGCGTGTGTGGGTGTGTGTGTGGGAACCTGCGGGGTGGGTGGGGGTACGCGCGGGAGACGCTCTAAGATCTGCGTCAGGCAGTAGTGGATCTGAGGGATCAGGTCAAAGCGTCCAGACAGCGCAGAGACGGTGGAGGACAGGCTCCGAAGGTCTCCTCTAAGACCACTCACCGCCACCTCAAGAGCACGTATGCTCTGCAGTACGGTGTCGGGCGGGGGTGGTGCAGATGGACGCACCGGTCTAGGCTGTGCAGGGCGAGGCTGGCGTACGCGTGTGGAGTATGTAACGGGCTCAGCAGGGAATGGGACAAAAGGGGCCGCGCCTGGAAAAGTGGGCCTGGCCTCGGTGTGAGGCCGGGACGCCGGCTGGCGAGGAGTGGAGGCAGCGGCAGCAAAGGAGGCGTGCAAAAGAGGTAACGAGGTGGCCAGAGAGGTCCGTGGCACAGACGTGTGGACAGACGCCACGACGCTCTCGGAGAATAAGGCGGCGGTGGAGACAGAGGAATCTCCCGCTGGGGCAGAAGTGTGCGGTCCAAAAGGTGTAACCCCAGCGGAGATCATGCTAACCATGGTCTCCACGACCGAAGTGAACGAGGGCTCTCCGCACTCGACTATGGTCGGCGGGCGCTCGGGGAGTGCGGAGCAAAGGGGCTCCACGGACAGAGGGCCTGAGGTGGCAGAGGGAGTGGTGGGGACAGCCTCGGAAGTGGTGACAGTGGTGGAAGTGGGCTCAGCAAAAGTACTCTCGACACAGGCAGAGGTAGGGACAGAAGTGTGAAGAGCAGTGGAAACGTCAGGAACAGGCTGAGAGGCCACAGGGTCGACGGGGTGGGCAGCAGGCTCGGCAGGGTGCGCAGCAGGGTCTGCGGGAGCAGCCTGGGCAGCGTGGGCAGCGGGGCCCTGCTCGGCCTCCTCGGCCTCGAGCACGTAGGCGGCGGGGATGAGGACATCCATCGTCGGAAGCCAGTCAACGTGGGCTGGTGCAATCAGAGTCCGAGCAGGGCTCGGGAGAATCATGTAATCGGCCCCATAGGGGCCGTGCAACTAGACCCAGTGACGCTCGCCGTGCGGACGCAGCATCTTCATCCGGGCCATAACGTCTATCGACAAGGAAGTGGGGCCCGGAACGCGTCGCAGGTCGTCGGGGAAATCCTCGCCGGTCATAAGAGCCAGCAGGGTAATCAGGCCGCCGCAGCATATCGGTGAGCGAGCGCCCACCGATACAATGATGCGGTCTAAGTACCATGCCGCGATATCGATCACGACGGCGGGGACAAGCTCGTCTCCATCCCTAGATAGAGCTCTGGGACGTGTCATCGCATAGAGCATGTAAAGCTCTGGCGTAGACATCGTGCCCGGTTCATATCTGGCCAAAAAGGTAGTCGCCATGAGGCGCTGGGCAATGCGTAGGCAGGGATGTACGATGGCCGAGGCCTTGGCCCTACTAGGGTCAAAGGCGGCGTGGAGACCCGTGATACGTGCCCAGAAGGAACCGGCGTCGAAAGAGGGTGGAGGGATATGTGTGGGGCCATAACCGCGATCGGCTCCGGGGACTGCGGGCCATGAGAAAAATGCTCTCATCATATCGAGAGTGACCTGGCACTCTCGATCCATGAACCGGAATAAGCATCCCTCATCGGTCCGGGCGATAGAACTCAAAACCTCAAGTGTCGGACGGGTAAAAGTATCCGCCGACACCTGGAAAAAATCTCGCCAGCCCACGTTGTCATACAACGTGAGCATCCCCTCAAGTACCCCCAGGCGTCCTAGGTCAGCGAGGTGTGCGAACCTGGAGGGTACGATCGAGCGCTGGGAGATACGCTCGAAGACGGCGCGGTGTGCGTCGTCTCGGAACGTAATCCCGAGCGGCCCGACCAGTGGAGCCGGTGGTGGTGGCTGTGGATCGGCGGGGAGAGGCTGTGCGGGCTGTGGGTGCGCTGCAGGCTATGCGGGGTGTGCGGGGCCTGCAGGCGGTGTGGGGTGTGCGGGGGACGGTGGAGGAGAGTCCTCCAACTCGTGGGAGGGGCCGGCATCATCCGACCGCTTCCGCTTGGCGGAGGCTCTCTTCGACCGCGGCCGTGTCCGGGGCGGCATATCTGCCCCGAGCGCGCGCCGAAAAAGTGAAAAGTGCGGCGTGTGCACAAGAGTGGAAAGAGTTTACCCAAACACGCCGCGAGTGCTAAGTAGTGGAAGCGTGCGAAGTCCGCGCCTCCACGAAGTCCTGAGCAGCCCGTAGAAACTCCCCTGAGCTCCCCTAAGCTCCAAAAAGCAACCTGCGCATGGAAAAGCGATATCAGCGAGTAATAATCAAAATGTATGGAGCAATAGAGGTATAACAGATAGATATAGGAATTGATTTGGGTTAGGGGGGCGTTTAGCACATGGATCCTCAAAATATACACGAGGAGAGGAGAAAACGGTGAAAATAAGCGAACCGGAGGTGATCGGAGGCGGGGCGGCCGGCGGCGACTCGAGCGGAGTCCGGCGACGGGCGGCCGGCGACGGCAGGCCGAGCGGCGGCGCGCGCGGGCGAGTGGGCGAGCGGCGAGGCGAGATCGGGCGAGGGAGCTGAGGGGGCGCGGGCGAAGGGGTTTTTTTTGTTTTCGAAAACCGTGCCCCCCTCGGTTTTATATAAAAAAGTTACGACTCGGCCGAGTGACTTTACTCACTCGGCCGAGCGAGGCAATTAAAAATTTCTCCCCGATGTCGCTTCGGCCGAGTGGCTTTGCCAGCCTCGGCCGAGTGGAGTAAGTCCATTCGGCCGAGTGACTCAAGCTACTCGGCATGACTCGCCCTAGGAGGGTATCCGTTTTACTCGGCCGAGTGAATATATGTACTCGGCCGAGTAGCAGTTCTTATGAAATGAGGAAAATAGACAGAGAGTTGGGTACAGCAGACTTCCCTCGTTCGTGAGCGGCTCGGCCGGACGAACTTCTTGACTCGGCCGAGTGACTAGTATACTCGGCCGAGTGAGCCTTAATTTCTGCTGTTTATCTTCGTTTGGACTCTAAACTCCGTCTTTCTTCCTCCAGTCGATTTCATGCTCCTCCTAAGCGTCGAACGCCTTCTTGGGGCGCTCCTCGTCGTCTCGTTCATCCTCCTCATGATGATCTACCTATCTTCTCTCCTGTCAAGAAAAATAGGACCCGTTATCACAAAATTTTGGTCTGGTGACTCAAAATACTAAAAATTTCTAAAACGGAAATAAAGAAAAACGAATGAGAATAAAGCAAAAACCGTCGGGTTGCCTCCCGACAAGCGCTCGTTTTAGGTCGTGAGCTCGACCCCCTATAATTTTCAATCAATGCGGGATGTTTGGTGCACATGAGATGCACCCGTCAAACTTTCCGGGGAGCGCGCTTGGATTCGGACGTGGCGGCGTAGCGGTCTCCCTCGGAGGTCTCCTATCTCGAATAGTGTTGGGGGGAGGCTCCCCCAAGCTAGCATTTGCCCCGGTCAACGGCTTAGCCGGCGATGCCGATTTCCGTACCGGCGGAGCTTTCGTTGGAGACTTTGATTTCGAGAGCTTGCAGAGCTCTCGAATCCTTGCGACATCAGTGTCGCCTTCATCTTCATCAGTGGAGAAGTCTGGGGAATCATCATTATTGTCCTCATGGCCTAAATCCGGGCTTTCATCCAATTCTTCATCAAAAAGGGCACCAATTGAGTGAGGAATCGCCTCCTCTATCACCTCATCAAGGAGGTCCATATAATCGAGCTCCTCATGGTAAGGCATGTGCTTCATTGCCTTGGGAATGTGGAGTTCCACCTCGATGTTTCCGACGTTTAAGGTTAAGGTACCTTCACGCACGTCGACGATGACTCCGGCGGTGGCGAGGAATGGGCGCCCAAGTATCAATGAGGTGTCTCCCCCCTCCTTAATGTCCATGATGACGAAGTCACATGGCAAGCATATTCCTCCCGGGACTTGAAGTGGGATGTCTTCGGCGATCCCCACCGGCCTTGTTATCCGTCCATCGGCTAATTGAATGCGCATGTCGGTGGGTTTCAACGTTGTCCCGGTGTTAAGCTTTAAGAACATGGAGAGGGGCATGAGACTCACACTAGCCCCAAGATCTACCAACGCCTTTTGAAGAGGCACACCGCCCAAAGTGCAAGGAATCCGAAAACTCCCCGGATCTTTGAATTTTGCCGGCTCCTTTTCTCTCTTGGTGAACCAAGAGCCCTCCTCGGCTAGCATGACCTTCTCCTTCCTCTTTCTCCCCGAAATCAAGTCTTTCAAGAATTTGGCATATGTGGGGATCTCGATGATGGCGTCAAGGAAGGGAATATTTAGGCTAACTCCTCTTAGATACTCGAGGAATTTCGCTAGCCTTTTCTCCATTTTCGCTTTCGCTAGTCTTTGGGGGAATGGGACCGGTGGCATGAAGCGCCTCTCCTCAGTTAATAGCTCCGCCCTAGATTTCTCCTTGTCTTGTGGCTCCTTCTCCTTATCGACCTCAACTACCGGCTCAACCGGCTCCAAGCTTTCTTCCACGGCCTCCTCAATAGGAATCATGGCGGGGGTGGTGTCCTTCCCGCCTCTAGTTGTGACGGCAACTACGGCGTTGATGTGGCCCGTGTTGCCCCGTGGGTTTTGCTCCGGTTGCGCCGGCAATCTTTGAGTGTTCCGGTTGAGCACCGCTAATTGTTCCGAAATTTGAGCCACTACGGTATTGAGAGAATCTTGTCCCGCCTTCAAAGTAGCATTCACCTTGTTTTGCTCGACCATGAACGCCTCCACTCTAGTTTCGAAATCGGATCTTTGTGGAGCTTGTGGAGGGTTTTGGTTTTGATTCCTCCACCCTTGGTTGTATCCGGGAGGCCTATAAGGTGGGACTTGTTGCTTTGGTTGGAAGTTTTGTTGTGGAGGCCCCCTCGGCGGATAGTATTGTTGTTGGGGTGGTGGTGGTCGAGCTTGATTAGGCGGTTGTTGTGGCGGGTTCAAAGCTCCTTCATTGTTGGCGTAGGAGAATCCCGGGTGATTTCTTGCGGCCGGATTAGACCAATACCCTTGGTTCCCCGCAACATATTGCACTTGCTCCAAGGATCCTTCTCCTTGCTCTCCTCCCGAATACATGGCTTGAGATTGGTCTTGCCAATCACTCATTTGGCTTGTCGGCGTGGAGGTGGAAGGGCTTCCTTGAGGCTCCGTTATGAATTTCTCCAATCTCTCCACCACCTTGTGGAGAGAATCGAATTTGCTCGTAAGCTCCGCTACGGCCTTTGCCTCGTAGATGCTAGTCGGCTTTAAGGAGGACGTAGAGTGTCCTCGCTCATCGCCCCATTGTTGGTTATTGGAGGCCATCTCCTCAATTAGGGCCGTAGCTTCCTCGGGAGTCTTTGACAAGATTGCACCATTCGCCGCGGCATCAATAATTTGTTTGGTCCCCGGTTGGAGACCGTTGTAGAAGCTGTGCACTAACTCCCAATCTTCTATACTGTGGTGCGGGCACTGGTGCTGCAAATCCTTAAATCTCTCCCAAGCTTCATAGAGCGTCTCGTGTGGTCCTTGCTTGAAGGACATGAGAGCGCTCCGGATCTTCACCGTCTTGGATGGTGGATAGAATTTATCAATGAATGCATCCGCCAACCCGTCCCAAGAGGTGAAAACTCCGTCAGCTTGCGTCCTCAGCCAATAGAGTCCTTTGTCCTTTAGCGTGAAGGGGAAGAGGCGCAGTCTGATGGCATCAATCGGGACCCCCGGCATTTGGAAAGTGGCGCACTTCGACAAGAAAGATTGGATGTGGTAGTGGGGGTTCTCGTGAGCGTTCCCATGAAAGGGGTCTTGTTGCATCAAAACCACCAACCCCGTCTTTAGCTCGAAGTTCTTGTCGGCCGCCAACTCCGGCACGGCGATGGATGACGTAGTAGAAGAGGTTTTAGGCCGAAGCCTATCGCGAATAGATATTATTCTCGCCATTCTCGCCGCCAATTCTTCAGGAGTTTCCCGGTTGGTCATAAACCCCCCTTCCGGATATTGTCTCCTTTCCGCTCTGAGTCTCCGCGCGGTACGTTCGATCTCGGGATCGAATAATAGGGCTTCGGGATCCGCCGTAGATCTCGTGTACATGCACAGTGAAAGCAGAGTTTCAAAGAGATGATTAGTACCGTGGAAGGGTTAGGTAGAAACAGCAAAGGAAATAATAATGGTAAAAGAAATAAAATAAAAAGAAAATAAAAGAAAGAAATAGCTAGGTGAAAAAAAAGAATCAAACGCAATCGCCTCCCCGGCAACGGCGCCAAAAACTTGGTCGCGCCCCGGCGTACACGTCCCGGGACGACGGTTGTAGTTTTACCGCAAGCGCACGGTATAGCGGCGAGCGGGTATCGAACACAGGGAGGACGAATGACCGTGCTTGCTCCTAATCAACCTGTCTATTTAGAGGGATAATTGCCTTGGGCGATCCTGTCACAATCGTCAGACAAGAGTGTGAAATATCAAATCAAATAGAAAACGCCTAGGGAATGGGGAATCCCCACTACTCGCCGTATTTCACAATTGTGGTTCGCCGGTATCGAAATCGCTAGGATGAGAATTTGGATGAACTAGTTGCAACTAAATGTGAAACCAAGCTCACGCTCTCGCGCTGTTGCCGGTCTATAGCTATCCTAGGTTTGGGTCCAATCTCTTGCAAACCCTAGCCTAGGGGAGCTAGCATTGGGATCAACATCATCGTCCAATTGCGCACCGAGTCCAATCTCTTGCAAACTCGGTCCACAATCTAAATTAGGATAGTTCCTACCCGTCCAATCTCTTGCAAACGGGTATCGGCGCGGAATTGCAACCGGAGATCCTAGCATCGGTCCAATTTCTTGCAAACCGATACTTCGAAAATCCGACTCCAACCCAATTCGGATTTCTAGGGCTTCCTATCGAATTGGGATCCAATCTCTTGCAAATCCCAATTGATGTGAATACCTAGCTATCCGTAGTAATTCGATCCCAATCTAATCCCTAATAACAATCCTAGCTCAATTTCTACCGGTTCAACACAAACACGAAATTGGGCTTGTAGGGTTCATCCCCACGCCCCAAGACGTGGAGACTACTCACTAATCATAGCAATAGCACAATAATTGGCGGAGAAATAGACAATGGAATTCATCACAACAATGATATAAACAATAAAAAAATAGAGTTTTTGTGGAAGAGAAGTGCAAACCAATGTAGATCTTCAATCAACCCAACAAAAATCCAAGTTTTTCCCTTCACCAATCACAATTAATAAGGCTAAAAAGTAGACTCAAAAAGCTGCAAAAAATCTGAGAGGAGGCTCTCAAAACTAGGGTAAAAACAGAGCTTAAATAGCCCCAAAAATCGTCTAAAAATCCTGACCAAAACGCCCCTGCACAGCCTGTTTTCCGCAAATTTCGCTACAGGCAGCGCATCGCACTCGGCCGAGTGACGAAAGTCGCTCGGCCGAGTGAAAACCCTGTCAATTTTCAGTAAGTCGTGGGCTTCAGGGGTCTTCAGTTCGGGGGCGGCTCGGCCGAGTGAGTTGTCGTCACTCGGCCGATGGCTTCACTTCACTCGGGCGGACGGGATTTGCCACTCGGCCGAGTGGGTCTTCTGAAGCTCAGAGGCCGAAAAACAGTAACTTCGGTCTTTTTGAGAGCCTTCGTCTGGGCGCCACTCGGGCGGACGTGGTTTCGTCACTCGGCCGAGTGGGTCTTCTGTGCTCGGCCGAGTGCACAAGTAACTCGTGTCTGGATTGGTCGGCCGAGCAGTGTCTCGCTGGTCGGCCGAGTGGCTCCTCCACTCGGCCGAGTGGGACACAAAAAATGCCCAAACTGGTCGTTTTGGCCTCCTCGTCGCTCCGGCGACGTCCATTCTTCTTCCGCTCCTTTCCAACAGCAAAATACCCCTCGGGGAGGTCGTCGGTGGCCGTCTAGATTACACGCATCTCGAGATCACTCCTAATCGCGCCAAATCACCTGAAATGCGACAAAAACAACAAATCGTGAAAAGCATCGCAATATCGTCGATATATCGTGAAAAACATAATTTGGGCGATCAAAATGGCATGCAAACATGCGGGAAAAGGGTGTAAAATAAGGAGTGATCATCGGCCTGATTCCTGGCGTGCCCTCGGATCATCAGCTTCTCAATGTCCTTCTTCAAATGCCAGCAATCTTCCGTGTCTTGACCATCGTCCTTATGGTACTTACAGTACTTCCCCCTGTTCTTCCCGCCTCTTTTAGCCTTCGGCGGGGGGCGATCAGCTCGCTCTTCCTTCTGTACTTGGGCGAGAATGGCGTCTGGGGTGGTGTCCCTCGCGCTTTCTCCCCGTTGCCTGTTCCTTTGTCTCTTTTCGGTCCGGTATCCTTCGGGGCTTGCTCGTCCGCCGTCGCCACGCTTGGTCCCTCGAGCGGTTTTTCCTGCATCCTCGGCCAAGGCCTCCTCGGTCAGCATAAAGCGCTCGGCCCTTGCCATGATCCCGGGGAGGTCCTTTGGGGGGTCGTTGTGCAGGGACTTCTTGAGGCCCCTGTGGCGAAGCCCTTTCTTAAGAGCCGTCTGGACCACCAGGTCGGGTTGGTTGTTCACATTTAGCCTTTCCGCATTGAAGCGGCGCATGAACTGTCGAAGTGGCTCGGCCGGGCCTTGTACTATGTTGAACAGATGTTCAGCACCAGGTTTGATCAGCCTCCCCGCCATGAACTGTTTGCAGAACAACTGGGCGAGTTGTTCGAAGCTGTCGATGGAGCGGCCGGGCAGGCTGTGGTACCAGATCCTCGCCGCTCCCCTGAGAGTAGAATAGAAGCCCCGGCAAAGCAGGTCATCGTCAGCTCCCTGGAAGGCCATGTCCCCCTCGTAGTCCATCACGTGGTGCGCCGGGTCTCCTATTCCATCGTACTTTCCCAGCACCGGGATCCGGAATCGGGAGGGGACCCGTGCGTCGGTTATTCTCCGTGACAAGGGGCATCGATCTCCGTGGATGCCTCCGGGGATGCGGTACTCGCCTGCCTCTGGATCGACCGGGGGTGGGGGTACCACCGGCGCCAGCGGGGCTGGCTCCGCAGCCTTCGCCACACTGGGGGCCGGGCTGTCCCGACGTTCCCGACTCCTCCTGCGGGAGCTCCTGCTCCGCCGCGATCGGTCTCTCGAGTGGTGTCGTTCGCTTCTCCTACGGCGGGACGACCGCGATCGATGAGACGAGGCCGTCCTTGATTCGCCGTCCGTCCCTTCGGTCTCTCTTCGGCTCCTTTCACGATTGGGTGAGGAGGCGCGTGACCTCGCCTGACGAGAGCCAGACAGCGTGAACCGACGCTCCATGTTCGGTTTCCGGGTCCCGTGGTCGTCGACCACGGCGGACCGCAAGTGTGGGGGACCCCCCGCCCATCGATGGCTGTCGTCCAACGTGCCTCCGTTGGGTGGCGCAGCGCCGACGAGCTGCTGCACCGTTGCGACCAACGTCTGGAGGCTCGCGTTGGTCTCCTGAGCTAGGGCGCGGAGCTGTCCCTGCGTGGCCAGTTCTGAGCCGCCGGCTTCTTCGGTGGAGAGGGTGGGTGGGGTGGCCGCTGACGGGTGTGTCCTCGGGATTGCCGTTTGTTGTGCCATTCCCCTCCTCTGGGATGGAGGGCATGCGCTTCCTCCCATTGCTGGCTCGTGCCATTGTTGGTGTGGTTTGCTTCTTCGTGGGACGGTTTCTCGTTCCCACAGACGGCGCCAGATGCTTCAGAGTGTTTTCTCACTACAATGCGTTGACCGTGGAGAACCCGGTCAACGTGGTCAAGGGACCCGCTTTGGGTCCCTCGGGGGCTTTGAATCGGTGCAGAAGGGGCGAGGGGAAGTCTCGGCCCTGGTTGAGACGCTCGGCCTCGGTCAGACGCGCTCGGCCTCGGCTGGGAGGGGGACGAGGGGTAGCCTCAGTCGCCCGGGTAGATGCACGGCCGTCTGGTGGCGAGAGTGAGTCTCAGACCCGATTTGGACGCTCGGCCTTGGTAGGGCGTGCTCGGCCAAGGAGGTGGAGGGTGAGGGGAAGCCTCACCGTCCGGTGGATCGAGTGGTCGGAGAGGGGCGAGGGGTAGCCTCGGCCCGTTGGTCTGTTGTTCACCTGCGTAGACGAGAACGCTCGTCAGGGGGCCGGACCTTGGTTCCGGCCAAATCCCCTCCGATGCCTAAGTCAGATAGAGATCTGAGAAAGGAGGCCCGGCGGAGACGGTCCGACTCGTGAGGAGATCGTGACGGCGTCTCTCGGCGCGAGCAGGGGAGGAAGGAGATGAATTGGGGGAACGAGGTCGTTGATGGAGTACCTTAGGTTTTGTTACCTGAGATGCGGTCCTTTTCTTCGTCGTCTTCCTTGCCCTTTTGTAGAGCCCCGGCGTGATCGCCTCTGACCCACGTCCCACGTCCGCCATTGATCGTGCCCCATCAGTCCCCCATCGCCGCCGCTCCCTCCGCCATGCCAGCACCTTCCCATTATCGCTCTTTAGTGGTCGCGCGTTCTGGGGGAGTGGTTTTCGCAGGAGTGGGCGAGCGACTAACGGGTTATTGGGGCTGGGTCGGATCGACGTTCGAGGAGGCCTCTTGTAGGGCCTTTGTCGAATGGGCTTTGAGGACGCAGATGGGCTTTTGACCAGTAGTCGGGCTCCTGGGCTCGTGTTTTACGGGTCTCGGCCAAATAGGCGTAACAATTCCCTTCCTCGACGCCATCGTGGAAATCCCCACATATGCTAAATTCTTAAAGGATTTGATTTCGGGGAGAAAGAGGAAGGAGAAGATTATGCTAGCCGAGGAGGGCTCTTGGTTTACCAAGAGAGAAAAGGAGCCGGCCAAATTTAAAGATCCGGGGAGTTTTCGGATTCCTTGCACCTTGGGCGGCGTCCCTCTTCAAAAGGCGTTGGTTGATCTAGGGGCTAGTGTGAGCCGCATGCCTCTCTCCATGTTCTTAAGGCTAAACACCGGGACAAAGTTGAAACCTACCGACATGCGCATTCAATTGGCCGATGGGCGAATAACAAGGCCAGTAGGGATCGCCGAAGACATCCCGCTACAAGTCCCGGGTGGAATATGCTTGCCATGTAACTTCGTGATCATGGACGTTAAGGAGGAGGGAGATACGTCATTGATACTTGGACGCCCGTTCCTCGCCACCGCCGGAGTAATTGTTGACGTGCGTGAAGGTACCCTAACTTTAAACGTCGGCAACATCGAGGTGGAGCTCCACATTCCTAAGGCTATGAAGCACATGCCTTACCACGAGGAACTTGACTACATGGACCTCCTTGATGAGGTGATAGAGGAGGCGATCCCCCACTCAATTGGCGCTCTTTTCGACGAAGATTTCGAGGAAGGCCCGGATTTAAGCCAAAATGAGAAGATAGATGATTCCCCCGACCTCTCCGCTGAAGATGATGAAGGCGACGCTGATGTCGTAAGGATTCGAGAGCTCTGCAAGCTCTCGAAATTAAAGTCTCCAAAGAAAGCTCCTCCGGTACGGAAATCGGCATCACCGGTAAAGCCGTTGACCGGAGCAAATGCTAGCTTGGGGGAGCCTCCCCCCAACACTATTCGAGACGGGAGACCACCGCGGGAGAACACGACGCCGCAACTTCCCAATCCAAGCGTTCTCCCCGGAAAGTTTGATGGGTGCATCTCATATGCACCAAACATCCCACATTGATTGAAAATTATAGGGGGTCGAGCTCACGACCCTAAACGAGCGCTTGTCGGGAGGCAACCCGACGATTTTTGCTTTATTTTTACTTTTTCTTTATTTTCGTTTTAGAAATTTTTAGTGTTTTGAGTCGTTCGCCCAAAAATTTTGTGATAACGGGTCCTATTTTTCTTGACAGGAGAGGAGATAGGTAGATCCATCATGAGGAGGATGAACGAGACGACGAGGAGCGCCCCAAGAAGGTCCTGTATCACTCCTATCTGTGCATGCATCATGTCCGCATCATATTTTCATTTCTTTATTTTTCTTTTTTATTTTCATTTTTCATGCATGCATCCTCACCTGCCCCTCACATTTCTTGTCTCTCGGTGTGCCACACTTTGCACATTGAGGACACTGTGCCATTTAGCTTGGGGGAGTGAGTTCTCACGTTCTTTTTCGATTTGCCACCTTTATTTTTAGTTTTTCACACCATTTTTCGCATTTGCACTTATT
This sequence comes from Scilla litardierei, assembly GCA_030789695.1. NCBI lineage: Eukaryota > Viridiplantae > Streptophyta > Magnoliopsida > Asparagales > Asparagaceae > Scilla > Scilla litardierei. The sequence continues at coordinate 129,683,008 of CM061133.1, read as the reverse complement.
TTTCATCATTTTTCTTTTATTTTGCCCTGCATCACGTTTTTCTTTCCTGTGTGCCGCATTATAAATAGTTCTATTTTCCCTTTATCTTTATTTTTCTTTTTTTCTCATCTCATGCTAGAGATGACTTTTCTGTGATGATGATGACGTTGGATTTAGCTTACTCTATATGCATGCTATATTTGTCATGTCTTAGACTTTATTTCTGATATCATATGCTATGACTTGCCTTGCATTTAGAGATAGTAACCCACACTTTTGCCACATGAAAATGGATGAAATTTTATTATTAGCTGAGTCTGAATATTCATATGTATGCTATCACAGAAAACACACCAAGATTCACGCATTGAATGCTTATATCTGGAGTACTGATTTCTTTTCCTATATCACTTCTATATGCATGAATTGTACACTTCACTTCAGGATGATTGAATGATGTTAGCTATGATAAATCTGGATTAGTTAGCTTTTTTGTGATCGAAACTGAGTAGATTAGATTACCCTGCTGAAGTTGTCGTGCATGTCTTATAGAGTGAACCGAGAGTTATATCTATTTCTTTCTCCACAAATCTTGAACATCATTTCTCTACTTTTAAAATCATTGGTGAATCTCCCCTTAGCGATTCTATTTTATGGCATTTCCCCCGCTATTAATTCCTAGCTCCAATTTTCTTATTCAAAAAATAATAATAATAATAAAAGAGAGAAGAATATTCTTGTATATCATTTTCTCTCTCTGAGTTGGGATCGTTGTGTATATATGCTATATTGAAAAAAAAGAAAAAAAGAGAAAAAGAGGAAAAATCCTCAATAAAAGATCACATCTCACTTTCTTTCTTTCTTCTTTCTTCTTATTACATTTGGAGCTATATAAAAACGGGGATGTGAATATATTTTTATGCCACCATGCTTATAGATAAGCTTGGGGGAGGGGATCCATTGATGTGTGAGAGAGCGACTACTTGACGTTGCACGACAACCTAGGCTAAGTAATATTCTATACTCGGTGAGATTATTTCTAGCTTTACGAAATCCAGAATTCTAAGCCTAGCGTTCATTTCATGAAATCCATACTTTTCTATTCTCTCTGTTCTATTGTGTGATACTCTTATACTCCTGATAGAAAGCATTCAATTGAAAAGTGTGTGATCTGTGATTTGTATACCGCTTTAAATGATTCAGACGATGTTAATTTTAAAATTATTCCGTTTTTCATGATTATATCGTTGTTCGTGGGTTTTCCGTTTCTATTTGCACTATTATACTATGATATCAAAATAAAATCCTTTGACATGTATTTTTCATTCAGTGCATGCTATACGAGTAAGTGAAACCCATGTCCTGAGAAAATGATCTAGTATCCTACCTCTTCGCTTCTTTCCTTCTTCTTTATTTTATTTCGATTTCACTCTTCTTCGTTTTTCATTTTTCGTTTTTCGCCATTTTCGTTTTCCGAATCCACCGGGTTCGCCTTTTACTTATCTTCCTCGAGGACGAGTAAGAGGCAAGATTGGGGGATTTTGATCACTCCTTATTTTACACCCTTTTTCCGCATGTTTGCATGCCATTTAGATCGCCCAAATCATGTTTTTTCACGATATATCGACGATATTGCGATGCTTTTCACGATTTGTTGTTTTTGTCGCATTTCAGGTGATTTGGCGCGATTTGGAGTGATCTCGAGATGCGCTTACTCTAGACGGTCACCAACGACCTCCCCGAGTGGTATTTTGCTGTTGGAGAGGAGCGGAAGAAGAACGGACGTCGCAGGAGCGACGAGGAGGTCAAAATAAGCAGATTGGGCATTTTTTTGTGTCCCACTCGGCCGAGTGGAGGAGCCACTCGGCCGACCAGCGAGACACTGCTCGGCCGACTAGAACAGACACAATTTACATGTGCACTCGGCCGAGCACCGAAGACCACATCGGCCGAGTGACGATATCACGTCCGCCCGAGTGGCGCCCAGACGAAGCCTTTCCAAAACATCCAAGTTTCTGTTTTTCGGCTGCCTGAACTTCAGAAGACCCACTCAGCCGAGTGGTTAATCCCATCCGCCCGAGTACTATGAAGCCATCGGCCGAGTGACGACAACTCACTCGGCAGAGCCGCCCCCGAAGTAGAGACCCCTGAAGGCCCCAACTTACTGGAAAATTACAGGGTTTTCACTCGGCCGAGCGACTTTTGTCACTCGGCCGAGTGCGATGCGCTGCCTGTAGCGAAAACTGCGGAAAACAGGCTGTGCAGGGGTATTTTGGTCATAGTTTTTAGACGATTTTGAGGGCTATTTAAACCCTGTTTTTACCCTAGTTTGGGGAGCCTCCCTCTTAGATTTTTGCAGCTTTTTAGATTAGTTTTTAGCTTTATTCTTGTGATTGGAAAGGAGACAAAGATTGGAATTTTGTTGGATTCAATTGAAGTACTCCATTGGTTTGCATCTCTTTTCCTTAAAAACTCTATTTTTATTGCTTATCTCAATATTGTGATGAATTCCACTGCTTATTTCAACGATTATTTTTGTGATCTCGCTATGATTTGTGAGTAGTCTCCACGTCTTGGGGCGTGGGGATGAACCCTACAAGCCCATCTTCATATTTGTGATGAATTAGTAGAAATCTTGCTAGAATTGTTATTAGGGATTAGATTGGGATCAATTTACTACGGATGGCTAGGTATTCATATCAATTGGGATTTGCAAGAGATTGGATCCCAATTTGATAGGAAACCCTAGAAATCCGAATTGGGTTGGAGTCGGATTTTCGAAGTATCGGTTTGCAAGAGATTGGACCGATACTAGGATTTCCGGTTGCAATTCCATGCCGATACTCGTTTGCAAGAGATTGGACGGGTAGGAACTATCCCAATCTAGGTCGTGGACCGAGTTTGCAAGAGATTGGGCTCGGTGCGCGATTGGACGATGATGTTGATCCTAATGCTAGCTTCCCTAGGCTAGGGTTTGCAAGAGATTGGACCCAAACCTAGGATGGCTATAGACCGGCAACAGCGCGAGAGCGTGAGCTTGGTTCTACATTCAGTTGCAACTAGTTCATCCAAATTCTCATTCAAGCAATTTTGATACCGATGAACCGCATCTATGAAATACGGTGAGTAGCGGGGATTCCCCATTCCCTAGACGTTCTTTATTTGATTTGATATTTCCGCATTTTTGTCTGACGATTGTGACAGGATCGCCAAAGGAAAATTTCTCTCTTAAATAGCCAGGTTGATTGGAACAAGCACGGTCATTCGTCCTTCCTGTGTTCGATATCCCGCTCGCTGCTACACCGTGCACTTGCGGTAAAACTACAACCGTTCTTTGGGTCACATCCTGGAGCGATCAGGCACCAACCAGGGAAGTCTGCGAAACCAACTCTCTGTCTTTTTGTGCATTTCAGTATTAAACGCCACTCGGCCGAGTGGAGAAATCCCATCGGCCGAGTGAAACGGATACCCTCCTAGCCTAAGAATTACCGAGTGGCATTGCCACTCGGCCGAAGGAGTTTTCTCCCTTCGGCCGAGTGAACAAAAGCCACTCGGCCGAGTCGTAAGTGGGAACGAGATTTTCAAAATTTCTTTTGTTTACGCACTCGGCCGAGTGACATTTCCACTCGGCCGAGTCGTAACAATTTATATATATGCTGAGCGGCGGGCGCGATTTTCTAAAACCCAAATTCATCCCCGTTTTTGCCCAAGCTGCTGCGTCTCTTCGCCTCCCTCGCCCGCTGTCAACACCCCGCGCCCGAATCAGCTCGACCCCATCGGCGATCGCCGATCTCACATTGCCGCAGGCCGGCCGAGTCTCCACCTCACCGGCGCCGACGACCCCAGCCCCGTATAGACTCGGTTTGCCCCAAAAATCCTATTTTCTCCTTGTTTCTCTCGATCCGTAGACCCGTTGAGCCCAAAAATCAAATTAATTATTTTATCTATCTATTATACCCCATCTCCCCCATGTATTTCGAATATTATCCGCTGATATCGTTGTTTGATTTGCAGGCTATCTTGGAGGAGCTTAGGAGAGCTTCAGGACGTGCTTTTAGCTTCACGGAGGCGGCGTTCTTCGCACTCATCGGCTGATTTGCTCTCGCGGCGTGTTCAGGTACATTCGTTCCATTTTTTAGCACGCCGCATATTATTTTTGTTGGGTGAGCACTCGCGGCACACATGCCGCCGCGCACTAGGCCGCGCACGAGGGGATCCGCCCCCAAGCGGAGGCGGACCGATGAGCCCAGTCCCTCTCACACTAGGGAGGACTCCCCTCCACCTAGCCCGCCAACGCCACCACCACCCACACAGCCTATCCCAGCCGATCCTGTCCCTCCACCCGCTCCCGTTGTCGGGCCGATGGGGATCACGTTCCGAAACGACGCACACCGCGCCCGTTTCGAGCATATCTGCCATCGCTCGATAGTACCCACTAGGTTCGCACACCTAGCAGACTTTGACCACCTAGGGGTACTAGAGGGGCTACTCACGTTGTACGACAACGTGGGATGGCTTGATTTCCTTGCCGTGTCGACGGATACTTACATCCGTCCGACATTTGAGGTCATGAGCTCGATCGACCGGACCCCTGGGGGATGCACCTTCCGCCTGATGGATCGAGAGTGCGAGATCACTCTCGACATGCTTCGTGCATTCTTCCAGTGGCCTCCTGTCCATGTCCCTGACCGTGCCTATGCGCACACGCACATCCCACCGCCGTCGTTCGACGCCTCCGCCTTTTGGACACGGATCACGGGTTCTCCACATGGCTTTGACCCTAGTAAGGCCAAGGCCTCAGCTATAGTCCACCCCTGCCTCCGCATAGCACAACGCCTCATGGCGAACTCTTTCTTGGCGAGGTACGAGCCTGGGACGATGTCTACGCCTGAGCTCTATATGCTCTATGCGATGACTCGCCCTAGAGTTCTTGATAGGGGTAGCGACGACCTGGTCCCCGCCGTTGAGATTGATATCGCTAGCTGGTTTTTGGACCGCATCATAGTATCGGTTAGCGCTCGCTCACCGATCTGTTGCAGCGTCCTGATCACTCTGCTAACCCTGATGGCCGGCGAGGACCTTCCGGCCGACCTTCGACGAGCCCCGGGCCCCACTGCACTCTCGATAGATGTTATGGCCCGGATGAAGATGCTTCGTCCCCACGGCCAGCGTCACTGGGTGTGGTTGCATGGTCCTTTTAGTGCTGATTACATGATCCTCCCGAGCCTCGCTCGGACACATATAGGACCGGCACACGTGGACTGGCTTTCGGCGATGGATCTCCTGATCCCCGTCGCCTACGTGCTAGAGGCCGAGGGAGCTGAGCAGGCACCACCTGCACCCGTCGACCCCGTGATCCCTCAGCCTGAGCCTGCACTTTCTGCACCTCCCGACACTTCTGTCCCCATTTCTGCCAGTGTCGGGGGTACCCTTGCTGAGTCGTCCACCACGTCCACCACATCCACCTCGTCCACCACCACCCCCACCACTGCTGTGCCTATCTCGGTTGAGCCTATTTCCTCACTTCTTCCCGAGCGTCCATCCACCATACTAGAGAGAGGCGAGCCTTCCTTCCCTGCTGCTGTGCGGACCCTATCCAGCTTGATGTCCGCTGGGGTGTCACCTTTTGGTCCTTACACTTCCTCCCCAGTGGCTGACCCTTCTGTCTCCACCACAGCTGTCCTATCCGAGAGTGTCGTGACTTCTGTCCACACACCTGTGTCACCGACCTCTCTTGCTGCCTCGTCGCCGATTTTGTCTTCCACCACTGCTGCTGCTGCCACCTTGTCCCAGCCTGCGTCCCAGCCTCACACAGAGGCTGGGCATCCACTAGTGAGCACAGCCCCCTTCCCACACTTCCCTGTTGGCCCCATACTCTACACCACCCGTGTGCGGCAGCCCCGTCCTTCACAGCCTAGACCTGTGCGTCCCCCTGCTCCACCCTCCCCCGACTCTACACTTCAGAGCATTCGTGCTCTAGAGGGGGCAGTGAGTGGACTCAGAGGAGATTTTAGGGCCCTCACTGCCACAGTTACCGCCATGCAGACTAGCCTAGAGCTACTTCCCAGTATTGAGGTTTGCCTGACCCAGATACTGGCGAGACTGCCTCCACCTCCACAGCCACCCAGCCAGCAGCCACGCCCTGCACCCCCACCCCCACCCCCACCTCCACCTCCGCCACAGGACGGAGATGGTGCAGCCCCACCAGCTTAGGCACACCCTTGATGCCATTGATATTTTTTGTCGTTATGCTGCCCATTTTCTGCTGGTCCTGGTGTATTTTGCCCCCCCCCTCCTCCCCTCACTATTTTGGTCCATGTTCTGATCACATCATTCTATATCTTTTTGGGAGAGAGGGAGTATATTTTTGGTGACACATATCGGCATCACTCTGATCTTTGCATGCATCCCATCCGCATCATATTTTCTGTTTATTTTTCTTCCTTTTTTATCATGCATGCATCCTCACCCACCCCACCCATTTCACGTCTCTCGGTGTGCCACACTTCGCACATTGAGGACACTGTGCACTTTAGCTTGGGGGAGTGAGTTCTCACACTTTTTGCTTTTATCACCTTTATTTTTAGTTTTTTCACGTTTTTCCGCTTTTGCACCCATTTTTCATCACATTTTCATTTTTTTACCATGCATCACGTTTTTCTTATTTTCTTTGTGTGCTGCATTGTAAATAGTTCAGTTTTCTTTTATCTTTATTTCTTTCATCTTTTGCTAGAGATGATTTTTCTGTGATGACGATGACGTGGTGTTAGCTTTTCTCTATATGCATGCTAATTTTGTCATGTCATAGCTTTTGTTTCTGATATCATATGCTATGTTCTGCTTTGCATTTAGAAATAGTAACCCACTTCTTTTTCCGTATGAAAATGGATGAAATTCTATTATTAGCTGATGTCTGATGATTCATATGTATGCTATCGTAGAAAACACACCAAGATTCACACATTGATACTTATATCTGGAGTACTGCTTTCTTTTCTCATATCACTTCTTATTGCATGATTTGTACGCTTCACTTCAGGTTGATTGAATGTTTGCTAGCATTGATATATCTGGACTAGTTTGCTTTTTGAGATTAAACTGAGTAGATTAAATTACCCTGCTGAAGTTGTCATGCACGTCCTATAGAGTGAACCGAGAGATACATTTATTTCTTTCTCCACATATCTTGAACATTATTTCTCTATTTTAAATTCATTGGTGAATCTCCCATTAGCAATTCTATTATTGGCACCCCCCCCCCCCCCCCCGCTATTATATCCCATGCTCCAAATTCCCCAAAACCAAAAAGAAAAAAAATTCTTATATCCTTCTCTTTTGATTTGGGATCATTTGTGTATATATTCTATAAAAAAAGATTTGAGAAAAAGAAAAGAAAAGAGAAATGAAGTTCGAAAACGATCCCATCTCACACCTTTTCTCTCTTTCTTCCCTCTTTTTGCTTTTATTTCTTCTACTTTTGGATCTTCAAAAGAAATGGGGAATGTAAATATTGTTTAGTTTATGCCACCACGCTTATGGATAAGCTTGGGGGAGAGGATCCAATGATGTGTGTGAGAGTGAATACTTGACGATGCATGACAACCTAGGCTAAGTAATATTTTATACTCGGTGAGATTGCTAAAGTTTCACGAAATCCAGAAATCTACGCATAGCATTCATTTCATGAAAACCACGCTTTTCTATTGTTACTACTCTATTGTGTGATATCTCTTATACTCCTTATAGAAAGCATTCAATTGAAAAGTGTGTGATCTACGATTTTGCATACCGCTTTAGATGCTTCAGACGATGTTAATTCTAGAATTATTCCATTTTTCATGCTATATTGATATTCTTGGGTTTTCTATTTCAAATGCACCATTATACTATGATATCGAGATAAAAGTCTTTGACATGAGTTTTATGTTCGATGCATGCTATATGAGTAAGCAAAACCCACGTCCTGAGAAAAATGATCTAGCGACTTCCTTCTTCGTTTTCTATTTTGTTTTTTCGTTTTTCCTTTTCCTTTTTTCTATCGTTTCCTTTATTTTTATCCACTGGGTTCGCTTTCTACTCATCTTCCTCGAGGACGAGTAAGAGATAAGCTTGGGGAATTTTGATCACTCCATATTTACACCTTTTTTCTGCATGTTTGCATGGCATTTTGATCGCCCATATCACGTTTTTCACGATTATTCGACAATATTGCGATGCTTTTCATGATTTCTTGTTTTTGTCGTATTTCAGGAGATTTGGAGCGATTTGGAGTGATTCTGAGATGCACCCACTCCGGAGTGTCACCCGTGACTCTTTTGAGGGGAATTCTGCGATTGGAGAGGAGTGGAAGAAGAAAGAACGTCGTAGGAGCGACGAGGGAGCAAAAATACGAAGATTTGGCATTTTCAGCATGTCAATCGGCCGAGTGAAGGAGTCACTAGGCCGACCATTGACAGCCCGCTCGGCCGGCCAGATCGGACATGCGACAGACTGAGTATCAACGTGCACTCGGCCGACCATCGCCAGCCCACTCGGCCGAACCACGGAGACACCACTCGCCCGAGTGGCATCAAGACGACGGCAAGAAAAATCCCAGACTTACTGTAATCCGTCAGTGCAGTCCCGAGTTCCGACTCGGCCGAGTGAAGAAGTCCCCTCGGCCGAAGCAAAGAAAGTCACTCGGCCGAGTGACTCCCGAGGAGCCGACCCCCAAAAGTCCGAAGTTACTGGAATCCGTCAGGGTTTGTCACTCGGCCGAATGACATTTGTCACTCGGCCGAGTGAGCTGCGCTGCCTGTAGCGTAAATTGCGATTTTCAGGCTGCGCAGGGGCAATTTTGTCACAGTTTTTTGGGCGATTTTGGTGGGTATTTAACCCCAGTTTTTAACCTAGTTTGGGGAGCTTTTTCAGAACTTTTTGGCAGCCTTTTTAGATTACTTTTTAGGAGATTATATTGAGCTTTTTGGAGGGAGATAAAAGTGTTATTTTGTTAGATGCTATTGAATCTTCATTGGTTTGTCTCTCTCTCTCTCTCTCTATTAAAAACCTCATTTTTGTTGATATATTGTCTATTGCAATGAATTCCATTGATTTTATTATTGAATTTCTAATGATTTGCATTATGAATTGTGAGTAGTTTTATCGTCTTAGGGCGTAGGGATGAACCCTATGAACCCTATTTCTAATTTGTGACGAATTGGTGAAATATTTGCTAGAATTGATTAGGGTTAGTTTGGGATTGATTTAATACGAATAGCTAGGGATTCATACCGATTGGGATTTGCAAGAGATTGGATCCCAACTCGATAGGAAGCCCTAGAAATTCGAATTGGGTTACAATTGGATTTCTCTGGAATCGGTTTGCAAGAGATTGGACCGAAACTAGGGTTTTTAATTGCGATTCTATACCAATACCCGTTTACAAGAGATTGGACGGGTAGGAACTATCCCAACCTAGGTCGTAGCTCGAGTTTTTACGAGAGTGGGCTCGAGATACGATTGAACGATGATGTTGTTCTTCACGCTAGCTTGCCTAGGTTAGGGTTTGCAAGAGATTGGACCCGACCCTAGGTTTGCTATAGACCGGCAATAGCGCGAGAGCATGAGCTTGGTTCTACATTTAGTTGCAACTAGTTCACCTGAATTGCAAGTCTAGCAATTGTGAAACCTACTAATCACAATGACGAGATACGGTTTGTAGCGGGGATTCCCTATCCCTAGGCGTCTTTATTAATTTGATATTTCCTTTATACAATTGAACGACTGTGACTGCTTTATTGTGAATATTTCTCGACTGTTCTTATAGCCGGGTGAATTGAAGAAGACACTGTCATTTGCCCTCCTCGTGTTCGATACTCGCTCGTCGCTACACCGTGCGCTTGCGGTAAGACTAGCGAGACGTTCGCCCCGGTTGCGTGTGCATATCCGGGGCGCGATCAAGCACGCCCTATCGAACACGAGCGAGCCACGTCGGACACAGGCAAGCAAGATACCGTCTGTTGAGGTCTAAGTGTCCATTTTAGAAACCATTATATCATGTGTTTCTTTTACACGTTCTCGTGGAAGTTGAATCATAGCTTATAACATCATAATGCTTACATGTGCTTATTTATGCCTTTACGCTCCAAAAGTTACACTGCTGATTTCTTTCCTTCATTTTTCTCTTCTTTTCCAGTTAGCGCCTCTACCTTCGCCATCAAGGGAAATTCATCCTTGAGGAGTTTGATTCGGGGTAAGCATGTCGACACTGGCGGAGCTATTCATGGGCTGACCCGGTCAGTTTTTGGGTTACTTTTATTGTCAGATATATATAGACAGTTAACATACGAACTAATATTTAACTTTTATTAAAACTGCATGATGATATCGTGCTTTCATTGTAATCTCAACCTTTTGCATCAAAAGGCATGATGTCTGTTCCACATCAATCTAAAATTATTTGAGGCCAAACACTTAAACTGATCAATTCAATCCATCTAACATAAATATACACATCAGTTTAAATCATCTCTATATTCAGCTTTCTTTTACAGAGTTATCAATACTAAACCTCTCTTTATTTCATCCCAAAGATTTTTTTTAAAGCGGTAAACAAATTATTTTTCCATCCCAAACATCTTTATTTAATATTTTCTATATTTCATTATCATGCTAATGAATATTAATGCTAATGAATATTAATTGTAAAGAAATATAGCAAGATGCATGTTTCAATTTATGCAAAAATAAAAGAACACAGTGAGGGGGAGATGAATATGGAGGACGATATATTTTTTTTAGATTTTTAATCCATGACATCAAAGTTTAAACATTTTTTGTAAAAAAAATTTGTTCTCTATGGAAACTATCTTAGAGATCTTAAATTTTGTTGAGACAAACTTTCAATCTGGGTATTCCCTTTATGAGTTTTTAAATTGATCCAAACAAATTACTTAATATAATGATGGTTCTTGGTTTTTCTTTTCATTTCAATACTTTATTTCAAATTAATCGATCCGAACAAATTTCTTTTCACTTCATATAATTGATTCGAACAAATCTAAGCATTCCTTTTTTTGTTGCATATTAATCTATTATTTATGAAATTTTCTCAATTTTACTAAATGATCAATTATTGAAAAAAATGGATTAAAGGTTTTATTTTGTGTATTTGGTCGGTAGCCCAGTTCAGAAAAAATTCCTGGCTTCGCCCTTGCCTGTCGACTTCTATAATTACTGGAGTTTTACTTTGCTTCGCCTTCATTTCTGTCATTGACACGAGAGTATTATACTCTTCTTACAGCACTGCAACATGTTCACTAGATGCCTAGCTATAATGACATTAGTGTAGAGCCTAAGCTGTAGTCATTTAAACTTAGAAGTATAATTATCTTTTTATTTTATATATACATCTTAAACTCGATCGATTTTAATAAGATTTTGGACATACAACACTGTTTGGTTCTACTTCAAAGGCGAAGGCAATTCTTCTGGTATGAAGTCATACCATCTTACGTATTTATCTAGACTCTTTTCCTTGCGGATAAATTTACTCTTTAGACCTAAATCGGATGGCTGGAAGCGCTAGTTCAAATGTATTTAATATTATATCATATTACAAAGGTATTAAAAGGTTTTCTTTGTTTGATAAGCAATTGAGCTCTTATGTTCCTAGGACAATACGTGTTATTTTTCTTATAAAGCATCAACCAGTTATGGGCTGAAGCTGCATGTGATTGCATGTACGCTTTATTTAGGTCATATCTTTGTTGTGCACTGTGATTGCATGTATACTTTTTAGTTTTGTACCAGTTAAGAGAATTTTTTTGACTGATCAAGGATAAAATTCAGACGTGTATATTTTTAAAATAAATCGTTGAACATTATCGAGAATTAATTTCTAAATTCTTTGTAGTTTTTAAATGATTTTAAGTTTAGAAAATTGTTCTTAATTGATTTAAAATTATTTAAAATACCTATTAGCTAAAGGAAGAGGTTTTGTTGTGGGGGTTTTTTGACGAATATGGAATACAATAATTGGTTTGACGGAAATTACTATGAACAGTATAATGAAATTAATTTGAACGAGCCTCCTAATTGGTCCATTTCGGTAAGTATAATTTTGCATTTACTATATCTATAATTGTTAATGAAACTTATGAATATTTAACGAATATTATAGGATGATATACCTGAAACGAATTACGAGCCTGAATCATGTGATTAAATAGTAAACTGTACAGAGGATTTCAACACTGACGAGGTAATTATTTCGACTCATTATAATTACCAAAAAAACCTTAAGAAGCTTCATTCACAATATAATACATTTGATTTAACACAATCTCAGGTGTTTGTTACTCGTGATGGTCTCATAAATTGGGTGAGAGATACTGGAAAACTGAATGGATATGTCATTGTCATAAAGCGGTCAGATACGCCACAACCGGGGAGGAAAGGATATGTGACATTGGTGTGTAAGAGGAGTAGGAAGTTTAGAAAGGACACTTACTCCAAGAATATTCCAGACGAATTAAAAAGGAAAGGGACAGGAACAAAAAAATGCGAATGCCCATTTAAATTGAAAGGGATGCAATTGACAAATGGGGGCGAATGGGTAGTTGTTGTAAACAGTGGAATTCACAATCACCCACTGGCTGGGCGGTTAGAGGGCCACTCTCTTGTTGGTATGTTAAGTACTGAGGAGAAAAACATGATGATTGATATGACAAGGAATGCAGTCCCCCTGAAAAATATTTTACTGACAATGAAGAGAAACGACAGTGGAAATGTGACCCATTTAAAGCAAATATACAATGCTCGGCAAAAATATCGCCGTGAAATAAGAGAAGGTAGATCTGAAATGCAATATCTGTTGAAACTTATAAATGATAGCAACTATGTTGAATGGCACAGAAAGGATGTCGAAACGGAGGTTGTAAAAGACATTTTTTGGGCACATCCGGAGGCCATTCATCTACTAAACACATTTCCTTATGTACTGATTATGGATAGTACGTACAAAACAAACCAATATAACTTCCCACTCTTTGAGATTGTTGGAGTGACATCAACAGAGTACACATTCTATGTGGCACATGCATATATGCATGCAAAGCGGATAGACAACTTTGTTTGGGCACTAGAGATGTTAAAATCTTTGATTAAAAATGCTGATCGATTTTTGCTTGTGATCGTCACCGATAGAGACATAGCTCTGTTGACTGATGTGCAACTCGTGTTTCCATCAGCAACACACTTACTATGCCGGTGGCATATTTGCAGCAACATTCAAGCAAGAATCAAGAAATTTGTAAAACCCAAAGATTTGTAGGAGTCGGTGACTAAATTGATCACTCCTTATTTTACACCCTTTTCCCGCATGTTTGCATGCCATTTTGATCGCCCAAATCATGTTTTTCACGATATATCGACGATATTGCGATGCTTTTCACGATTTGTTGTTTTTTGTCGCCTTTCAGGAGATTTGGCGCGATTAGGAGTGATCTCGAGATGCGCATAATCTAGACGGCCACCGACGACCTCCCCGAGGGATATTTTACTGTTGGAGAGGAGCGGAAGAAGAATGGATGTCGCAGGAGCGACGAGGAGGCCAAAACAATCAGATTGGGCATTTTTTGTGTCCCACTCGGCCGAGTGGAGGAGCCACTCGGCCGACCAGCGAGACACTGCTCGGCCGACCCGTTCAGACACGTTTTCCATGTGTACTCGGCCGAGCGACGGAGACCACATCGGCCGAGTGACGATACCACGTCCGCCCGAGTGGCGCCCAGACGAAGGCCCTCAAAAAGATCGAAGTTACTGTTTTTTCGGCCACCTGAGCTTCAGAAGACCCACTCGGCCGAGTGGTAAACCGCGTCCGCCCGAGTGCAGTGAAGCCATCGGCCGAGTGACGACAACTCACTCGGCCGAGCCGCCCCCGAACTGAAGACCCCTGAAGCCCACGACTTACTGGAAAATGACAGGGTTTTCACTCGGCCGAGCGACTTTTGTCACTCGGCCGAGTGCGATGCGCTGCCTGTAGCGAAATTTGCGGAAAACAGGCTGTGCAGGGGCGTTTTGGTCAGGATTTTTAGACGATTTTTGGGGCTATTTAAGCTCTGTTTTTACCCTAGTTTTGGGAGCCATCTCTCAGATTTTTTGCAGCTTTTTGAGTCTACTTTTTAGCTTTATTAATTGTGATTGGAGAAGAGAAAAACTTGGATTTTTTGTTGGATTAATTGAAGATCTACATTGGTTTGCATTTCTCTTCCCCAAAAACTCTATTTTTATTGTTTATATCATTGTTGAGATGAATTCCATTGCCTATTTCATTGATTATTTTTGTGCTATTGCTATGATTTGTGAGTAGTCTCCACGTCTCGGGGCGTGGGGATGAACCCTACAAGCCCTATTTCCTATTTGTGTTGAATCGGTAGAAATTGAGCTAGGATTGTTATTAGGGATTAGATTGGGATCGAATTACTACGGATAGCTAGGTATTCATATCAATTGGGATTTGCAAGAGATTGGATCCCAATTTGATAGGAAGCCCTAGAAATCCGAATTGGGTTGGAGTCGGATTTTCGAAGTACCGGTTTGCAAGAGATTGGACCGATACTAGGACCTCCGATTGCAATTCCGTGCCGATACCCGTTTGCAAGAGATTGGACGGGTAGGAACTATCCTAATCTAGATTGTGGACCGAGTTTGCAAGAGATTGGGCTCGGTGCGCAATTGGACGATGATGTTGATCCTAATGCTAGCTTCCCTAGGTTAGGGTTTGCAAGAGATTGGACCCAAACCTAGGATAGCTATAGACCGGCAACAGCGCGAGAGCGTGAGCTTGGTTCCACATTTAGTTGCAACTAGTTCATCCAAATTCTCATTCTAGCGATTTCGATACCGGCGAACCACATTTATGAAATACGGTGAGTAGTGGGGATTCCCCTTTCCCTAGACGTTCTTTATTTGATTTGATATTTCGCAAATTTGTCTGACGATTGTGACAGGATCGCCCAAGGCAATTATCTCTGTCCCTAAATAGCCATGTTGATCAGGAGCAAGCACGGTCATTCGTCCTCCCTGTGTTCGATACCCGCTCGCCACCATACCGTGCGCTTGCGGTAAAACTACAACCGTCGCCTCGGGACGTGTATCCGGGGCGCGATCAAGTTTTTGGCGCCGTTGCCGGGGAAGGCATTTTGACAGTGCTCGGCACCGACCACCCGGTTATTTCTTCTTACTTTCTTCCTTTACTTCCCTCTCTATCCTATCCTAACTTCATTCGTAGCCCTATTTGCATATTCTCCCCGTATTTTGCATAAGATCTTAACAGGGAGAATGGGGGATGCAACGCCAACAATAGAACTCAGTCGAGAAGACTATGACTCCTTCACAGACCTCCTTAAGGAGCTTGTCGACGAGGTCCACACTACCGGAGCATTTGCTATCTTTATCAAGGACCCCGACGAACAACTATTTGCTAGCTTTGTGATGGACCAAATCTCCCCGGAAGGGACTATCGGAGGCAATGTCAGAGTTGACGTGGTCGACGACAAATTGTATTTCGAAGACAATAGAGCAAATGTCGAAGAGCACTATGCTCCCGAAGAACCCTTCAAGCAAACCGACATTCCGGGTGTTACACTTTATGACGCTCACTCTTGTTTTTATGAATCGTCTGATGTGTTTCTTGATTCCAGGTACGAACTGGAGCAGAGTGAAGGTTTTGGCGATGCTAGCACTGAATCAGAGGGCGCCTACTTCGATGCCTCATCCTCACTAAGTAGCGAGTCCGACTCGTCACAAGAAAGCATGCCACCTGAACATGAGCTAAACCCGGATGACGAGGAAGAAGCCGAATTCATGCGAGCTGATAAAGTGGAAGGAGCAGCGCCACCTCAGGTAGAGCTTAAACAATTACCGCCGAATCTAAGGTATGCCTTTTTGGGTAATAAATTGACTTTTCCGGTGATAGTCAATTCCCACCTCACACAAGATCAACTTGAAAAACTCCTAGACGTCCTTAGGAGCCACAAAGATGTCTTGGGATACACTATTTCCGATCTAAAAGGAATAAGCCCTAGGCTTTGCACGCACCGGATCCATTTGGAGGATACCGAAGCCACCTCCATAGAGCCTCAAAGGCGGTTGAACCCGAACATGAAGGAGGTGGTTAAAAAGGAAATCCTAAAATTGCTTGAAGCCGGTATAATTTATCCTATCTCTGACAGTAGATGGGTTAGCCCCGTCCACGTCGTCCCCAAGAAAGGAGGGATGACTGTCATAAAAAATGAAAAAGGTGAGCCAATATCCACGCGCACTGTCACGGGATGGCGAATGTGCATTGACTATAGGAGACTCAATAAAGCCACCCGAAAGGACCATTACCCATTGCCATTCATCGATCAAATGCTTGAACACCTCGCGAACCATAAATACTTTTGCTATCTAGACGGGTATTCGGGTTTCTTCCAAATCCCTTTGCACGAAGATGACCAAGAAAAGACAACTTTCACTTGTCCCTATGGCACCTACGCATACCGTAGGATGCCGTTCGGCCTTTGTAATGCTCCCGCCACTTTTCAAAGATGTATGACATCCATATTTTCCGATTATATTGAAAATATTATGGAAGTTTTTATGGATGATTTCTCGGTTTATGGAAGTGAGTTTGACTCTTGCTTGGAAAATCTCACTAAAGTCCTAAAAAGGTGCCAACAAAACAATCTCACTCTCAATTGGGAGAAGTGTCACTTCATGGTCACGGAAGGTATAGTTCTCGGACATCTTGTTTCCTCAAGAGGAATCGAGGTAGATAAAGCTAAAATTGAGGTAATCGAAAAACTTCCTCCTCCTATTAATGTCAAGGGCATTAGAGGCTTCCTTGGTCACGCGGGGTTTTACCGCCGCTTCATTAAGGATTTCGCCTCGATTGCCCGACCACTTACTTCCTTACTCGCTAAAGATATTCCTTTTGACTTTTCAGGAGAATGCTTGCAAGCTTTCAACACCTTGAAGGAAGCGCTAGTCTCAGCGCCCATCATTCAACCGCCGGATTGGAGCCTCCCTTTTGAGCTAATGTGCGATGCTAGCGACCAAGCCATTGGAGCGGTATTGGGACAAAGGAAAGATAGGAAGCTTCATGCGATATACTACGCAAGCAAGACATTGGATGACGCGCAGAAAAACTACACAACTACCGAAAAGGAGCTTCTAGCGGTCGTCTATTCCATAGAGAAGTTTCGCTCCTACCTCCTCGGTTCTAAGGTGATTGTCCACACCGACCATGCGGCATTGAAGTATCTTTTAAACAAGAAGGAGGCCAAACCCCGGTTGATTAGGTGGATACTCTTGTTGCAAGAATTCGACCTAGAGATCAGAGATAAGAAGGGTACAGACAATGTCGTGGCGGATCATTTATCTAGGCTCATTCGCGACAAGGAGGATGAGAGCTTACCTATTGACGACACATTTGTTGATGAGAGGCTATATGCGGTAAGGACCGAGGAAGTACCTTGGTACGCGGACTTCGTCAACTACTTGGCGTGCGGAATCAAACCGCATGGGATGTCCACGCAACAAAAGAGGAGATTTATGCATGAGGTCCGTAGCTATTTTTGGGAAGATCCTTACCTTTTCAAGATATGCAAAGATAGTGTCATTCGTAGGTGTGTTTCTAAAGAGGAGTCAACGTCTATCATTTTGCATTGCCACGGTCTACCATGCGGGGGACATCATGCCGCCTCTAAAACAACCGCTAAGATCTTGCAGAGCGGATTCTTCTGGCCCACAATGTTTAAAGACACCCACGCTTTTGTGAAGGGTTGCGATAGATGTCAACGGACCGGGAATATCTCCAAGCGCAATGAGATGCCGATGAGACCCATCCAGGAGATTGAGCTTTTTGATTGTTGGGGAGTAGACTTCATGGGGCCTTTTCCGTCGAGCAATGGCAACAAGTACATCCTATTGGCCGTTGACTATGTCTCCAAATGGGTGGAAGCTATTGCCACCCCTACTAATGATGCAAGGGTAGTCTCCAAATTCTTCAAGCAAAATATCTTTCCGCGCTTTGGGGTGCCGCGTACCTTGATAAGCGACGGGGGAAGCCACTTCATAGAGAACAAGTTTGAAGCCATGCTAAAGAAGTACGGGGTAAATCATAGAGTTGGAATGGCTTATCACCCCCAGACAAGTGGCCAAGTAGAAGTCTCAAATAGAGAAATCAAGCAAATCCTCGAGAAAACCGTGGATCGGTCTAGAAAGGATTGGTCAATGAAGTTAAACGATGCTCTATGGGCCTATCGCACGGCCTTTCGCACCCCCATCGGTACCACACCGTTCCGCCTAGTTTATGGGAAGGCTTGCCACTTGCCGGTAGAGTTGGAACACCGCGCATATTGGGCCATCAAGACCTTTAACTACGATTATAAGAGTGCGGCGGTGAGGCGACTCTTGGACATCAACGAACTTGATGAAATAAGGAGAGACGCCTATGAGAGCTCGAGAATTTACAAGGAAAGGACCAAGATTTTCCACGATGCCCGCATAACTGTCACGGACTTCAAGGTGGGAGACAAGGTCTTGCTCTACAATTCCCGACTCCGACTATTTCCCGGTAAGTTGAGGTCACGTTGGTCGGGACCTTTCACCATCAAGCACATACAACCGTGAGGAGCTTTCGAGTTGGAAAGCAAGGATGGTACCACATTCAAAGTAAATGGTCAAAGGCTCAAGCACTATTCCGAGGGGATCCCGACGGGCGAAACCAATAGAGTATATTTGCTTAAAGAGCGGTCGGATGATCTCATGGACCTCCTCGATGAGGTGATAGAGGAGGCGATTCCTCACTCAATTGGTGCCCTTTTTGATGAAGAATTTGATGAAGGCCCGGATTTAGGCCAAGATGAAGAGAACAAAGATGATTCCCCCGACTTCTCCGCTGATGAAGATGAAGGCGACGCTGATGTCGCGAGGATTCGAGAGCTCTGCAAGCTCTCGAAATTAAAGTCTCCAAAGAAAGCTCCGCCGGCACGGAAATCGGCATCGCCGGTTAAGCCGTTGACCGGGGCAAATGCTAGCTTGGGGGAGCCTCCCCCCAACACTATTCGAGATAGGAGACCACCGCGGGAGAACGCTACGCCGCCACGTTCGAATCCAAGCGCGCTCCCCGGCAAGTTTGACGGGTGCATCTCATATGCACCAAACATCCCGCATTGATTGAAAATTATAGGGGGTCGAGCTCACGACCTAAAACGAGCGCTTGTCGGGAGGCAACCCGACGGTTTTTGCTTCGTTTTTACTTTTTCTTTATTTTTCGTTTTTGAGACTTTTAGTGTTTTGAGTCATCCGACCAAAAATTTTGTGATAACGGGTCCTATTTTTCTTGACAGGAGAGAAGATAGGTAGATCATCATGAGGAGGATGAACGAGACGATGAGGAGCGCCCCAAGAAGGCGTTCGACGCTTAGGAGGAGCATGAAATCGACTGGAGAAAGAAAGACGGAGTTTAGAGCCCAAACGAAGACAAACAGCAGAATACAAGGCTCACTCGGCCGAGTATACTAGTCACTCGGCCGAGTCCAGAAGTTCGTCCGGCCGAGCCGCTCACGAACGAGGGAAGACTGCTGTACCCAACTCTCTGTCTATTTTCCTCATTTCATTATAACTGCTACTCAGCCGAGTATATATATTCACTCGGCCGAGTAAAACGGATACCCTCCTAGGGCGAGTCATGCCGAGTAGCTTGAGTCACTCGGCCGAATGGACTTACTCCACTCGGCCGAGGCTGGCAAAGCCACTCGGCCGAAGCGATATCGGGGAGAAAATTTCTATTGCCTCGCTCGGCCGAGTAACCACGTCACTCGGCCGAGTCGTAACTTTCTATTATATAAGTGACGAAGGGGGCGCGGATTTCGAAATCGAAAATTCCCAAATCCGCCCGCGCCCCCTCGCCTACCCTCGCCCGACCTCGCTTCGTTCTCACCCCCACTCGCCTGACCAAGCCCGCGCGCGCCGCCGCTCGGCCTGCCACCGCCGGCCGACCGTCGCCGGACCCCGCCCGAGTCGCCGCCGGCAGCCCCGTCTCCGATCACCTCCGGTTCGCTTATTTTCACCGTTTTCTCCTCTTTTCGTGTATTTTTTGAGGATCCATGTGCTAAACGCCCCCCTAACCCAAATCAATTTCTATATCTATCCATTATACCCCTATTGCTCCATACATTTTGATTATTACTCGCTGATATCGCTTTTTCACGCGCAGGTTGTTTATTGGAGCTTAGGGGAGCTCAGGGGAGCTTCTACGGGCTGCTCAGGACTTCGTGGAGGCGCGGACTTCGCACGCTTTCACTACTTAGCACTCGCGGCGTGTTTGGGTAAACTCTTTCCACTCTTTGTGCACACGCCGCACTTTTCACTTTTCGGCACGCGCTCGGGGCCGATATGCCGCCCCGGACACGGCCGCGGTCGAAGAGAGCTTCCGCCAAGCGGAAGCGGTCGGATGATGCCGGCCCCTCCCACGAGTTGGAGGACTCTCCTCCACCGTCCCCCACACACCCCGCACACCCAGCACAGCCTGCAGGCCCCGCACACCCCGCACAGCCTGCAGTGCACCCACAGCCCGCACAGCCTCTCCCTGCCGATCCACAGCCACCACCACCGGCTCCACTGGTCGGGCCGCTCGGGATTACGTTCCGAGACGACGCACACCGCACCGTCTTCGAGCGTATCTCCCAGCGCTCGATCGTACCCTCCAGGTTTGCACACCTCGCTGACCTAGGACGCCTGGGGGTACTTGAGGGGATACTCACGTTGTACGACAACGTGGGTTGGCGCGACTTCCTTCAGGTGTCGGCGGATACTTTTACCCGCCCGACACTTGAGGTTTTGAGTTCGATCGCCCGGACCGATGAGGGATGCTCATTCCGGTTCATGGATCGAGAGTGCCAGGTCACTCTCGATATGATGAGAGCATTTTTCTCATGGCCCGCAGTCCCCGGTGCCGATCGCGGTTACGGCCCTACCCACATCCCCCCACCTTCTTTCGACGCCGGCGCCTTCTGGGCCCGGATTACAGGCCACCACGCCGCCTTTGACCCTAGTAGGGCCAAGGCCTCGGCCATTGTCCACCCCTGCCTACGTATTGCCCAGCGCCTTATGGCGACCACCTTTTTGGCCAGATATGAGCCGGGCACGATGTCTATGCCAGAGCTCTACATGCTCTATGCGATGACACGTCCCAGAGCTCTATCTAGGGATGGACACGAGCTTGTCCCCGCCGTCGTGATCGACATTGCGGCTTGGTTTCTAGACCGTATCATTGTGTCGGTGGGCGCTCGCTCACCGATATGCTGCGGCGGTCTGATCACCTTGCTTACCATGATGACCGGCGAGGACCTACCCGACGACCTGCGACGCGTTCCGGGCCCCACTTCCTTGTCGATAGACGTTATGGCCCGGATGAAGATGCTGCGTCCGCATGGTGAGCGTCACTGGGTCTGGTTGCACGGCCCCTATGGGGCCGATTACATGATTCTCCCGAGCCATGCTCGGACTCTGATTGCACCAGCCCACATTGACTGGATTCCGGCGATGGATGTCCTCATCCCTGCCGCCTACGTGCTCGAGGCCGAGGAGGCCGAGCAGGCCCACGCTGCCCACGCTGCCCAGGCTGCCCCCGCAGACCCTGCTGCACACCCTGCCGAGCCTGATGCCGACCCTGTCGACCCTGTGGCCCCTCAGCCTGTTCCTGACGTTTCTGCTGCTCCTGACACTTCTGTCCCCACCTCTGCCAGTGTCGAGAGTACTCTTGCTGAGCCCACTTCCACCACTGTCATCACTCCCGAGGCTGTCCCCACCACTCCCGCTGCCACCTCCGGCCCTCTGTCCGTCGAGCCTCTTTGCTCCGCACTCCCCGAGAGCCCGCAGACCTTTGTTGAGAGTGGAGAGCCCTCGTTCGCCGCGGTCGTGGAGACCATGGCTAGCATGATCTCCGCTGGGATTGCGCCTTTTGGTACACACACTTCCACCCCAGCGTTAGAGTCCTCTGTCTCCACAGCTGCCGTATTCTCCGAGAGCGTCGTGGCGTCTGTCCACACTTCTGTGCCACTGACCTATCTTGCCACCTCGTTGCCACCTTTGCACGCTTCTTTTGCTGCCGCTGCCTCCACTTCTCACCAGCCGGCGTCCCGGCCTCACACTGAGGCCAGGCCCACATTTGCTGGCGCGGCACCTCTTGTCCCCTTCCCTGCTGAGCCCGTTACATACTCCACTCGCGTACGCCAGCCTCGCCCTGCGCAGCCTAGACCGGTGCGTCCCTCTGCACCACCCCCGCCCGACACTGTACTGCAGAGCATACGTGCTCTTGAGTTGGCGGTGAGTGGTCTTAGAGGAGACCTTAGGACCCTGTCCGCCACCGTCTCTACGATGGCTGGACGCTTCGCGCTGATCCCCCAGATCCACTACTGCCTTACACAGGTTCTGGAGCGTCTCCCACGCGTACCCCCGCCCACCCAGCAGGTTCCCACACACACTTCCACACACTCTAGACCTGCTTCCACTTCCACGCCCACCCCAGCTCAGCAGCCCACACCACCACCACCTCCTCCTCCGCCTCAGGACGGAGACGGCGCAGCACCACCTTCCTAGGCACCCTTGATGCCATCGATTCCTTTTGCCGTTGTGCTGCCCGTTTCTGCTGGGTCCTGATGTCTTTTTGTCCACCCCCCTCCCCTCACTTATTTTGCGTTTCTCATTTTGCCGTATCTCTATATATCTTTTTTGGGAGAGAGGGAGAGCTTTTCGGTGACACATATATACTCGTATCACTCATATCTGTGCATGCATCATATCCGCATCATATTTTCACTTCTTTATTTTTCCTTTTATTATCTTTTTTCTTTCCATCATGCATGCATCCTCACTTGCACCTCCATTCCTTGTCTCTTTGTGTGCCACACTCTGCACATTGAGGACACTGTGCCGTTTAGCTTGGGGGAGTGAGTCCTCACTTTCTTTTTCGTTTAGCCACCTTTATTTTCAGTTTTTCACACCGTTTTTCACTTTTGCACTCATTTTTCATTATTTTTCCTTTATCTTGCCATGCATCACGTTTTTCTTATTTTCCTGTGTGCCGCATTGCATAGTTCTATTTTCCTTTTATCTTTACTTCTTTCCTTTTTTCATCTCATGCTAGAGATGAATTTTCTGTGATGATGTCTACGTGGAGTTAGCTTATTCTATATGCATGCTACATTTGTCATGTCTTAGGTTTTATTTCTGATATCATATGCTATGACTTGCTTTGCATTTAGAAATAGTAACCCACACTTTTTCCACATGAAAATGGATGAAGTTTTATTATTAGCTGAGCCTGAATGTTCATATGTATGCTATCACAGAAAACACACCAAGATTCACGCATTGAATGCCTATATCTGGAGTACTGATTTCTTTTCCTATATCACTTCTATATGCATGAATTGTACACTTCACTTCAGGATGATTGAATGATGTTAGCTATGATATATCTGGATTAGTTAGCTTTTTTGTGATCGAAACTGAGTAGATTAGATTACCCTGCTGAAGTTGTCGTGCATGTCTTATAGAGTGAACTGAGAGTTACATTTATTTCTTTCTCCACAAATCTTGAACATCATTTCTCTACTTTTAAAATCATTGGTGAACCCCCCCCCCCCCCCCTTAGTGATTCTATTTTTATGGCATTTCCCCCGTTATTAATTCCTAGCTCCAAGTTTCTTATTCTAAAAAAAAAAAAGAAAAAAAAGAGAGAAGAATAAAAGAGAGAAAAACATTCTTGTATATCATTACCTCTCTCTGAGTTGGGATCATTGTATATATATTGCTTATTGCAAAAAAAAAGAAAAAAAAAGAAAAGAAAAGAAATAGAGGAAAAATCATCAATAAAAGATCCCATCTCGCTTACTTTCTTTCTTCTTTCTCTTCTTTGCCTTTGGAGCTATATAAAAATGGGGATGTAAATATTTTTGTGCCACCACGCTTATAGATGAGCTTGGGGGAGGAGATCCATTGATGTGTGAGAGAGCGACTACTTGACATTGCACGACAACCTAGGCTAAGTAATATTCTATACTCGGTGAGATTGTTTCTAGCTTTACGAAATCCAGAAATCTAAGCCTAGCATTCATTTCATGAAATCCATACTTTTCTATTCTCTCTATTCTATGATGTGATACTCTTATACTCCAGATAGAAAGCGTTCAATTGAAAAGTGTGTGATCTGAGATTTGTATACCGCTTCAGATGATTCAGGCTATGTTAATTTTAAAATCATTCCGTTTTTCATGATTATACCGTTGTTCGTGGGTTTTCTATTTCTATTTGCACTATTATACTATGATATCAAAATAAGATTCTTTGACATGTATTTCTCATTCGGTGCATGCTACAAGAGTAAGTGAAACCCACGTCCTGAGAAAATGATCTAGCATCCTACCTCTTCTTTCTTTCTTTCTTTATTTTTGTTTGGTTTTCATTCTTCTTCGTTTTTCATTTTTTTTCGTTTTTCGCCGTTTTCGTTTTCCGAATCCACTGGGTTCGCCTTTTACTTATCTTCCTCGAGGACGAGTAAGAGGCAAGCTTGGGGGATTTTGATCACTCCTTATTTTACACCCTTTTCCCGCATGTTTGCATGCCATTTTGATCGCCCAAATCATGTTTTTCACGATATATCGACGATATTGCGATGCTTTTCACGATTTGTTGTTTTTGTCGCATTTCAGGAGATTTGGCGCGATTAGGAGTGATCTCGAGATGCGCATAATCTAGACGGCCACCGACGACCTCCCCGAGGGATATTTTACTGTTGGAGAGGAGCGGAAGAAGAATGGATGTCGCAGGAGCGACGAGGAGGCCAAAACAATCAGATTGGGCATTTTTTGTGTCCCACTCGGCCGAGTGGAGGAGCCACTCGGCCGACCAGCGAGACACTGCTCGGCCGACCCGTTCAGACACGTTTTCCATGTGTACTCGGCCGAGCGACGGAGACCACATCGGCCGAGTGACGATACCACGTCCGCCCGAGTGGCGCCCAGACGAAGGCCCTCAAAAAGATCGAAGTTACTGTTTTTTCGGCCACCTGAGCTTCAGAAGACCCACTCGGCCGAGTGGTAAACCGCGTCCGCCCGAGTGCAGTGAAGCCATCGGCCGAGTGACGACAACTCACTCGGCCGAGCCGCCCTCGAACTGAAGACCCCTGAAGCCCACGACTTACTGGAAAATGACAGGGTTTTCACTCGGCCGAGCGACTTTTGTCACTCGGCCGAGTGCGATGCGCTGCCTGTAGCGAAATTTGCGGAAAACAGGCTGTGCAGGGGCGTTTTGGTCAGGATTTTTAGACGATTTTTGGGGCTATTTAAGCTCTGTTTTTACCCTAGTTTTGGGAGCCATCTCTCAGATTTTTTGCAGCTTTTTGAGTCTACTTTTTAGCTTTATTAATTGTGATTGGAGAAGAGAAAAACTTGGATTTTTTGTTGGATTAATTGAAGATCTACATTGGTTTGCATTTCTCTTCCCCAAAAACTCTATTTTTATTGTTTATATCATTGTTGAGATGAATTCCATTGCCTATTTCATTGATTATTTTTGTGCTATTGCTATGATTTGTGAGTAGTCTCCACGTCTCGGGGCGTGGGGATGAACCCTACAAGCCCTATTTCCTATTTGTGTTGAATCGGTAGAAATTGAGCTAGGATTGTTATTAGGGATTAGATTGGGATCGAATTACTACGGATAGCTAGGTATTCATATCAATTGGGATTTGCAAGAGATTGGATCCCAATTTGATAGGAAGCCCTAGAAATCCGAATTGGGTTGGAGTCGGATTTTCGAAGTACCGGTTTGCAAGAGATTGGACCGATACTAGGACCTCCGGTTGCAATTCCGTGCCGATACCCGTTTGCAAGAGATTGGACGGGTAGGAACTATCCTAATCTAGATTGTGGACCGAGTTTGCAAGAGATTGGGCTCGGTGCGCAATTGGACGATGATGTTGATCCTAATGCTAGCTTCCCTAGGCTAGGGTTTGCAAGAGATTGGACCCAAACCTAGGATAGCTATAGACCGGCAACAGCGCGAGAGAGTGAGCTTGGTTCCACATTTAGTTGCAACTAGTTCATCCAAATTCTCATTCTAGCGATTTCGATACCGGCGAACCACATTTATGAAATACGGTGAGTAGTGGGGATTCCCCTTTCCCTAGACGTTCTTTATTTGATTTGATATTTCGCAAATTTGTCTGACGATTGTGACAGGATCGCCCAAGGCAATTATCTCTGTCCCTAAATAGCCAGGTTGATCAGGAGCAAGCACGGTCATTCGTCCTCCCTGTGTTCGATACCCGCTCGCCACCATACCGTGCGCTTGCGGTAAAACTACAACCGTCGCCTCGGGACGTGTATCCGGGGCGCGATCATAAATCATGGAAAGCAGTTTTGAATTCTTCAAATGAGGAAGAATTTGAAAGCAGTTAGAGCATATTTGTACAAGAATATGATGAGTTCCCAAAGTTGCTAAGATACATATGCGAAACATGGCTGCCATATAAGGAGAGATTTGTGGGCGACTGGACCAACAGAGTGATGCACCTCGGCAACATAACAACTAACAGGTATGTTTAATGTTTTTCACATATTAAACCCAGATTTAAATTGAATAGTGTAACAAGTTCATTTTACATGCACATGAAGGGCCGAGGGTGCTCACTACATATTGAAGAGGATGCTTCTAGCACGCACGGGTGATTTCTGTCATTCTTGGGAAACAATTGACAACTTAATCACACTTCAACACACTGAAATCTCGCGATCATTTCAAAGAAGCATTATTCATGTGGAGCACCAGTTTAACACTGTGCAATACCAAAATTTGACTGATTTTGTGTCAAAAGAAGCCCTACATCACATTAGTAAAGAGTACCAAAGAGTCGGCAATGTTGGGATTGACCCATATCTTTGTGCTTGCGTAAAAAGATATGCATATGGGCTGCCATGCGCACATATGCTTGCCGAGTTTTGTAGGTTTGGTTGGGCGATTCCTTTATCGTCTGTGCATCCACATTGGAAAGAATTGTCCATTAATAGAGGCATGGATGATGAGTATGAACACTGGTCATTCGCTCAAGACCTAGAGGCCATTCAGAGGCGATTTGATAGCTGTGATATATCAGGAAAAAGGGTCCTTCATGGCAAAGTACGTGAATTAGCTTATCCTGATACTACATCAATGCGACCTCCACCGAAAAGGGTTAAAACGAAAGGTCGTCCACGTTCTAAAGTCGACAGAGCAACCAAACGGAATCCTTCGTACTTCGAACACATCGATGCGGTATATGATAGTGTTCCTGCTCCTTTAATCGACGTGTCGGTGAAATCGTCGAAACGCAAGAAAATACCATACTCCAGATGGTTTCATGAACAATTTGTTCCTTATATTGAAAATATTGTTGATATAGTGCCTGAAGGCAATTGCGGATTTCGAGTCATTGCAGAGTGGGTAAACTTGGTTGGTGAGGGCAATTGGTTTCAAATAAGGCAGGATCTCCTCGATGAGTTGATCTATTGGCATACTGATTACATTGAATTGTTTGGGGCTGATCGTGCTAACGAGATTCAAAATATACTTCATATGCCCAAACCCACAGTAGCACCCTTCGATAAATGGATGACCATGCCCGATATGGGTCATTTGATTGCTTCAAGATATAACGTAGTAGTCGTCCATTTATCGAACCATCTGTGCGTGACATTTCTTCCATTGAGAGATGCACCGCCACCGCCCGAAGAACAAAAAATTATTGGGATCAGCTTCGTGCAGAATAATCATTTTGTAAAGGTATTTTTAAACTGTTATTAATCTTACGACTATTAAGGATTTCTTTTCAATTATATATTATCTTTTCATCCTGTTTGCAGGTCATCATGCATGAAGGCTCACCAATACCACATGTTTCTCTGCAATGGAAAAGATATCACTATGCATATGCTAGCGGATGGGAGACTCCTTACGTACAAAGGATGCATCACTTTAGATCTTTATTACTTATGAATACAAATGTAGCAACCCAAGATGTATTTATAGATTTAAGTTAATGTAAAATATGTCATTTCTTTACTCTATTAATTGAGCAGTTTTATATAAAATTTAATGCATGCCCGTTAACAGTTGTTTGGTTCAGCACTGTTTTGCGGAGAACATCATGGCTGCAACTGGTTATGTTAGGGTTAGGGTTAGAGCATGGCTTTAGGGTTAGGCAAATTGGTTTGGTTTATGATTGCAATGTGTTGGCTGGGGTTGCATGTAGAAATTCTTTAAAATTAATCTTTATCAATTGGTTTCTAATATACAAGTGCACCATTATCATACGATCTTAAGCTTCCTAATGTGGCCACGCATTACTCTTTATTGCTATGTAAGTAATGTTTAACTGTAGTTAATATCAGTTTATGGTTTCTTTTATTTATTCCAAAATGATTAATTTGCTAAAATATGGCTTTGTATTTTTATACAGATGGATGCTGCGAAGGATGTTACTTTGCGTAAAACTGTAAGGCACTAATCATTCTTATACAATATGTACTCTCATTTGTTTTCTAATAAGTCTTGTATAATTTATAGGTTAACTTGCTTCATAACCATAATATAGATGTTAAGTTA
Organism: Scilla litardierei; assembly: GCA_030789695.1. Lineage (NCBI taxonomy): Eukaryota > Viridiplantae > Streptophyta > Magnoliopsida > Asparagales > Asparagaceae > Scilla > Scilla litardierei. The sequence continues at coordinate 129,654,355 of CM061133.1, read as the reverse complement.
CGTTCTTATAAGAAAATTTGGTGGGATAAGGTATGATTGTCATTACATATGTAATCTTTTTCATATTAAAAATATTTTACTTAATAACTATTTCTTCTTCTTATTTTCAGAAAATTGAAAAAATAACAGTAAATTCTACTGAGGCAAGGAATAATGGGAAAAAAGAAACATGTTTTTCAGAGGTAATATAAATTTTTTGAGATGATTCATTCAAAATATCATTTTCATTGAATATCCTAATACACCGTTTCATTGAATATCTTAATAAACCTTTTGTGAAATAGAATTGGAAGATGGTTTTAGCAGAGCTTGAATGGGTTCGCAAAGCACAAAGGCGAATGCTCCCACGAAACAATGTAAATAGAGTGCTCACTTCAAATTTTTTTGTTCACTAATATATATTTATTTCTCTAACAAATTTGTGTTTGTTAATTACCTAGGTTATTGCACATCCAAGTGGAACTTCAGCATGGATTGAGCTTGACACTTTCTCTCTTTATAACGTAATGAGGAACAAGTTTTCTAGCCAATGACCTACTTGTGATGTTATTAGAACAAGTTTTCTGCCGCTTTAATTTAACTCCATTGTTAGTTATGGGGATGCATCGCAGCGACCACATATTCACGCTTTTAGAAGCATATAAGACGGGAAGTCACCATTTTTAGCTGTTAAATTGATCCGCCTATAATGGGTTGGTTTTGTGTAGATTTGTTCACTTAGGCACCATGGTTAAGTGTGTCTGTGGTGTGCCAAACTGCCAATGATTTCTTGGGAGCAAACGGAGAACAAGCCAGTTGAGATGATGTGGACACAAAAGAAAGAGGAGTATCCGTACCTTGAGAAAGAGTAAAAAATGATTCAATTGAATTTTGATATTTATTGGTCCTTCTTTCTTTAAGCAGCAAGAGACAACTGATGCCCCTTCATGCTGCTTTGGCTGAAGACGATGAATCTCACTCAGTCATATGGTTGGCATAATTATTACAAGAACTAGGACGTCTCAACCCCAAACCTCTCTGCTTAATTCCACATATTGACCAGCTCTTACCCACAAACACTACTTAATTCCATATAATGACGTCTCAACCCCAAACTTCATTGCTTAATTACATATATAATGCCGCTAGCTACCACTTAGTTCGATTCATCGATCTTCTCATAATCCATGGACTACGTAACCAAGTCACATGGCTTCAAAATCTGCACATTTGCCGCCATATTCTCCGTTTTGTGGCATGTTGTCATCATCATATTCAAAGAAACTTGTTTTTCAGCGGTAAAATAAAATTTTGAGATGATTCATTCAAAATATCATTTTCATTTAATATCCTAATACACTGTTTCATTGAATATCCTAATACACCGTTTGTGAAATAGAATTGGAAGATGGTTTTAGCAGAGCTTGAATGGGTTTGCAAAGCACAACGACAAATGCTTCCACGGAATAAGGTAAATAGAGTTCTCACATTAAATTTTTTTGTTCACGAATATATATTTATTTCTCTAACAAAGTTGTGTTTGTTAATTACCTAGGCTATTGCACATCCACGTGGAACTTCAGCATGGATTGAGCTTGACACTTTCTCTCTTTATAACATGATGATGAACAAGTTTTCTAGCCAATGACCTACTTGTGTTGTTATTAGAACTCCAGTGTCATGATTGTAAACTAACAGGATCATAATGGGTTGGTTTTGAAAACAAATTCTGCCGCTTTAATTTAACTTCATTGTTAGTTATGGGGATGCATCACAGCGACCAAATATTCACGCTTTTAGAAGTCTATAAGAAGGAAAGTCACTATATTAAGCTGTTAAATTGATCCGCATATAATGGGTTGGTTTTGTGTAGGTTTGTTCACTTAGACACCATGGTTAAGTGCTTCTGTGGTGCGCCAAACTGCCAATGATTTCTTGGGAGCAAACGGGGAACAAGCCAGTTGATATGCTGGGGACACAAAAGGATGAGAACAAGCCAGTCGACGGCCGCCTCAACTCACCACTCCTCTCACGTATCAATATATTCATGCTCTTGTCCGAGTCACTGTTGAGTATAAATTTACAGGGCAACTGAGTATCATTCCGTTCAAATTCACTACTCAGGCGTCCAAAAATGCATGCGGCAATCCACTCCCTTTTCCTCCTCGTCGTCCTTAATTTCCTCTCTTATGCCGCCTACGCCGCTGCCGCCGGTGGCCGCTGGGACCTCATGCATGCCAACACCGGTGTGTCGGCAATGTACATGCAGCTCCTCCACAACGACCGCGTCGTGATCTTCGACCCACCGGTTTCGGCCCTTATTCATCTTTCTCCCCAACGACAAGTGTCGCGATGTCCCGAACGACGATGACTTGAAGCTCTACTGCACGGCCCACTCGATCGAAAACAATGTAGCGACCAGCACGTTCCGCCCTCTCATGATTCTCACCGACACATGGTGCTCTTCCACTACCGTAGACCCCAACGACGTCATTATCCAGACCGGAGGGTTCAACGACGACGAGCGTGCCGTTCGCAAATTCAGCCCATGCAGCGGCTATGGTGACGGCTGCGACTGGGACGAGACCAACCCGGCCCTTTAAGTGCGTCGATGGTACGCTACTAACTAAATCCTTCCCGATTGCACGACCACCATAGTCGGAGGACCACAGTTCAACTACGAATTCTATCTGAAATCGGGCTCATCTAATCCCAGACCGATCGACCTCCCGCTCCTTCCACAAACACTCGGTCAAGAGGAAAACAAGATGTACCCTTTTGTCCATCTTAATGTCGGCGACAATCTCTTCATCTTTTGGGCCGGTTTCTTGAATAATAAAGCAACAAACCAAAACTAAACTAATCAGATAATCAAATGTGTATAGAGTTCCATTTTATTAAACAAGCCCCAATACACATCAAAACAACAGCAAGCTCCCACAGAAGGCTAAAACGATACAATTCATCAAAAAAATTTAGGGGAAATCTTTGAAAAATCAAAATAGGTATTTAGAATGGTTGTCAATTGAGACCTAAAAGCTAAGGCATTGAAGGATAAACAGAGGATTTTTGTTCCTTTGATCTGAGCTCGAGGATTACTACGTCTGTTTGGGCCCGGTCTGGAAGCGGAGCTACCTCCTCTACGGCCCCGCTGGGCACCGATAAGTCTACCTTCGTCGCTGCCTTGGCCAAGTACATCGGCTTCGACGCCTACGACCTCGACCTTACTGTAACGACTGGTTTTTGTCTATGTATTGTCTATTATATATATATTATGGTTGTTCTCTTCCTTGTGTGTTTTTCCCCTGTTGGACATTTTCTTTAGTTCTTTCTGATCTTCTACCTTCCGTTGCATATCATGATGGGCTTGGAGCAAGTATTTTCACGATGAGCTTCATAGCATCCATATCTTAGAGCTAGGTTGATCTTAGAAGCCATAGGAATCTTTTCCGAAGCTTCGTGCTTCAATTCGAGACTTTTCATGACTCTTAGTTGGTTCAAGAAGGAGAACCAACCGACTAGATTGCAATCTAGTCGGTCGGCAACTCTTCAGGAACCGACTAATTCATCTTGATTATTTCAGCTGAGTTACTGTTTACACTTAGTCGGTCTAAGCACATCTATCGACCGACTAGTTGTGAAACTAGTCGGTTAGAACTTGTTCTCAGACCGACTAATTCAGGGTTCTTTCTGTCAGCCGAGTTACTGTTTACAGTTAGTCGGTCAAAGAACGACTATCGACCAACTAGTTGAGAAACTAGTCGGTTAGAGTTTCTTCTCAGACCGACTAACTCTCAGTACTTATTTGTCTATCATATTCAACTCTTAGTCGGTCAATGAACGTTCACCGACCGACTAATTCCCAAACTAGTCGGTTGACGAGCCTTCACAGACCGACTAAATCTGTCTACCATGTATTGACCATGTTCTCTGTTTGCCTTTTAGTCGGTCATAGTTGGACGACCGACCGACTAGTTCCCAAACTAATCGGTCGACCACTCTTCACTGACCGACTAATCTACCCAGAAACCCTAGGTTAAGTTACAGCCGCCGCTTGTTCTTTTTATTTAAACCCTATATTTCTTTCACTTCTTCCCTCACTTTTCCTAGCCGACCTTCTTCCCCAATCATCCCCCATCCTCCTCTTGCCTTTCCTCCTCCTCCCGTTCTCCCTCTCACCCCCCATTGCGCCGGCAACCACCCTACAGGCCGCCGGCCGACTCTAAAACCCCCCAATTCTCCTTTTGCTCCAGTTTTTCCCCTTCATTCTCCCATCTCCAGATCCATTATATCTCAGCCGCCAGCAGATCTCTTCAGCCGTAGTTTTCCCGGGATCGCTTCTTCCGTTTACGTGCTAGATCAGATTTGGCGACGGCAATCCGGATAAGTCGAGATCCTCCCCTACCTGCAGATTCGTAGGCGTCTTTGATCGTCGTTTCTTCCGCTTCATATATGGTTAGTGATCTACCCTTAATCTTTCCATAACCCACACTATAAATTTAGAAAACCTAATAAAATGGATTACTAGACGTTGTAGGATTCCAATACAAATCCGGATTAGATCATCCAATTCTGATTTTCTGTTTTGCCATAACAGTGACACATCCCCGTAGAATAGCGATTTTTGAGACGACTCTCGTCGATCAACAACCTCGGTACCAGGCAAGTGAAACTTGCCAACCTTGTTTTAGGCCATGCTTTAGGCCATTTCCTTGCTTTTAGCGTAAAAGAGACTAGACCGTGAAATGATAGCGGTCTAGGCGCAATTTCAAGTTCTAGCTTGACAACGAAGCTAGAACTGCCTTATGCCATGTCATGTCATGCATTTGCCTGTCACGTTTAATTTCTCTAACGGTACGCATTTTTATTTAAATATATGCCATGCATTTGCATTTTTACATGTCATCTGATTTGCATGTTGCATCGTAGCACACGCTACAAAATACTTGTACAATCCTTGTTTCCGGCTAGGCATCTGCTATGCAGACATAACCCTACGCCATACTTGTTAAAAACACTCATGGCTCGTGATCCAGACGCGGGCCACATGTGTTGGTTAAAAACCAAAGCCCGATACACGTGGAGGGGTAGGTGTAACGACTGGTTTTTGTAATGACTATTATATAAATTATGGATGTCCTCTCCTTGTGTGCTTTTCTCCGTCAGACGTTTTCGTTCGGTTTCTTCTGATCTTTTATCTTCCGTAGCATATCTCGATGGGGCTTGGAGTAAGTATTCTTACGGTGAGCTTCATAGCGTCCATATCTTAGAGCTAGGTTGATCTTAGAAGCCATAGGAATCTTCCCGAAGCTTCGCGCTTCAATTCGAGACTTTTCGTGCCTTTTAGTTGGTTCATGAAGGAGAACCAACCGACTAGATTGCAATCTAGTCGGTCGGCGACTCTTCAGGAACCGACTAGTTGTCTAGATTATTTTTAGTTGAGTTACTGTTTACGTTTAGTCAGTCTAAGCACATTCTTCGACCGACTAGTTCCCGAACTAGTCGGTTAGAACTTGTTCTCAGACCGACTAATTCTGAGATCTTCTGTACAGCCGAGTTACTGTTTATCGTTAGTCGGTCAAAGAACGACTATCGACCGACTAGTTGATAAACTAGTCGGTTAGAGTTTCTTCTCAGACCGACTAACTCTCAGTACTTATTATCTTTCATATTCGACCCTTAGTCGGTCAATGAATATTCACCGACCGACTAGTTCCCAAACTAGTCGGTTGACGAGCCTTCACGGACCGACTAAATATGTCTACCCTGTACAGGCCCAGTTCACTGTTTGCCTTTTAGTCGGTCTCAGTTGGACGACCGACCGACTAGTTCCCAAACTAGTCGGTCAACCACTCTTCTCTGACCGACTAATATGCCCAGTAACCCTAGGTTAAGTCGTAGCCACCGCTATTTCTTTCTATTTAAACCCTATACGTTTTCATTTCTTTCTTCACTTTTCTTAGTCAACCTTCTTCCCCAATCATCCCCCAACCTTCCTCTTGCCTTCCTTCATCCTCCCGTGCTCCCTATCACCCCCCATTACGCCGGCACCACCCCGTAGGCCGCCGGCCGACCCTAAAACCCTCAAAATCCTCTTTTGCTCCAGTTTTTCCCTACGAACTCCATTCTCCAGATCCGTTACATTTCAGCCGTGAGGAGATCTTTCAACCGTAGTTCCCGGGATCGCTTTTCCGTTGCCGTGCTAGCTCAGATCTAACGACGGCAACCCGGAGATCGCTGAGATTGACTCCTACCTACAGATCCGTAGGCGTCTCGATCTTCGTTCTTCCGCTTCATATACGGTTAGTAACCTGTCCTTAATCAACTTGTAACCCACACTATAATTTAGAAAACCCTAATAAAAATGGATTACTAGACGTTATAGGATTTCAAATACAAATCCAGATTAGAACTTCAAATCTGATTTTCTGTTTTGCCATAATAGCGAACCCTATTCCCCGTAGAATAGCGATCTTGACTCGTCGATCAACAACCTCAGTATCAGGCAAGTGAAACTTGCCAACCTTGTTTTTAGGCCATGTTTTAGGCCATTACTTTGTTTTAGCGTGAAAGAGACTAGACCGTGAAATGATAGCGGTCTAGGCGCAAATTCAAATTCTAGCTTGACAACGAAGCTAGAATTGCCCTTGTCATGTCATGCCATGCACTGCCTATCATGTTTAATTTCTTTAACGGTACGCAATTTATATTTGAATATCTGCCATGCACATCCATTCTTACATGTCATCTGATTGCATGTTGCATCGTAGCACACGCTACAAAATCCTTGTACAATCCGTGTTTCCGGCTAGGCACCTGCTATGCGGGCATAACCCTACGCCATACTTGTTAAAAACACTTCCTGGCTCGTGATCCAGAAGCAGGCATTCCAAGTTCGGGGGTAAAGCCCTGGCTCGATACACGTGGAGGGGTAGGGATAAACGGTCACTTGAGCGTAAGAGTTGGCCCGTACAGCCACTCTAGCCAAAGGGCGGAATCTCTGTGCACGACGTGTTTTCCATACTTGTACTTGTCCTTGTGAATGTTACATGTACCATGCCATGTTATTTGTTCCATGCCATGTTTTTACCTACCATGCTATAATTCATGCCACGACATAAACTGATGTTGCTTTACTTGCTGTTCTCAATGCATAAAATGTCATGTCATGCCATATTCTAGAATTGCTAGGTTGCTTTTACCTTTCTTTTGTTTCCTTGCACAAAGTCTTGTATACTTTGCTGACATGTGCTCCTTCTCTTTGGGTGTCGCATGTTAGTTGCTGAGCCGGAGACCGTTGTTGAGGGCGAAGAGTTCGTGGAGTTCGTGCCCGATATCGTTGCTAACATTGAGTACGAGGACACCGGTGACCAGTCCTAGTGTTCCTTCGCAGTTCTTTATTTAGTTGTTGTTGTTGTCGGTGAGTAGCACCTTTTGTTAGTTGTTTCCTTATTGGCCATGCTGGGCCCTTTTCTTTTGGACTCTTTTCGTTTGCCTGGTGGCTTTTCTGGTTGTTGAACCTTATTTGGACATTGAGAAGAATAAATTAATTATTTGCCTCTTTCTATTATTGTTATCTTTGTTCCGTGTCACATTACAGGGACCTGCAAGTATATTCCAGACGCTTTACAGGCGGAGCCTCACAGCTCCAAGCCTGAGCGGGCCTCGTCTCGCCTGCCTCCATTTTAGGGAAGCGGGTCGTGACAGGTTTTGTTGGTGGCCCATGCAGGTCCTCTGTAATTGAGACTTAATCGAAACAACGATAAGAAATTATAGAATGTCCGATAAACAATTTCGACACCGAGTCATAAGGCTAAGAGTCTGATATTATTTCGTTTTTCTGTGTCATTAGATGGCTGGAAGACGGAATACCCATGCTGGTGGTGGTGTGCCCCCTCGTGTCGAGGAGCCGGACCGAGAGCCCACCACCGGGGAGATTATGCGGATGATGCATCAGATGATGCAGGTGCAGCAGGGGATGCTGCAGAATGCCCGGAATGTTCTGCCTGCTCGAGCAGCGCAGCCTGTCCAGAATGTCCCTCACTTCGAGCCAGGAGCGAAGCAGTTTCGGGAGCTGGGCCCCGCTTACTTTGATGGGACCGAAGGACCCCTAGCTGCGGATGAGTGGACTAGGAACATGGAGGACAACCTGAAGATGTCGAAGGTCGACCCAACTAGATGGGTTGACTTGGCGAAGAGACAGCTTAGAGATAATGCTCGGAACTGGTGGGATGCCGAGGAGGAGATGCTGGAGGAGCCGATATCTTGGGCTACTTTCAAGTCCAGATTCGATGGGGAGTACTTTCCGAAGGCTGCCAGGAGGGAGATGGCGCAGCGCTTCATCGACCTGAAGCAGGGGAGCTTGACGGTGGACCAGTACCACCAGGAGTTCACCAGGCTGAGTCGTTTCGCACCTAAGATGGTGCAGGATGCTGATGAGAGAGCCCAGAAGTTTCTGCAGGGGCTTTCCTTGGATCTGCAGAGCTTTTTGACTTCTTCTGATTTGGAGTCCTATCAGAAGGTGCTGGTTGCAGCGAAGAGGCAGGAGCAGATTGTGAACCAGAAGAGAGGATGCGCTTCTGGAGCTGGGAAGAGGCCTGCGGAGCAGGCCAGGGCAGTGATGAGACCAAGGTTCAGGCCCAATCAGCCGGTACAGTTCAAGAGGCCTGGTGGACCTCCTACTCTGAAGACTTGCCATTTCTGTGGCAAGACTGGGCATGTCAAGGATCAATGCCGGAAGATGTTGGGACAGTGCTTGGTTTGTGGTGATCCTGCACATACCATGAAGGACTGCCCGAAGTCCAAGCAGCCGTGGAAGGGACCTGTTGCAGCTCAGCCATTGCAGCAGAGGGCACCTGTACCTGCTGGACGTGGAGAGCCTCTCGTTCTGCAGAGGCAGGCTTTTTAGCAGGCTGTTCAGCCAAGGAGGCAGGCTTTTCTGATGACTGCAGTTGAGGCTGAGGCGGAGGATGAGGTTATTGCAGGTAACTCTCAACCTAGTTGTTCTTTTCTTAGTTAGTCTTGTTTGTTGGAATTTGTTTGGTTGGTTGTTATGTATGCTAGAATAGAATTTGATTGTTAGACTGTCTGTTAGGTATGATTTTGGTTTGCACATTTCCTGCACGAGTCCTCTTCGACTCTGGTGCATCGATGTGTATTATTTCCCGGAGCTTCGTGGAGAAGCATTCCTTGTCGACTTCCTCTCTTCCCAATAGTTGGAATATCGTTACAGGAAATGGCGTGGTCTCGGTGCATCGTGGTTGCAATTCTTGCCCTTTGGTGGTCTGTGGACATGAGCTCTACGCCGATTTCATCGTCCACGACATCATCAACTATGATGCCGTCCTCGGGATGGACTGGCTTGGGATTTTCTACGCCACGATCGATTGTCAGAGAAAGAAGGTGGTGTTCGAGATCCCTGGACATCCGGTGTTTGAGTTCAGCCGTGGCAGCAGTTCGCTTGGTCTGGTCAGGTTTCGGGCCAAACCGGTGGAGATTATTGCTATGCAGATGGAGCAGTATAGACCTGCGGTAGTGCGTGACTTCGACGACGTCTTCCCCGAGGAGATGTCTACATTGCCGCCCGATCGAGCTCTCGAGTTTTCGATCGATCTCATTCCGGGAGCGCAGCCTATCTCGAAGGCGCCCTATCGCATGGCACCAGCAGAATTGGAGGAATTGCGGAAGCAGGTGATGTGAACATGTGAACAAAATAAACATAGAAAATCGTGTCTGAAAATATCTATAAAAAGTATGCACATGGTATGGGTTCGATAGGATCAATGATTCGTATTAATTTGGTTAATGAATATATCACAATGAATTCTCTTTTTGAGAGCAATTCACCGGGAAAAATATCCAATATAACTCAATTCATCGGAAGATACCCTTTTGGGGGTTCAAACACAAAATTCAATGAGATCGTCGCTAAAGTTATAATACGATATGAAACTCTCTTTTGGAGAGATCAAAACTACGGTATGAAACTCCCTTTTGGAGAGATCAAAGCTCACCCTTTTGGGGAGATCATCAACTAAATTAATTCTTTTGGAATCTAAAAAGTCGATTTACGGACAAAGATTACAATTTTAGCGACGTTTAACGATTTAGCACGAGGAATACAACCAAATAAACACAAATTATATCCCCTAACTACTCCATACCATGCACAAATAAGTTTTACCTACTCATAATATCAGAATAAACAAGTTTCATAGCCAAATACTTCAAGTTCATAGCAAAATACAATAGAAAACACCAAAATACGGGATAGAAGTTGAAGAAAATATCACCAATTCTCCTTAAAAAGACTTCAAACTCTTTGGAAATAATAAAACAAGCCTCTGGAATTTTACAGAATTTTTCAGGGGGAAAATACGGCTCTAGAGCCTCCAATACGCTCAAAATACGCCCCAATCTGCTTGTATACGCCCAAAAACCCTAAATACGCTTATATAATAGGCTTGCGGGTTTGAAAACGTTAACGGGTCGAAAACCCGCTCAATTCTTGCCCAAACCCGATAATCGACGATCGGATCAAACCGTAGCCGTCCGATCTATGCGGGATCGGACGTGGGAGCGACGCGTGGCAAAGCTGGCGGATCCGCGCTCGCCTGAACCCGCATCCCCATCCAAGTCTCCGAGATCAGCTCGGATTAAACCCACACCATCGGATCGCTCATCGAACGGTCGAGATTGATCCTCTGTCGATCGCTTCTCGAAAATGCGGGGCGATTTCCATCCGTCCGATCGGAATCGGACGCTTCGAAGACGGCCACGTCGCCCGCTCTCGGAGTTTAAACGCGAAGGAGACAGCGACCGTTGGATCAAGATCGTGGGGTTCGCGTTCGGCCGCGTCGTCGATTCGCTCAGCGCCTCATCGGTCCGTTGGATGGATGATCAACGGGTATAACCGCTCCACGTCGCCCGCTCAATGCTGCGTCTTGGGCTGCTTGCAGCCGTTCGATCACAATCGAACGGTCGTAAATAATCCACGGTTCCCGCTTTTCTTCAGCCGTCCGATCGCACGGGAAACGCTGAGATCGCGCCGTGTGGCGCGCCAAGATTCGTGCGCAATTATTTATTTTCCAATAAATGGTATTCTGCATTTAAAAATTCACAGTAATTAGCACAGATCTCAGAAAAATACAAATAAATAGTCGTTGGAATCGTGAGATCGAGACGATGTTAGGAAAAATATAAAATGTGCAGAATACTTCGTTAAATGCGGTCTTGTGCTCAAATAGTGTGTTTTCTCTAATAAATAAATGTGTAGAAAATACGTATGAATTAGAGAGCAATGTAGCATCACATGGGCACAAATAGGGCTAAATGGGGGGTTAAATATGTAATATTGAACCCGAATCACACCCCCCCAACTAGCGATTTGCTAGTCTCTAGCAAAAAGAGCGATAAATACGGATGAGTAATAAACAATAAGTTCTTTCAAGTTACTCATGGTCTGGCTCAATAATACGGTATTCCAACATGGTCTTGGCCATCAATATACACATCCATGAACAAAATCAATCACATGAAATTTTCTCTAATTTAGTATGAATAAATAACATACAAGCATCGTTTTGCGCAAGCGAAAGTATAACACGTCGTTTTTCTTTAGTTTTCTTGTTTCCAAGGAATTGGCCTATCAAAACAATCATTCAAGACATGGGGTATCGAAGTTGCTTAGTATATTCACCATTTCTCTTCTTTTATTCGTTCTGCGTAACGCGCATCAAGCAACATTCGCAGAAAAAAGTATAACTTGGATCGCTCCATCAAATGAGTGAGTTTCCGGTCAATGGCTCCCAAATCAGACGATCATAGGGCATTAGGCCAAGAAGGACCCCTCGGACTGTACTACTCGAGCCAACCAAGTTATTTATTAGTGACATACATATTCATTCATTTTTCATCATTCATTTTTCTTTTCATTTTCTTTCTTTCTTTTCTTTCTTTTCTTTCTTTGTAAGCAACTCAAAACCCATCAACATGAATATAAACATTAATAACAGAGGCCAAATCCCTCTTCAACTTGAAAACTTTCTAGTAAATCGTGTATACTTAAGCTTTTTCATCACATTAGCATGCATGAGATAAATTCAAACTATTTCGAGATATTAATCATGGAAATTGAAAATTTTCATGAATAGCATATTAACGGCAATTCCATGAAGGAAAAATAATTAATCAAGCCATAAACAATTTTTAGAACACAATTAATGTATAATCATCCGCATTAGAGGCATATGAAGGAGTTTTAAAAGATGAGATTTGGTGATTTATTCTTCTCAAAAAAAAATCCTAAGGTCTCATACACACCCCCCAACTAAAGATGGACATTGTCCTCAATGTCGGAAGAGGTACGAGTTTATTCAAGCAAGCAACCTAGAAAGCATTTAAAAACTACACTACTGGAAAGAACACACCGTGATCAAATGGCGGATCCTGAATCTTTAATGGTGGAGGAAGTTGTTCAATTTGCTCCTTGCGCTCCTCGGAGATTATTCTTCCTCCAACGACTAAACTGGACCCTAGCAACGTGACTCCCAGCATCTTTATAAGATGTCCACCTATATCTGAAAGATTTGCACTACTCTCTGTACGATGCTCGATCGTTGGGGAGAGGGATAAATGATTTTGGGACAAAACTGGAGGAGGGCATGGTTCTGACTCCATGGCGATAATCTCAAAACCCTTGTCCCTAGCTGTCTCCTCCTCTCGTTCATCCAAAATTGCTAGCTCGTCCTCTCTTTTGCACACACTTTCTGCCATGTGTATATTTATATTCGTGTCCTCGACGTGACATGGCTTGCTCGATTTTCCTGCAATAGAAGATGAACTCGTATTAGTTTCTTTAAATTGAGTTTCAAAATAATTATTTTCTTCTAGGCAAGCGGCAATCAAATTAAGATCTTCAATAGATTTTTGAATCTGCCGACTCCGAGCAAGGAAATTCTCCTGGAATTGATGGGATGTGGCCTCCTGTGTCTGAATAGTCTGGTAAGCTTCCTCTTTCAAGGATTGCAAAGGTACGTCTACGCTTTGCTCTTCTTGTTCGAGGCACGAAGGCTCCGTTGAATCGCTCTCTGAAGTCTCTTCCACGGTTTCTTCGTTTTCTTGCAGAGACTCCATGTATTCCCACGCCACTGTCGGCGTCATGCCTCCCAATAATTCCTGCAGCTGCGGTTGTAGTCCATCTAGGAAGAACGTCATAAGCTCTTCATTTGTGTACCCATGCTGCGGATAGCTCGATATAATGTCTGTGAACCTCCTCCAGGCCTGAAAGAAAGTTTCACAGTCAGTTTGATTAAAATTAACAATTTTGAGCTTTTCCATCCTATGTTTGTGTGCATTAGCATACCGTGCATCATACAGATTGTTTGTGCAATAGAAATTCATATATTCCATTTTGAAATAAAATAAAATAAAATAATAAAAAAAAAATTTATGTACAGTAAAGTGGAAAGATCTCACCGAAAGTCCTCTAAATGAAATAAACCGTAGTCACAAACCATTCCTCCCCGGCAACGGCGCCAAAAACTTGGTGGGACCGGAAAGGTGCTCTCTCTCAAGTGCAAGAGTCCGTACAAGTAGTAAAATCTGGGAGTCCAGATGTCGAATCCACGGGAAGAAATCTGTTGCAAACACAATTCAAATCAAATAGAAATCCTACGAAAAGAAACTAACCACTTCAACAATGGTGACGGTGATGGTGATGTGAACACGTGAACAAAATAAACATAGAAAATCGTGTCTGAAAATATCTATAAAAAGTATGCACATGGTATGGGTTCGATAGGATCAATGATTCGTATTAATTTGGTTGATGAATATATCACAATGAATTCTCTTTTTGAGAGCAATTCACCGGGAAAAATATCCAATATAACTCAATGAATTCTCCTTTTGGGAGCAATTCATCGGAAGATGCCCTTTTGGGGGTTCAAACACAAAATTCAATGAGATCATCGCTAAAGTTATAATACGATATGAAACTCTCTTTTGGAGAGATCAAAACTACGGTATGAAACTCCCTTTTGGAGAGATCAAAGCTCACCCTTTTGGGGAGATCATCAACTAAATTAATTCTTTTGGAATCTAAAAAGTCGATTTACGGACAAAGATTACAATTTTAGCGACGTTTAACGATTTAGCACGAGGAATACAACCAAATAAACACAAATTATATCCCCTAACTACTCCATACCATGCACAAATAAGTTTTAGCTACTCATAATATCAGAATAAACAAGTTTCATAGCCAAATACTTCAAGTTCATAGCAAAATACAATAGAAAACACCAAAATAAGGGATAGAAGTTGAAGAAAATATCACCAATTCTCCTTGAAAAGGCTTCAAACTCTCTGAAAATAATAAAACAAGCCTCTGGAATTTTACAGAATTTTTCAGGGGGAAAATACGGCTCCTAGAGCCTCCAATACGCTCAAAATACGCCCCAATCTGCTTGTATACACCCAAAAAACCCTAATACACTTATATAATAGGCTTGCGGGTTTGAAAACGTTAACGGGTCGAAAACCCGCTCAATTCTCGCCCAAACCCGATAATCGCCGATCGGATCAAACCGTAGCCGTCCGATCTATGCTGGATCGGACGTGGGAGCGACGCGTGGCAAAGCTGGCGGATCCGCGCTCGCCTGAACCCGCATCCGCATCCAGTCTCCGAGAACAGCTCGGATTAAACCCATACCGTCAGATCGCTCATCGAACGGTCGAGATTGATCCTCTGTCGATCGCTTCTCGAATATGCGGGGCGATTTCCATCCGTCCGATCGGAATCAGACGCTTCGAAGACGACCACGTCGCCCGCTCTCGGAGTTTAAACGCGAAGGAGACAACGACCGTTGGATCAAGATCGTGGGGTTCGCGTTCGGCCGCATCGTCGATTCGCTCAGCGCCTCATCGGTCCGTTGGATGGATGATCAACGGCTATAACCGCTCCACGTCGCCCGCTCAATGCTGCGTCTTGGGCTGCTTGCAGCCGTTCGATCGCAATCGAACGGTCATAAATAATCCACGGTTCCCGCTTTTCTTCAGCCGTCCGATCGCGCGGGAACGCTGAGATCGCGCCGCGTGGCGCGCCAAGATTCGTGCGCAATTATTTATTTTCCAATAAATGGTATTCTGCATTTAAAAATTCACAGTAATTAGCACAGATCTCAGAAAAATACAAATAAATAGTCGTTGGAATCGTGAGATCGAGACGATGTTAGGAAAAATATAAAATGTGTAGAAATACTTCGTTAAATGCGGTCTTGTGCTCAAATAGTGTGTTTTCTCTAATAAATAAATGTGTAGAAAATACGTATGAATTAGAGAGCAATGTAGCATCACATGGGCACAAAATAGGGTTAAATATGTAATATTGAACCCGAATCACATGGCACCAGCAGAATTGGAGGAATTGCGAAAGCAGCTGGACGAACTTCTTCAGAAGGGTACATTAATCCCAGTGTGTCTCCGTGGGGAGCACCGGTCTTACTGGTGAAGAAGAATGACGGTTCGCGTCGCATGTGTGTGGACTACCAGGAGTTGAATGCGGTGACCGTCAAGAATCGATATCCGTTGCCTCGTATTGATGATATTTTTGATCAGCTTGGAGGATCGAGGGTATTCTCTAAGTTGGATCTGAGGAGTGGTTATCACCAGCTGAAGGTGATGAAGGAAGATGTTCCTAAGACAGCATTCAGGAAGAAGTATGGACACTACGAGTTCATGGTTATGCCTTTCGGTGTAACCAACGCACCCGCAGTTTTTATGAATCTTATGAATATGATCTTCTATGACTTTTTAGACAAGTTTGTCATTATCTTCATTGACGACATTCTGATCTACTCGAAGTCAGAGGAGGAGCATGCATCGCACTTGAGGACAGTATTGGAGATCTTGAGGAAGCATCGGTTGTATGTTAAGTATTCCAAGTGCGAGTTTTGGCTGGACAGAGTTGCTTTTCTCGGGCATGTGGTGACTGGAGATGGTATTTCGGTGGACCCCGAGAAGATTAAGGCTATCAGGGAATGGCATGTTCCGCAGTCAGCGTCTGAGATCCGGAGTTTCCTTGGATTGGCCGGTTATTATCGGTGTTTCATTAAGGACTTCTCCCGTATTGCCGAGCCGATGACCAGACTGACGCGGAAGGATGTATCTTATGTTTGGACTGATGATTGTGAGAAGGCTTTTGGTATTCTGAAGGAGAGGTTAACGACTGCCCCTGTTCTTGCTGTGCCTGATCGGAGTGGAGGATTCGAGATCTTTTGTGATGCCTCTGGCAAGGGTCTCGGTTGTGTATTGCATCAGCATGGGCACGTGGTTGCGTATGCTTCTCGTCAGCTTAAAGCTCATGAGAAGAATTACCCGACACATGATTTGGAGTTGGCCGCTGTCGTGTTTGTGCTGAAGATTTGGAGGCACTTCCTGCTGAATGAGAAGGTGAAGATCTTCACCGATCACAAAAGCTTGAAGTACATTTTTACTCAGAAGGAGCTCAACATGCGACAGCGTCGGTGGTTGGAGCTCATGGCGGATTATGAGATCGATTTGCAATATCACCCTGGCAATGTGAATGTGGTTCCGGATGCGCTGAGTAGACTTCCAGCGGTGATGTTGTTGACTTCGCAGTGGAGATTGCAGCAAGGTCTTTGCGAGTCCGGTATTGAGATTGTTCTTCCTGGAAAGGCTTCTTCGTTGATGTGTATGCAGATACAGTCGACGATCGTGGACAGGATCAAGGCTGGACAGGCGGGAGACCCGAAGTTGGTGAAGATTCGGGAGCTGGTGGAAGCCGGTCTGCGGACTGATTTCTTGATTCAGGAGAATGGCTCGTTGAGATTTGGAGCCAGGTTGTGTGTGCCAGCTGGAGACATCAGAGAGGACTTGTTGGTTGAGGCACACAGTTCGCCGTATTCTGTGCATCCTGGTGGGACCAAGATGTACCAGGATCTTCGCTTGAACTATTGGTGGCATGGTATGAAGAGGAGTGGCTTGGAGTGTAGCCAAGTGTCTTGTTTGCCAGCAGGTAAAAGCGGAGCATCAGCGTACGGCAGGGTTGCTACAACCGCTTCCGATTCCGGAGTGGAAGTGGGAACACAACACTATGGATTTCGTGACTGGACTACCTCGGAGTCCGAAGCAGAATGACGCGATTTGGGTGATCGTAGACCGATTGACCAAATCCGCGCACTTTATTCCTTTCCGAGTAGGACAGTCTACTGAGACGTTAGCGAGGAGATATATGGAGGTAAATCCTTTTAATTTCCGTTTCTACTTCTTCTTCCTAGTCTAGATAGTGATGTAACGTGAATCGTGCAGGAAATTGTGCGACTTCACGGAGTCCCTGTGAGTATCGTGTCGGACAGAGACACGAGGTTCACGTCTCAGTTCTGGCAGAGTCTGCAGAAGAGTTTGGGTACGAGTTTGAGTTTCAGCACGGCGTATCATCCGCAGACGGATGGCCAGTCCGAGAGGACGATCCAGATCTTGGAGGACATGCTGAGGGCGTGCATGTTGGACTTCAAGGGTTCTTGGGAGGATCATCTCCACCTCGTGGAGTTTGCCTACAATAACAGCTACCAGACGAGTATTGGCATGGCACCTTTTTGCGCGTTATATGGGAAGAAATGTCGATCGCCACTGAGCTGGGATGACATTGGAGATCGGGAGCTGTTAGGACCTGATATGATTGTGGAGGCTGTGGATGTTGTGAGGAACATACGTGAGAGGCTGAGGGTTGCTCAGGACCGTTTTAAGCATTGGGCTGATGCTAAACGGCGTCCTTTGGAGTTTCAGCCAGGTGACCATGTGTTCCTGAAGATTCCCCCGAATCGAGGAGTGATTCGCTTTGGGAAACGAGGGAAGCTGAGCCCGAGATACATTGGACCGTTTGACGTTCTGGAGAGAGTTGGCGAGGTAGCATATCGCTTAGCCTTGCCGCCATCTTTGGAAGGAGTTCACGATGTCTTCCATGTGTCGCAGCTTCGTCGGTACATCAGCGATCCCTCTCATGCTGTGGATTTCTCGAAAATCACCGTTCGCCCCGATCTGACGTATGACCAGCAACCAGTGCAGATTTTGGACAGGCATCAGAAGTCACTCCAGAACAAGACAGTCGATCTTGTTAGGGTGATGTGGCGACATGGCTCGCCAGGAGAGTCTACTTGGGAGAGAGATGATGAGATGAGAGAGCGATACCCACTTTTGTTCCCTGACACGTGAGTGTTAAGAAATTCCGAGGGCGGAATTTTTCTTAAGGTGGGGAGGATGTAACGACTGGTTTTTGTAATGAATATTATATAAATTATGGATGTTCTCTCCTTGTGTGCTTTTCTCCGTCAGACGTTTTCGTTCGGTTTCTTCTGATCTTTTATCTTCCGTAGCATATCTCGATGGGGCTTGGAGTAAGTATTCTTACGTTGAGCTTCATAGCGTCCATATCTTAGAGCTAGGTTGATCTTAGAAGCCATAGGAATCTTCCCGAAGCTTCCCGCTTCAATTCGAGACTTTTCGTGCCTTTTAGTTGGTTCATGAAGGAGAACCAACCGACTAGATTGCAATCTAGTCGGTCGGCGACTCTTCAGGAACCGACTAGTTGTCTAGATTATTTTTAGCTGAGTTACTGTTTACGTTTAGTCGGTTTAATCACATTCTTCGACCGACTAGTTCCCGAACTAGTCGGTTAGAACTTGTTCTCAGACCGACTAATTCTGAGATCTTCTGTACAGCCGAGTTACTGTTTATCGTTAGTCGGTCAAAGAACAACTATCGACCGACTAGTCGGTTAGAGTTTCTTCTCAGACCGACTAACTCTCAGTACTTATTGTCTTTCATAATTGACCCTTAGTCGGTCAATGAATATTCATCGACCGACTAGTTCCCAAACTAGTCGGTTGACGAGCCTTCATGGACCGACTAAATATGTCTACCCTATACAGGCCCAGTTCACTGTTTGCCTTTTAGTCGGTCTCAGTTGGACGACCGACCGACTAGTTCCCAAACTAGTCGGTCAACCACTCTTCTCTGACCGACTAATATGCCCAGTAACCCTAGGTTAAGTCGTAGCCGCCGCTATTTCTTTCTATTTAAACCCTATACGTTTTCATTTCATTCT
Organism: Scilla litardierei; assembly: GCA_030789695.1. NCBI lineage: Eukaryota > Viridiplantae > Streptophyta > Magnoliopsida > Asparagales > Asparagaceae > Scilla > Scilla litardierei. Next base: position 129,635,250 of record CM061133.1, on the reverse strand, counting down.
TCACTTTTCTTAGCCAACCTTCTTCCCCAATCATCCCCCAACCTTCCTCTTGCCTTCCTTCTTCCTCCCGTGCTCCCTCTCACCCCCCATTGCACCGGCACCACCCCGTAGGCCGCCGGCCGACCCTAAAACCCTCAAAATCATCTTTTGCTCCAGTTTTTCCCTACGAACTCCATTCTCCAGATCCGTTACATTTCAGCCGCGAGGAGATCTTTCAACCGTAGTTCCCGGGATCACTTTTCCGTTGCCGTGCTAGCTCAGATCTAACGACGACAACCCGGAGATCGCTGAGATTGACTCCTACCTGCAGATCGGTAGGCATCTCGATCTTCGTTCTTCCACTTCGTATACGGTTAATAACCTGTCCTTAATCAACTTGTAACCCACACTATAATTTAGAAAACCCTAATAAAAATGGATTACTAGACGTTATAGGATTTCAAATACAAATCCGGATTAGAACTTCAAATCTGATTTTTTGTTTTGCCATAACAGCGAACCCTATTCCCCGTAGAATAGCGATCTTGACTCGTCGATCAACAACCTCGGTATCAGACAAGT